>JAJEJO010000452.1:633810-907120 GCA_020662805.1 Glaucomys volans | reverse complement strand
GGCACATTGTTGCTTGGTCTGGGTTCTAAGCACTTGCAAAATGTCAGCCTCCAGGGTCTGATAGTTCTTTTTAAAAAAGGTGTCTCAAATGCATTTCTTCCGTGTCCTCAGGCTGTCATCCTGTTCTGGATCCTATAACTTTTGTGTTTAGATGACAGCTGCAGCCTCAGTTTCCCTGCGTTTAGAGTCCTGTGTTTCCATCCAGACCTTCATGGTATTTCTAGAGATGTCCTGCGGATCAAATTTCAGTGTCACTTCTCAGCTGTGCCATAGTCGGTCTAGTAACCGTATTTTCATTCTCCATTTCTGCTTCATTCTATGTTGTTAGGGTATACTGTTTCCTCTCAATCCAAAAAACTCTTTTAATCCTACTGCATCAACCTTTTACATAATTCAGGGCCTGGATTTATTTTCCCATGGAAATTTTTTTCTTAATTCCTCCAGCTCTTGTTGGCCTCTTTCTGCTTGAAACCTTGTTGTCAGTTAAGATTTCTAAATAGCTTGTGAGACTTCAGCACCTCAGGTTCTTCTGTCTTCCAGGTGCCCAGTTGTGTCCAGGGTGGGTATAAATTCTGACCTGTTGATAGATCCGTAGTCCTAGTGTAGGTACTTTTTACTTACACACAGTGCTTAAAACTGTGAAAAAAATATCAAAATAACAGATACCAAAATAACACCAACATACAGAAAACTACAGTGATTTTAATTTTACTTGATATTTTACTGATGTGTTCAAGTGTTTTTTTCTCCCTTGTCTTGCCAGCAATCAAAGAGAAGTACGCAGACTGGACTGAATTCCTCATACATGATTTGACTGGTTCACGGACGGCACCCGCCAACCTGCTGGAAGGTGTATGTATTGTTATTATACATCTCTTATATCTCTGAAGCATCCAGTCCTGTGAGCTCAGACCAAATGGCACCTTTGCATATATCCTTCTGCAGATCCATGCGCAGACACAGATCTCTTTATTTAAATAGCCCCACCTTTTGTTTTGTTCTGAATTACTTAGGTGATGGATTTGAATGGTATTGACTAATCTTCCCCGTGATACAGTCAGGGAGTTGAGAATTTGCTCTATGTGAATGCATTTTTATGTTAAATGATAGTTTGAGCCTTTCTCCTGTATTAGTGAATGTCAATAAAGTCCCAAGAGTAACCTTGAACAGGTGACACCTAAGCATGTGTGTGCTCTCATGTAGTCTCTTGGGGCACATTGATCAGTGGTTCCATCCAGTATTCCACTTCAGACCTGTGACCCCAAGACTGAAACATGCATTATAACTAGGAATGGAGTTATCTTCCCTCGTTGGAAGAAAGGAGAAATGGCTGACCATATTTAAATATAGTTAAGGCAATTTTAAGGTGCTGAAGAAGAAGGTGGTTTAATCTGAAATCTTTATGGTTCATTTGAAAATAATCTATGATGAAACATTAATATTTATTATGTATAAGAAAACAGAAAGACAAAGGTTCTGTGTCACAAGTAATTATTGAATTATCAAGTCTGTCTTAAGAGTGCCCCTGGAAGGGAGAAAACTTAATGACTGGGACTCAAATATGAATTTTGGCAGTGCTATTATGATGTCAATCCTAATTTTCCCCCTTCTCAAAGATGGTAGCACCATGGTCCGATATTCACTTAGCAGGTTTTGTTCTGTGACCATTTTGCCTAATGTATTTGTTTATCTTAATGGCTACTCTAATTGTTTGGTGAACAAATCACAATGATGATTGTTCACCCTTTCAAAGGGGCAAATTGTCGTACTATGTGAATTTTTAAAAATGTACCTGCCTCTGAGGCTGACTGAACAAACACCCTTTTCATATGTTAATGTATGCTAAGAAGATTCCTCGGAAGGGGCAATAATTATATATTTTCCAAACCAATTATCAGGTTAAGTGGTTACATGTGGAAGTAACTTTCCATAATGGTTGCACTTAGCTGACCATCGATGTGAATTAGATACATTTCCTCTACACTTGGCGCTCTGCTCACTTAAGCAAGGTGAGAGAAGGTCTCTTGCCTGCCAAGAGTAGTGGCCATATTAAGATGGACATCTGCTGAGTCTGTTGAGGAGTCATGGTGGAAATATACAGCCCCATATGAGGTGCATCTGTCTATTTGAAAAGTAGACATTTTGCTACCGTGTATTTTCCAGCTCCAGGCAAATTTGGGTGTACCTCTTCTTAAAAGCATACTAATTGTTCATGAATGCAATTTTATCTGGGAAGGGTGATTTGTTTGGTGAAAACCTAAGACAAACTGTTGTTTTCTATTTGTGGATTTTGTTGCTGGGTACAGCACTGGGTACGTGGATGTGTGTGAGGGAGGAAAGGGAAGGGGGGGGTGAGGGCTGTGCAGAAGATGGGGGTGGAGGGGAAACACCAGATTGTTTGCCAATAGCTTGGATGATGGTGTGAAAAAATATTATCTTCTGCTGTCATCTGTTTCCATGAGAACTTTAAAATAAAGTTTAAAATAAGGAGTTTTGCTTCTGTTTAAACAGCCTCTGCGAGGGAAAGGCCCTATAGACCTCATTACAGTTGATTCCTTAATAGAACTTCAGGATTCTCAGAACCCTTTTCAGTACTGGATAGTTAGTGTGATTGAAAATGTTGGAGGAAGATTACGCCTTCGCTATGTGGGATTGGAGGACACTGAATCCTATGACCAGTGGTTGTTTTACTTGGATTACAGACTTCGACCAGTTGGTTGGTGTCAAGAGAATAAATACAGAATGGACCCACCTTCAGGTAAGGGTCAGAGCTTTTGCTGCTGTGAAGTATTTTAGGGAAAGTTATGATATTTTCCTGGACGTGTCTCTGGAAAGTTTATCAGCTCCGTGGTATCTTTTATATCTGGGTATGTGAACTTTAAATATGTTAACTTCAGAAAGTTTTTTATAGAGAATAAATCCCGGGCTGGGGCTTTTAGTTCAGTGGTAGAGCACTTGCCTACCACGTGTGAAGCACTGGGTTCTATCCTTAGCACCACATAAAAATAAACAAAATAAAGGCATTCTGTCCATCTACAACTACAAAATTATTTAAAAAATAAAATAAATTCAATACCTCAATTAGTAGCATTCACAAAGAAGAAAGTAATGTCGGAAGGCCTGGGGAAGTCGATCTAGTTCCTTTGGAATCACTGGTTCAGAAATGAAACACAGTAGATTGGGATTTGGGCCTGTGCTCTCCTTTATTCTTTAGGGATTTTGATGGTCTGGCTAGTATTTTCCACAGCTACATCTGTCCGTTTATCATCCATCTGAATCCATCCATCCATCCTTCCTATCCATTCATATCAACCTGTCTGTCTGTTCATCCATATCTACCCATCCATCCTTCCTTTCATCCACCCATCTCTCCATCTGTATAGTCCAACTACTTATTTATCATTATACAATCCATTCCAACCTGGAGATGGCACTGAGAGGATCATTGTGCTATTTTCCCATCATATCATCAGTTTTTGATAGCTTTAAATGCAGAAAGTTACATGGGTTTAATTGGATAGAATTGTGCATTATGCTCTCTGACATACCTCACTAGTCAAAAATCTCAGTATTTAAAAAAATAACCATTCTTGAGTGTTTACTGTGCACCAGGTGATTTTACATCTGTTGTGTTGTTTATTTTGGTTCCAAAAAAGAGTATAGCATGTTTGGTGAGTTTCATAGCAGAGAAAATGGAGATGGGTTAAGAGGTAACCTTGTCCAAGGTTACCCTGCTTGTAGGGAGCAAGTGCTGAGTTCACATTCTCAGGTCCTATGCCCATTTCATTTCATGCCCTTGCTGATTCATACTGGTCTTCCCAACCTTTTGATGGGAAACCTCAGAACCAAAATGTTGACCTCTTGTGTAAGTAAAGATGCCCAGGAAAGAAATATGTATTTCTTTCAGAAGTTGCTGATCTTCCTTATGGTCAATGTTATATATTCCAGGGAAGTATTTAGTGTTCAGCTTGATTAGATTGCCAGAGAACTGTCTCCTCTAGCAGTTGCTGGTGTCCCCTTGGAGACGTGAAGGCGAGGAGTAGTGTTTTACCTCTTCTGTCACTCAAGTGCTTTAACCATAAAAACTTCCTGGTTCTGAATCCTGTGTGTTTGCATCTGTGTTAAATCTGACAGTCATATAGACACATCACCTGGTATTTTATTATATTTGTGTTATTGTTGTCAGTGTTGTAAGAAGCAGCCAAGAACTAGTTTTATACCCAGGACAACTTTGGATGATGGCAAAGGGCCTTGTCCACATGTTGAGCAAAGATCTGAGCTCGGGCTTGCCTTGAGATTCACAGGCTGGCAGGAAAAATCTCCTTTGAGGGGAAAGAGGTGTGTGTAAACCCCAGCCTAGTACCTAACTGCTTTATACATTGTAGAAGAAAGATGACCTGCTGTGTAAAAATGGCCAGCAAAGTGAAGAACTCCTAGTAACTTCTGGTGTTCTGTTAGGCTTTTGCCCTGTGGAATCCTGGAATCACACTTAAACTTAAGGCTAGAAAGTGTCCTTGTAGAAAACTAAGAAATATTTGCTTATGAGCTTCTCCCTCTTTAGTTGATTTCATGTCTTTAGAATATAAGACTAAATTGTGCTTATATGTCTTCGAACTTTTCAGACACCAGTTGTCCATTTCACATCATGCAGGAATCTTGTGGGTCCCTAAAGCCTGAGAAAGATAGTCATGTTCAGAAGCTTGCTTCCTCAACATTTAAATTGTCAGCAAGAAAGCTTATCTGTGGGAGAAAGAAAGTAAAAGGTGGAAAGGCACTCAAAATGGGACTTTGAGTTCCTCACAAACAGTAGTTAGAAGATGAAAACTGGATTCTGTTGCTTCATTCAGCAACCCACCCCTGGGAAGGGAGACAATTATTACCTAGGTTTTACACATGAGAACAGGACCCGATGCTTTGGATTGGCGTAAATTAATTTCAAGTCCCAGTGTGACTTGAACAACTTACATGATAGCACCATTTCCTCAACTGAAATATAAAGATTAAAATTTTCAGAGTTGCATAGAAAATATTCGAATTTTGTTACTCCCAAACTCTCATAAATGCCTGGAAAGGTCCAGCATTAACTGGTGCTTGGGATCAGAGTTGGAGGGGTGGGTGGGTGATGCTGTGGCCCTACTTGGAGGACAGGCCATGCCAGCTGATCCCTACTCTGAGGGTCCTTCATTTGCTCCCAGTGCCACTTCTGCTGTGAAGAATAATTCTAACTCCTCCTTTAGTTTTACGTATTCTTTTTACTTTTTAAAGGGCACAATATTACTTTACTGTTCAGTACAAATAGAGGTAGTAGAAACAGGGAATGGGAAGTTGTTCTTCAGAATCTGTAGGAACAAGTACTGGATTTCATACAATGTGTCCACCTCTGAGGATATATATCATTGAGGCTTTCCTTATCTGTCCCAAATCAGGAAAAATAGCTTTCCAGTGCTTGGGACAGGGCATGGTTATTCGTTCGATGGGCTGCCGAATCCTATAAGGTACATCCAATGAGAGGCATTTTCTAAAGATTCCTGTTGTGATCACAGGGTTATGCTTGGGTTTTCTGGGAAGTTTTGGTACGTCATTGAGGTCAGGGGTCATTTAGGTGGCCCCACCTCCTTTCTCTTTCTAAACGTTTAGAAGGCAAGTTAGAGTTTTAGATGTGCTTGCAGAAGCTAGAAATTTTCTCCATATTTATTTTCTCCCAAGGCCTTCTCTAAACCTTCTTTGAAAAATTAAAAAAATTTTTCCTTTAAATAGTTCCCAGAGCCAGGAAGTTTCTGAATATAACTTAAATGCTTTTTTGCCAAAATTGTTTCTTAGTCCAAAATGAGTTGTTGCTTTCAGCATGAGTCTGCGAGGGCTGCTGTAACAAAATATCACAGACTCTGCAGCTTAAACAGCAGACGTTTCTTTTCTTGCAGTTCTGGAGGCTGTAAATCCAAGATCAGGGTGCCAGTGGGGTCAGTCTGGTGAGAGCTCTCTTCCAGGATTGCCAATGGCCTGGTGCTGGCTGGGTCCACATAGTGGGTTGAGAGGAAGCTCTGATTGCGTCTTGAAAAATCTTCCCACATGACCTCCCCTAACCCTGATCACCTTCCAAGGGCTCATTCTCCAACTGCTGTCACATTGACGATTAGGGTTGCTATGTATGAATTTTGAGGGGACATGGATACTTAGTTCATAATAGTTCCCAGTGGGTTCTCTCTCTTACCAACTGTAGAGTGGTCTTTCCTTGCTAGTAGCACCTGGTAGAGGAGGAGGGAGCCGAGGTGTGGTGGGGGTGGGCCTAGACAAAAAGGGCCCACTCCTCAAGGCCTCAGTTTATTTGTGGTTATTTATTTATTCATGTTATGTTGTGCATTCCTGCTTCCTGGAACGCTTAGTAGGAAACAACTGGGCAAATGCTTGCACCAGAGGAGACTGCCTCGTTTTCTTCTAGGCCTTTAGTTACAGATGAGTGCGGACACGTTTTAATTGCTTATGACTTCCCCCCAAACAGAACTGGGATGCTGCACTCCATTAAATTACCTGCAGCACAATCATTTTAAGAAAAGGTTTTATGTTCTTTTAATGGTGTTATTTATTGTCCATAAACTTGTGGTGTAACCAGAGTGACTGTGTTCTGAAGCGCACACAGGGAGTGGAGTTCTCTGCTTCGTGCTTCTCCGAGGAGTCCAGCTGTGCGGGTGTTGTGCAGACTGGCAGAACTGCAGCTGAGGGTCACCTCTGAGAGAAGGATGCCTGGCTGCAGGGTTAGATTCCACTTCAGGACTTAATACCCTTAGAAAGAAGATGGAGAATTTTAAGCTGGTAGGACAGAGGGACAGATGTTGGAAACTGCTTGGGGCTGCTTGTTCTGTGTCTCTGCTGTGGAGAGAGGTGGTATCCCGTGGTGGAGTCAGCTTTGAGTGGGTGACTTGGCCAGCCAGGTCTCCAGGGTCAGTCTGCAAGACTGGCATCAGGAGGGTATGACAGTGCACTTGGAGTCTGCCCCATCTCAGCACCAAGTTCAGAGTGAGGGCCTAACCCAGGTTGCATTGGGTTTCCATTTCTACTGGCCTTGAGTTCATGTTTTTTGTTGTTTTTTTTTTAAACCACTCTTCTGCCTCCTTCTTTTGTCTCTGGGGCTCCCTCCCCCACTCAGAGATCACATCAAGGGCATAACTGGACAGGATTACAGAGTGAGAGAGCCAAGGGTGCCAATGTGGTAGACTGAATTTCTCCTTTTATTTGTCCTGTGTGTTCTCAGACTTTCTTTGCTCTTGACTTTGGAAATTCCCCTTGTTTCTCATGATTGGCCTTTTTCTACCACGTGAGGACTGAGTTCCTCATCAACCTCCTTGCAGAGGCAGGAAAAGTGCATTTGCTGGGGTCTTGTGTGCTGCTTCTTTCCTGACCCTCTTGGAGTGGCTGAGTTGGTGTCCCCTGACCTTTGCTTCCTGCAGCCCTGAGTGGCTTCCCCTGCACCAAGGTTTTGAAGTGTGGCCCTGGGTTTGAGTGATGTTCCAGGCTTTCCTCCTCATCCTTAGGGAGCAATTTGCAGAGCTCTGTGGACTGGTCCCTTGGTGTGACAAGCAGCGAGTATCTCTCTCACCAGTGGAGGGACCGTTTTTTGGTCTCTGTGCCCAAGTATTAACTGAGGCTCCACTGTGTGTCTTTAAATATGTTACACACTACTAAGAGCAGTCACATCTATTTTTTTGTTCTGACACAGAAATGCTGAATTGGGAATTTTTTTTTTCTCTTTCTACCAGAGGTGGAAATCTTCGGAAATGCTAAAAAGGATCATGCACGTTACACACCAGTATAGGATATTTTGTCATAAAGCCCCCTTTGTGTGTCTATGTGTAATGAACAATGGCAGGGGGCAGGGCACTGATAACTTGTCTAGTTCTATAATCATGTCCTGAAAAGACTAAATAAACTGCTAAAACAGAGGAGCTTAAAGCTCAAGGTGAGTCCAGAGGCTCTGAGGATCCAAATATATGACTCCATGCTAAAAAGCAGACATGCCAGAAATTAAAAATATAGCCCAAAGGTTTAATGTTGCCTTTTAACTGTGCTTAAATTTGTATTTGTATCCTAACTGTCTGTCTGGAGTAGCTGGGTTGATATAGTGAAGGTATAAACATATCTACTTCCAGTGAGTGCTCCTACAAATCCTGTTTTGATAAGGTCTTAAATCTATTGAGATCAGGCCATAAAATCCCTCTGCAGTTTCAGCAATAGGTAAAAACAGTGCTCAACAATTTTTTCCTTTTAATTTTGCATTCAGGCCGTGTAACCTCTGTGTGTAAATCTTTCTCCCCCCTGCACTGCCTGGGGAAAAAATATGGGCAACATGTGGTGTGTTAGCAACATTTCAAGTGTAAATATGAAACTTGGTTGGTAAATTTTAATTTACCTTTTAATAATTTTCTGACTTATATGGACTATTTTTAGCATCCGAGAGCTTAGAGATTTAGTGAAAAATATGTTGTAATAACTGCAAATGTCAGACAAGAGTTTAGAAATTTATCAGATAATAAGTTCTTCATCTGTGGTTAGTGCATCTTTAGCTTTATATGGAATTTTGGGCCATGGGTGACTAAAGGTTTTGCTAATGTGATCAGTACCATTAAATTACTTCCAGAATGCCCACAAAATGCACACAAATGTTCCCCGAGGAAGAGCCCTATTAAGTTTATTCTTCATCTCTGATATAAGAATCCCTAGTCGCTGTTTAATTTTGGAAAGTCCCTTTAGCAGGTGACCATTTGTGGCAGGCTGGGTGTGCTCGGGGCCTGGTGGATGCTTGGGAGGGAGAAACTCAGGAAAGAACCAGCCAGCAGAACATTCCAGTCCTTAAACTCTTCTGTGGTTTGCTGTTGATACAGAAATCTATCCTTTGAAGATGACCTCTGAGTGGAAATGTGCTCTGGAAAAATCCCTTGTTGTTGCTGCCGAGTTTCCTCTTCCAATGGAAGTGTTTAAGGTAAGCCGTCGGTTCTCCACTGTGGAGCTTCTCTTTCCAAGCGTAAACCGTTGAAGGAGTTCTGTGTACTCAAATCCTTTCCCACTACTAAAAGTGCTGCCTTCTCAATCATTTAAAAATTTAAAATGTTTAAAATTGTGTGTTTCCTTCTGCTCTTCTTAGGACAATCTTAAATACCTAAATTTTCTATTTTTAGGACAATGTTAAACACCTAAATTATAAGATGCTGGTAAAATTTTTGAGGTTACTGTTTTTCTCTATCATGTAAGAGAAAAACATCATTTCCATCTTCTCTTATCAAAGAAACAAAAGGAAATGCAGCAAGACTAATTTTACTGTTTGTTTGGTAAAAAGCCATTGAAAATGAGGTTTCTCTGGATGGTAACAATTTTCCTGAAGGCACGTGCCGAGACAAAGGGCCTGGAAACATCTTGACTGCAATGGATCACCAAGTGCTTAACTCTTTTTTATAATCATGCTTAGAATTTACATGTTTCTGTCTTCTTTGGAGAAGACACTGGGAGAAGGTGTTGGTCTTCTGGGGTGGGCACAGGGAGACTCTGGGGTCTGATTTGTTCCACGCAGTCTCTCTGCTCTTATTTTATGAACTTCTGTTAGCTGGCATAGCTGGCTTGTGAGCCTTTGAGGATTCTGCAGTATTAATTGGGCCGGCTCTTGGCTTTTCTGCTGAAGGCTTTGTTTGGCTTTGCTGAGTATGTTAAATTAGTCCCTTCTTGATCATCAGCTGTTTTGCTCTCCATACCTTGTTGTGCTGAGTGTGCTTGTGTGTGTGTGTGTGTGTGTGAATGTGTTTTTTAAAAAAATCTGTTACCATAGTTTGGGTTAGAGTGTAGGAAGAGATCAAATTGTTTGTTTTTTTTTTTTTGACACCCTAACCTGACACTGCCGTATGTATTTAAAACACTCGTCATTTGACTGGGGCAAACGAAAGCTCCTGCATCCTTCACAGACCTCTCAAGCGTGGCGTGGTTTCACGGTGCTTCCTGGCTAGTCTTGTGTCGTGATGTGTCTCTTCTGGTCAGGGCACCGGGTTGCCTCCACTCTGGCCTTTTTGTTTTTTTAATGTTCTTCAAATGTTAAATTCTTACTCAGCCTTCTATCTTAAATATAAGTTCTCTAAAGAATTGAAATTGGCCAAATCATGTTATTTGCATGTAGGAGTATGTGACAGTGAATCCCACTATTAAATATAGTTAGATATAAGGTGCCAGTAAAAGGGGGGGGGAATGAAGAAGGAAATCCTTCCCAGAGCCCCTGGATCCTGGTGAGCGTGGGCCTCCTCTTGGCTTCCTGTTCTGTCGTGATTGCAGACAGCCGTTCCTGTGGTTCCTTGTGCAATACCCATCTTGCTTTCCCGTTGAAGCTCCAGTGAGACAAGAACTATGTCTGTTTTGTCTATCATTAGAAACATAATTCCTTGCCCGTGATAGTACTTGATAAATATTCATCAAATAAATGAACAAATTACTGAATGGACATATGTACTTAACTCACTGAACTAAGAAATTCTGAGTTAACGTTGTTATAGATTAATTGGATATGCAGAGTTATTTAAAACTGTGAATATTAAGACTCCAAAGGTACAAACATTAATAATCTTGATTTCTCTCTAATTAAAAATTAACTAATTCATTAAATATTTATGAAGCAGCTATTCTTTGCAAAAGGTGTTCTGTGCTGTTGACCTGATCCCAGGATTTAATAGTTGGTTCATATTTTCCAACATACACGCCACCTTCTCTCACCTATGAGAATTCACACTATTATTTTGATAGAGTACCTGAAAATTATCATCTCATTCAATATTTGTTGATAATTAAGCGTTGTCGTAAGAGTAGCTTTGAATATTATTACTTTTGGGCCTAACCCACTGCAGGGCATGTGGTGTATGGTAGGCACTGCATAAATGAAAGTTGGTTTCTTTGCATATTTTGTGTTCTTAAAGTTTGTGAGATGCTTTCATAAATGTTTTCCCTTATTTCAAGTTTATGGAAGAGAAATGGGCAGTGAATATTTATGTATTTAATTTGGAGGCCATGGGAACGACTGCTTAGTTTCCTAAGGCTGTTGTAACAAATGACTATGGAGTAGGTGACATGAAACAACAGGAGTTTGCTCTCCGTAGTCTGGAGGCTGCAATTTGGATCAAGGTGTCAGCTGGACAGGACTCATCCTGCAGGCCCTGAGGCAGCCCTGGGAATCTGCCCAGGCTTCTGGTGGCCACTGGAGCCCTTGGTTTCCTTAGCTGGTGGTAACATACTCCATGTGCTCCCTGTCCTCATTGCCTCCTCTTCTCTGTGTTTCTGTCCAGATTTCCCTCTCTTTATCAGGACAATAGTCCTTCAGCCCATGCCCATCCTGTGTGACCCTGCCTCCAAACACAGGTACATTCACAGGTTCCAGGGGCATAAAAACTCTTAGGGGACACCTTCGACCTAGCCCCACTGCATTTCATCCATGCTCAGTAATTTAAGAAATCAGATGCTAGTATTCTCTACTGGGTTCCTGTATTTATAAGGAGGTAATTAAATTCAGAGAAACTGCATGAAATTATATCAAACTATGTTTGTAGTTGCTTCATTTATGAATAAATAAGAGAGAAACTCACTCTAAATTTTTAGAAGTTCTAGCAAGTGATAGTCCTCTCTAGGGTCCCCAAATAGAGTACGCAGACACCCATATGTATACACACATATCTAATTGTATCTATTTTTTCTCTGTTATCACTGATCATCAGTGTTTCTTGACCGGGAGACTGACTTCTATTTCTTTCATTATGGTGAAAGGGATATATGTTTGAATTCAGCAGTGAATCATCTGAGATGCGTGTTGTTATGGAAAATTGCCATAGTGTTCAGCTTTTATGAGACAGAAGTCAAAGCTAAGCACATTTAATAGCTGGGAACCTGCAGTGTTTCCAAGCAATTGTTTTTATTATTTTTACACTTTAGATAAGATGGGTGTTTTGATGGAATGAATCTCAGCACACTGCAGTTTCTGACATGGGGGGCTGGGTTCACATGTGTGTGAATCCATGTTTACATGCAGTCAGTTCAAGTCTGTGGGCAGCCTTTCCCTTCTACCTTGAACACAAACAGAAACAGTGCAAAAGCAAGCTAGGAGGTAGGATTTCTGCTGTTGTTTACCTTTTGTTGAGAGATTATTCCAAATAGCTTTTGGATACTACTTTTTTCAGGGAGTTCTGACTTACCTTGCCTGGAAAATGCAAATAATCTTTAAAGCATACACTCGGTTGAAAGGTGGATAGTTGATAAAATGGGTTACAAAAAAGCTCAGAGATTAGAAAACCCATTTTAAAAAAACAATAAATAATATTTTTTTCCTAAGATCCAGCCTCATTATTTAGAGACCTAAAAGATTGCCAAAACTATTCCCTATACTAGGACGGATTTACTCCTGGTAAATAATAAGGACATAGAGGCGACCTCTCTGTGCATCCCATAGTCTCACTGGACTCTCACCTGGGCACAGCTGGGTGATTATCAGCATTCAGAACACAAGGCATCTGCCTGAAAGGGTTCTGCTTCACGATCTAAGTGTGTGGACAATACCTTTCCTTGACTCGGTCACACTTACCTGTTCTGCAGCCTCCCCTGCCGTGTGATTAACGTGACACATCACTGTCTGCTAAGGTGAAATACCACAGTTTCAGCAAGAGCTTTTGATTTTTGTCTTTTGTAAAGAACTGCTAGGAAGTTTCTCTCCAAGTTTGTTTCTGTCTTACAGGCCTGATTCAGCTTTTTGGTTAACAGGGTATCTGTGGCCTTGGGTTTCCAAGTCACTGCCTACTAAGATACCACTGAGTGATACGGGGGAACTTAGTAAGTTTAACAATAAAACGAAAGGAAACCAGAAAGTAAGAGGGTCGGTACTGATGTTATGCTGCTTCTGGGCCTGGCGTCCATGCGACTCTGTAGGTACTGCGACTCTGTGCTCTGCCCTTCTTCTAAATTGAAGTTTACCTTTGTTAAATTATTCAGGTTTCACCGACAAACTCCCAAGTCCATCAAAAAGATCCACAAATCAAAAGAAGCAGTTCCCAGTTTCCCAGTTATAGAAACCGAGTAGTTTTTTCTTAGAAAAATAAAGTACAAGAAGCAAAAGTTTTGTCACCAACTTCATTCATCACCAGGATGAAAGGAAAGATGGAAGGAAGGGCCAACCTTAGAGTGCCACTGAAATCCATGCTCCATTTTTATCCCTAAAAGAAAGGAAAGTTCTTGAATTTCTTTGTTTAAAAGTGTTGAAAATTTTAGGTAGTCTGAAATTCCAAATAAGCTGTTTTGAGATCTGCAGTAGAGTGCCGGGCACTGTAGATAAAGACAGCTGAGGCTTGGGCCAGCACCCTGGCATCCTCCTGGAAGTCTCTTTCCTGGCCCTCCTGCCTGGGAGGTCCCCACGACTGCCCCAGGTTTGGTGACCCACCAGGACCCTTAGGATTCAGAGGTCACTTTCTTACAGTTACGCTTCACTGCAGGACAGGATATACAGCCAGTCCCTGAAGGGTGCAGATGCATGGGGTGAAGTCCAGAAAACCAGGCCATCCTCCTGAAGTCCTCCCCTGGTGTCCTGAAGGAGCTGGTCATGTAGGCACCCTTTGCCTGGCACATTTCACAAAATCCACAGCTCCCAGAAGGAAATTGAGTGTTTAGTATAATGTCTGTTGTTTGCAGCAGCCGTTCAGGCATAGTGAGTCATTTTTATGTTTAGGAAAAATTTCGAGTCCTTTTAGGGATAAAACCATCAGCCATATTCCCAGATGCCACCCAAGGGTCAGTCTTCAGTCCTTCTGAAGGACAGAAGCCTTTGGTCCACAGTGTGAACTCTCTTCTGCCCCCTCTGTTCCATCCATCAGCAGATGCAACTGGCTCTCCCTTCAAAGTGGCCTGAACCCACTCCTCTCTGCTCCATTGCCATCGCCTGGTCCCAGCTGCCACTTCGCTCTCCTGGGCTGTTATGTCAGTCTTGGAATTTACTTCCTGGCTTCTGGTCTTTACATCCCAGAGCCTGTTCTTGACAGAGCAGCCACAGCGAGTCTTTGCAGCAGAAATCAGATCTTGTCTCTGTTACTTGTCCCTCCTGGGTGTGTGATGTACTGGGTCCCCTGTGTGACCCCACTGCTCTCTGAGCCCCCTGTCCCTTGCAGCTCTCAGGAGCTGGCCCTCAGTCCCCACCCCTTCCCTTCTGTCCCTCCAACACCCGCTGCTCCTGCCTCAGGCCTCTGTATTAATATTCCATCTGCTCGGAAAGTCACCCCCTAGATTTCTGCATGGCTCCTTCTGTCACTTTCTTCAGGTCTGCTTAAAATTAGACATACGTACCCCCCCCCCATGCCACCCCCACAGCACGCTGAGCTGTACCTGTCACCTTGCTGTGTTTTTCTTCATAGTTCTTATGCCTCCACCTATTACACATTGATTTGCACCTTTTAAAAAGTAATCTGCTTCCCCAAGTTAGCAGGTAAGTTTCATGAGAGCAAAGCATTTATTTTTATGGTTGCTTTATCCCAGTGCCTAGAATATTGCATAAGACATAAATATTCTTGAGTAGATCAGTGAAGAAATAAGTCCAGAAAATAACTTGAAAGAATA
Source organism: Glaucomys volans (assembly GCA_020662805.1). Taxonomy (NCBI): domain Eukaryota; kingdom Metazoa; phylum Chordata; class Mammalia; order Rodentia; family Sciuridae; genus Glaucomys; species Glaucomys volans. The sequence continues at coordinate 892,513 of JAJEJO010000452.1, read as the reverse complement.
AAAGGCCAGCAGAGGTCATTGGCATAATTTAAATGACCTAAGCCCGCCATGAGGAATTCTAAATGATAGCATGCAGAAGAAAGGGACTTGGTCATTAGACTAAGGTTAAGACACAGTGACTTCACAGCTAAGGCTGCATCTTCATGGTCAGCTACAAGACCCCAGGCTCAGAAAAGGAAGGCGTGGAGAAGACAGAGGAACGTGTTAGGGTTGGGTTGGAGCTAAAACATCTCAGCATGAGAATCCCATTGCTCACAGGCTGAAACATCCGGGATTGTGTCTCGCTAAAAGTGACTACAGTTTGCACTTAATATTGACTCCGTGTGTGTATTTTTTCTTTTTAAAGCATCTATCCCTTATTATCTCTTTTGATTCTTTAAGTTACTACTTGAATAGTGTTTCCTCCTTGGACAGACAGTGGAGACACGGAGGCTTTAGGAACATGCTCCAAACAGCCTTGGTTTGGGTGCTGGAGTTAGCGCTCTGGGACTGGCTTATGCTTTCCAGCCACTTTATTTTCTGGACTGTTTTGCTTTCCTTCCCAAGCCTGACACATTCCCAGGTATGCATTAGAACAGGATGGATGAGATGTGCCCCGTGCTTCTGGCTTATTTCCTCTCATTTGAAGCTGAGGAGAGATGTGGCTTTTGCTGTAACATGTATACCAGCGCTTGAGCTATGACCCCTTCCAGTGTCGCCCCTGGCCAATTCCCAGTCAGTGTCCATGGCTACAGGGAGGTCCTGGGGACTGAGGCTTTGCATTCATCAGGACTCACAGAAGATGAGGTACCTGCTCCAAGTACAGTCACATGGCATGGGAGGATGAGGGCGTGTCTAGGCAGGGCATCGCCAGGTGATGTCAAGTGCAGGCCCCTTGATATGGCCTCCATGTGCCATCAGAGGGTGCAGTAAACACGAGACTTGTGAGACCGCTGCTGGTGGGACACAGAACCCTGACAGTAGATTTTTCTTTTTCTTTTTCTTTTTTTTTTAATACGCAGAAGGAGTATACTCTAAAATAGTGGTGAAAGCATAGCCCAGTAAATACACAAGCCAGTAACAGTGATACTGTCGTCATCGAGTCTTCTGTGCTGTACTTTGGTAGACCTGGCAGCACGGGGGCTTGTTTACACCAGCGTCAGCACAGACCCCTGATGTGTTGCGCCTTGTCACTATGATGGCTATGATGTCACGAGGCAGTAGGAAACGTTCAGCTCCATCGTGATCTGGAAGCACTGTCCTACTCGCAGTCCCTGCTAATGTGGTGCCTAACTGTGCTGCAGTTGAGTACCCAGGCTGTTGGTGTCCTTGGATGGCTCAGTTTTTGTTCTATTTGACATAACTATTAAACGGATCCAAAATTATCTCTCCGGAACTGATGGGGGTTAAAAGATGACCTTGAAATGTGTAGATAAAGGGCTTGGTGTAATGGCAGTGTGATCGGGTGACTCAGGTTTGCACCCATAACACTTTTTTCTTGGCATCTTATGTTCCCCGATTGTTAATGTTTCAAAAGCGGAGAGAAGGGCTTCGCAGGACAGGCTTAGGAAATGCTGGTGAAAGGTGCTGTGGGCTGGTGCTATGAGGCCATAGGCTCCCCCCACCCCCCAGACCTCTACCAAGAGTGTTCGATCTGTTCATAACACACTGGAGATCCTCACCCTGTGATTTCTTCAGCATTTTCTTTTTTTGAAGCTTTGAAATTTGTACTTGTCAGTGTGATTGTAGGTTTAACCCCAAGGAGGGACTTTTTTCTAAATGTCGGCACCTGAGACCTGGGTTTGAGGCCGGAGAGAGTTAAGTGTGGCAAAGGGGGAAAGTTTTTTTCTCCTTCCATTGAGTATAGCAAGGGTAGGAGAGGATGTGAGTGGAGTGTGAGCTTGCAGATTTGAAGGTGCCTGCTTTCTTTTTCTCTTGTTCAGCAGCTCAATATAGCAATGGTAAACGTGGCCTTCATGTGGGATTCTTAGACTCTCCCAGAATAGGGAGACAGGTTTTCATTTCTTTGGCCACATGGTTGAGTAGTGAATGTCTGTAGGACATGTGATCGGTGTCTCTTCACCAAGTTATGTCCCAGTGATGCTCTTGAAGAAGACTCTTCTGACAGCTGGTCACTCACCTGTCATCAGGCTGATGCTATCCCTTGGTGTCATCCACGTGACTTGTGGGTTTCCTCATGTAGGGGGCCCGGAAGCTCAGGTTTCCTAAGGCTTGTGAGTCAGAACCCACTTCTGCCATTCCCACTTCTCTACCGACTCCAAGAGGCTTGTGAACAGAACCTCTGGGATGGCAGATCATAGAGACGTCAAGTTTCTTTAAGGCCCGTGCTTTGCAACTTAGAGGGACAGGAGGTGGAGCTAGTTGGTGCTTATTCTTGATGTGTTCTGGCTTCTTGAGCTGCAGCATGTGAACTGCATAGCAAAATAGGGCCACAGTGGCCATCTCATTTTTATGCGTATTGGAGATAAGTCTTATAAGGGGCATAATAAAGAGGGCATCTCTGGTCCAACAATAAACATAAAGATTGTAGAATATGTGAACATAAAGAGTTCACTGTGGCAGTTGCTTGGTCACAGGCTGAATGCTGCTGCCTGCTGCCTGCTCGATGGTGGCTTGCCTTTGCTTCTGAACATTACAAATTTAAGAATACAGTTTACTTTCTGTTGTCCGCTCTGGGGCTCTTCAGTCCCCAGTGACTTCTGTTCACCCCCAGTAATTCTGGTTTGGACCAGAGGAGGGGATATGATATTAGCATGAACTTCACACAGTGGCTTATGGGTTTTTGGGGTGCCAGGGGAATAAAACCTCTTGTTTATAAGACTAGGCAACATTCCAAGGAATGGTTGCACCATATTTCAATATTTTTAAGATCTTCATTAGGAGGAATGATGAAGAAGATACTGCAATTCTTTCATCTAGGGAGGAGTTTACTGTGGATTTAAGCCCCAATAACATTGTACGGGGGGGAGTTTTTCCCCCGCTAACAATGCACACATATCTTTGCAGGTTGGCCTTGCTTTTAACGTGTTTTACTAGTAGGCAGTTGAAAATGGTGTCTTGGGCAGGGAAAACAGTGTGAAAAGAAGTTTGATTTCTCCTATTTCTCCTTTTGACTTCAGTTCTTCAGAGGCTTAAGATCTAAAGGAACATGTAGATCACGTGCATGACACAGGGCAGTGTGGCCTTTACCTGGCCTTCTGTGTGCTCCGTCCTGCACCCTGGTGGTTGGCCTGCTGGAGTGGGTGGGAGCGAGATGTGCAGAAGTCACTGCTCCTGGGTTTTCTCTCCTCACTCCTCCGACAGCCATCCCGCCTCAGGCCTCCTTGTCTGGATGTCGTAAAGTCAAACACAGGGTCCAATCTTCCTCTGGTTTTGTCTTCAGACCCATTTATAATGAAAAGTCTGGCATAAAAAGATAAACCTCTACATGGATATTTATAGGTTCAAAATAGCAGAAACCTGATTTAAAACATCTTAATGTGTAACAAGACCTCCCACTCAGAGTCACCTGCAGGATTTCCAGACCACAGCAGGACTGTTCCCCCCACGCACATCCACACGCACATATGTAACCCCAGTCTGCAAAGGAATCGGAGAGTTTGTTGTCTGACTGGTGGTCTTGTATAAATCTTGGACCTCAGTTATTCCTAACCTCTGATGATTCTGAGACTGTGGGTGTGTGGCAAGGGAGCCAGAGCAAGGCCCAGCTGCACCATTACAAATCTCAGCTTCTGCGTGATAAGTCACCCAGCTTGGGAATGTGTGTTAACCCTCTCAGACCCCTTGACATGGTAGCAGAGGCAGAGAATGAAGCCAGGTGTGGTTCCATGAATGCCACCATTACTGTCCAATGGGATGCTGTGGCATTGATGATCGCTCCTCATCATCGAGCCCCAACAAGATGGTCCTTGCCACATTATCTCACTGTCCTTCCTGTAGCTGACTGGGTAGGTGTTTTAGTTGTTAGTGTTAAGGTTGAGGGAACTTGGGGATCAGAGTTGTTGATTTCTTGTCCTTCCTGATACAGAGAGAGCTCATAATAGAGCCAGGATTCAACATAGACCTAGTTGAACCCCCAAACCCTTTTATTTATTTATTTTTGCTCTTGCTTTTGACTCAAGTTCAAAAATAAGCTAGGATATTGAAAGACAGAGCAAAGTAATTATTACTATAACAAAGAACCAGAAGATGAATTCTGAGAGCATTAAGTACTGCCTGCCCAGTACCATGTTTGATTTAGAATATGTCAATCAACTCATTTTTCTGTTGTTTTTGAAAGGGGCTCTCTGGGCCTTTTGGCCAGGATGATTCTTTATTATTCTGGTTAGCAGACGTCTCTGCCCTGTGCCAATACCAGCACCCTGGAAGGCAGCAGAACTCTTCTGTGGAGTTAGAGCCACTGGCATAAGTCAGGAGCCGAGGCCTCCGTCTTGACAGTGATTGGTTCAGGAAGAGGCTGTTGACCAGTTTGGGTCAGCAACATGATGAGGCACTTTGCCAGATGGTGTCTGAAATCTTTAAGAAGGGGAAGAGTGAGGAGGTGGCTCTCTCTTCTTCCTCTGTGCTTCACGTTGTCTGGCTGAGACTACTGGAATGTCTGCAGCCATCCTGAGACTACCAGGGGATTGGACTGGGAAAGCTATCACAGCAATGGTGTTGAAGGATGGGAGGCTCCTGGGTCATTTCTGACGTTGCTGGCTGCTCTTTTCACCTGCCTCGAGCCCTTTCTCTGCAGTTCTTACTGTTGGAGGTAATGGATTCCTTTGTGGTTACCCCAGGTTATGTAGGGGTGTGTCTTCATGTGTGAAGGCATGTGATGGATGAAACTTTCCTCGGGGCTGCTCCCAGTCCCGGGGGCTGCTCTGCTTGTCCACAGATTAATAAGGAAGGTTCATGCCTGGTAAATAAGGAAGTCATTGCTGTCATGGAGATACCTGTCATGAATGTTTGCCTCACCACCGCCATCACTGTAGGCACACGAAATAGCTTCACAACACCACGTTCCCTTCATTCCTAACAGCATCTTTTAACTGTGCACAGGAGGTATTTGAAGTGGTGTCAGTGGGAGGGTAGCAGTCAGGAGCACAGCAGGATCCCCAAATCTTGCTGAGAAGGAGTCCAAGTGCATCAAAACTAAAAGGTGTGGTCTGCTTGGCTAGCAGGCTGAGAGGGGCAGAGAGAATCAGGTAATTTTAAGGAAGCTCATCAGAAGTGAAAAGGAAGCTGGATGCAGTGGTGCACACCTGTAATCCCAGTGGCTCGGGAGGCTGAGGCAGAAGGATCAAGAGTTCAAAGCCAGCCTCAGCAAAAGTGAGACACTAAGCAACTCAGTGAGACCCTGTCTGTAAATGAAATACAAAATAGGGATGGGGATGTGGCTCAGTGGCCCAGGGCCCCTGAGTTCAATCTCTGGCACCCCCCCCCCCAAAAAAAAAATAGAAGTGAAAAGGGAGGCAGCCACACGTTCCTGTGCCTCATTTCTGTCTTCTTGGTTCATAAATCGGTGGTTCTAACTGCAGGTACAGAGCACTGGCCCTTCAGGGGACATGTGGCAATATCTGGAGACGTTTTGATTTTCAGAGTGGGGCGTGCTGTTGGCATCTTGCGGTAGTAGACTATTGATTCAGCTAAATATCCTGCAGTGCATAGGATAGTTCCCTTCAGCAAAGAATAATCTGGTCCCCCAGTGCCAATAGCACCGAGAACCTAGTCTAGGGGGTAATACTTTCCTCACCCAGAAGCAGGTTGGTCAGTTGGAGCACAGGGCAGTTGCTTTGGGGAGGCTCTGGAGACCTCCGCTGTTGTTAGTCCCTCTGCCCAGCTGGCTGGCAGTCAGACCTTCCCATTTGGAGTCCTTCCTCCCTGAGCAGAGCGTCCTCCAGGAGTGCCTATGTTCCACAGCTGCGGCGTCAGTGGCTAGACGGGGCAGAACAGTCAGACAGCTTAGGGGAACTTCCTTCTTTCTCTGGAAGGTGGTGTCCTCTGCACACAGGGAGGGAGTTCAGATCAAGAGTCCCATTTCCATGACAACAGTGGGGTTACAATGAGGGCTCTCAGCAGAAGGGGTGACCCTGGGTAATTGTGTCCACCACGCCACGTTCTGCCAGTGGGGTGTGCAGCTGGCCCCCAGCTTCTGCTTTGCTCTTTTCCAGCCCATAGGCTGCCCAGAGCGTTGCCGTAGGACCCTGAGGAGCCTCCCTGGCCTGTTGGAAGCCAGTTAGTTAATTGGGAGGAGGAAGAGACCAAGGAATCTCTGACCCCCCATGCAGCCCAAGCGAGCGCTGGGTTTCCTAGGCCTGCTGGAAGGAAGGGTGATTTTCTTGCCACTTACTAAAGCTTTTATGATGCTTAGCATTAATCAATGATAGATATTCTCATTGCCTGTTTTGGTGGTGGTTGTTTTTTCCTTTTAACAATTTAATACCATTTTTTTTGGACTCACCGTGAAATAGGCCTTGCATAATTGCCTTTTATAAATTGTGTGGTTCGGGTTTAAGTACAGAATACCCCAATAGTGTATTTCTCATTGCTATTTTTTAACATCATTGAATCACCACTGGTAGATAAAATTGCTGTTTACAGCTGTAAGTAAAAAATGGAAAAGCTTATTACTTTTCAGCTTATAGAATTTTTTATTACATTTTCATTATACATATTTCACTGGCTAAATTTAAATCAGCGTGATGCAATTGAAATGTAATAATACTATTGATTTAATAAATGCTGGCATCTTAATGTCTGGTTTTTGATGAAATTAATATTACAAGAGTAATTTTCTAATGAATCAATGTGCACTAGGTCATTGGTAAAACAAGAGGAACAGTATGATAAATAGCACTGATTTTTTTTTTTTTTGGATGACATATCATGCTGATGTGAATAAAGGAATTAAGTGTAGGTCATTACATATCAATTTGAATGTAATACTAATTAAAACCTTCCTTTGACTTCACTGAAGCCCAGTTTTAGAAATTATGCAAATTATTGAGGTCTTGCAAAGAAGTAAGTGCAATGTTTGAGTTCCAAGAAGACCCCCAAAATGGCATGTTGGAACTGAAACAATTAATTCTATGCAGTATTTTTGTGTAAGTACAAGATTTGCATACTTAAAAAATTGGGGGTATGTGAATTGCATCTCTGCTTCTTTGTCTGTTTTATTTCCTATCAACATGAGCAAAAAAGGGACAGCCAAAGAATTAAAGAGTGACGTTCAGATGCTACCACGGGGAGGAAAATTGTCTGCAGCCTTCCATTCTGGAAGTCAGGTTGAAGAATTGGGCCTCTGCACAGCTAAGGTTTTTCTGTTTTTCTTACATGTAAATCCTCATCGAGTACATTTTAATTTTGTCGTGTTAATTGGTTTGAACTTGTTCTCTCCCGTGCCACATTCTTCATAATTGTGTCACGTGAGATGTGTTTACCTAATGAAGTGGGGACAAGTAGACGCATTAGCTATTTTTGGAGGCCATGGTGGCCGAGTACCATATTTTAAGAGCAGAACCTGCTGCTCTCCAAGTCCCTGCGGGAAGCGGCAGCAGTGGAGTGCTAGTGTGCGTGGGGGACATGAGTGCTTCTCCTGCTCTGCTTCTTTCTTCTCTTTCTGCACCAGTAATCCTCATTGCCCCTGCAGGTGAGCACGCACGGTAGCCTGTGTGTGTCATGAAGACCTTTGGTGTCCATCTCCAGCACGAGCACCTAGCCAGAGAAGTTGGGGTGCCGTGTTCTCACAACCACTCATCTCAGGGTGGCTCCACATCAGGCATGCTTCCCACATAACTACTGGATTTTGCAGAATCAGGGAGTCCTTTTTTGGGGATGAGGGCCACCTGGGAGCCAAAGAAATCCCTGTGGCCGATGCTCACAGCAAAGGTGACCAGTAGCTCAGGCACCCAGGTCATGCTCGGAGGTGAGGGGCCCTCCTGACCTCCTTTCTCAGGTGGGGAAGGTGAGACCCCCGCTGGCACTGGAAATCCAAACACCACCTACCATGGTTAGCCCAGTCGTCTTCGTCCAGGGAGCTGCTGGACATTTCTCACTCGGTTATTTTCCTGAGCTAAATTTCAAATTTCTCCAAGTCAGGAAGCACTTTATCTAGTGTCGTCTTCATTCAGTGTCCTGCTTAACACACAGGTTGAGATTGGTGTGGGGTTTGTAGCCAGTTACACATGCTAGATTAGCCACACCCATCAGATTGAGCTCGCTTGACTATCACTGATGATTTAGGAGGAAATAAGCATCATGAGCGGAGATTTATGAGGCACCAGGGATATTTTCCTGCACACCTTGCTTTGGTCTTCGTTGCTTACTGTACCAACATTTGAAAGCAATACAGATATTTGTCAATTTTTTTTTTTTGTACTGGGGATTGATTCGGGGGAACTTAACCTCTGAGCCACATCCCCAGTCCCTTTTATTTATTTATTTTTTGGTACTAGGGATTGAACCCAGGGGCACTCGACCACTGAGCCACATCCCCAGTCCTATTTTGTATTTTATTGAGAGACAGGGTTTCACCAAGTTGCTTAGGGCCTCGCTAAGTTGCTGAGGCTGGCTTTGAACTCGTGATCCTCCTGCCTCAGCCTCCCAAGTGCTGGGATTACAGGCGTGCACCACTGTGCCCGGCTCCCAGTCCCTTTTATATTTTACTATTTAAATTTTGAGACAGGTCTTGAATTTGCAATCCTCCTGCCTCAGCCTCCTGAGCCACTGGATTATAGGTGTGCACCCACCACACCCAGCAAGGTGTTTGTTAATTGTTGATGGTGCCTGTGACTGGCCATTTATAAATGTTTGGGAATATAATTTCTTCTGTTGGAATTCCCTCTGACATACTTTATTCCTAAGCCATTGAAGAATGTTACAAATTAACAGCAAAACATGAAGCTTCTAAGTAAATGATTAGCATTAAGAACCGCCAACTTTCAAGTTTGTTGAAAGTGACTTTCTTTGGAGTAAGATTATAGGAGCCTACATTTTGTAGGAATTTCGTTTTTATTAATTACAGATAAAAATATAAGATCCTTGTTTTGTTCCTTGCTTCCCAGTCTGTGATATCATCTGGTGGCTAGATCATGAACTTGGAGTCAGACTGCTGGTTCAAATCCTGGCTCTGTGTCCTAGCATGAGTAACTTAACTTCTCTGTGTCTTAATTTCCTCACTGTAAGATGGATCCTACCCCATGGTCTTTGTGAGGAGGAAATCATACTTTAGGGAAAGTGCTTGCAAGTATTCCCAGCCTGTAGCCCCTGGCACTACTCCCACCTGCTTGATATTTTTCACCAATCCAAATTAGTATGAATGCTGAGTCACTGGGCCTTAGCAGGAGAGAGTGAAAGCCCTTAGGTCCTGGAGGGAGTATAGCCAGTGAGCCCTGAGCAGAGAAAGGAAGTTGATGTAAACAGATTCTCTTCTACCATGTCATTCTACTGAATTCCCTGAGGAGAGATTGGTAAGGCAACTGGCTAAGACAGCCCTCCAATAAAATGAATGGCATTTTACTTTTGATCAATATAAAACTACTTTAGGGCAAGAATAAAAATGGGTAGCCATGAACAGAGCTGGGAATGGCATTGCTGGCATTTATTAAAGGAGAGTGGTTTTTCAGTAAGCAATTTAACTGGACTCCAGCGCATGTAAGCAAACAGTATCTCTTGAATGTGACGGGCTATTTGTAAATGTACTGGGGGTTTCGGAATGCAGCCTGATATCAGGAATAGCATCATTCGTGACACAGCAGTTGGGAAGTGTGAATGATTCTCTAGAGCTTTGCAAAGGCCAGAAAGTCTCTTTTAAACCACAGCGAAGTTTCCATTAACTCTCAGGAGATAATTGATTTTGTGACTCATCATTGGGAGCCGGGAACTCTCTTTCCTTCATATTGAAGATGATTAGCCGGGCCTTTGTGTAAATGCACACATGTACTCTGACTGCATTAACAGCCCAAAGTAGAGGACCTGGGAGTGATTACATTTGTTTTACAATGAGAAAATCTGCCCCTTTTCTCATACAAGCATGGCTGTTTAGACACAAGCACAGACCTCGGCAGGCCTGCCTGTTGACTTATTTGGAAGTTCACTGGTGTTGAATTCTTCCCTTGTCATGAGTGTGGATATTTCCTAGAAGTGCCCAGTGACTTCACACTTTTACATCACACTCAGGTGCCTCCATCTGGTACACAAGTCCCAGCCTCCCTGATTGCATTTTCTGTGCTGCCTTTCCATCATCTTCTCTGTGTGATTCTGAGTCACATGCTTTTCATAGTAAGCATGAAAAGTCCTTTGACTGTAAGTCCTTTGACTGCCTTGAGCACAGTGATGTTTAGTTTGTATGTGCTAGAAGTAAAAGAATTAGTTCTGAAATTTCTTCTAGCCTGGGTCTTCCTTAGCTGTTCCTTGTCTTTTCCTTCTTAGACAAATGTAGGTTTTTGGGGTGTCCATGCAACATCTAGTAGACCTGCTTTGTGGTCCCCAGTGGTTTATAATGAATGAATGATAGAACTTGGAATTGGAGGGGATATCAAGAAATCTTCTAGTTTTTCCCCAGCCTTCAGTTTAATTCAATGAACATCCATTGAGGTCTTTCTTGGACAGACTGCACACCACAAATGAGAGAGTTTGGCATTTGCCAGGGAGCGCTGCATATACGACGTGGCTGTCTTCCATGTTTTCCAAAGTTCTCCAGGGGCCAGAATTTTCAGTGGCAAGCCTCTTTAGAAAATATTAATCTGCAGTAAAAAGTTCTTGGCATCATTGTTCATGAATAGCAGAAATGTTAGAGTATAGTCAAATTCTTAGATATTATGTCTTTAGTCTTGAATCTTTTACATTTCCATTGGGTTGATTTACCTTTGAAACTGGTGGAATTTCTACCTGGTCACAGAAAGATTTTTTTTTTTTTTAATTTTCAAAGCTAATTTAAAAAATGACCTTAAGAAAGTGAAAATGAGGACTGGAAGATACAGGAATGTACTTTATAGTTATCAGATTAATTTCTGAAATTTGAAATTCAAATATAATAGGACATTACAGATCTAGGTGGATATTTAAGGTCACTGCACAAACGCATGCTTGGATATGAATGGCTTCGAATCAGTGGTCCAGGCCAAACTAAGAGCTGGGGCTGTAGGTGGGGCCTCAGGCTGCGGGTCAGTCCTGCTTGGAAAGCTGACTCCACTCAGAGAGCAAAGGCCAAAGCAAAAGTGTCTGAAGCAGGGCGCATGTGCAAGCTGGACCTGGGGTAGGACAGCAGGTAGCCCAGAAGCCCCATGGCTGGTGGGGCCTCCCCTCCAGTGGGGACTTGTGAGAGGGGAAAGCTCCAAGGAGAGCCCTGGGGTGGAGGCCAGCAAGGAGCAGGGACCAGTTCCTGTGAGTAGTGACCTCAAGCAGGTTTAGCTGTGTCGCTGTGGCTGTGGAGAGAGAGTGAGATCACACAGAGAGGGAAACACATGGGCTTCTGAGAAGCTGCTCGCCTTCCCCTGGGCCAGTTATTACAGTTCTGCATGTGTCATTAGTGCCGAGGGATTTCGTATTATCAGATGGTGTGATGACAATTGCTTAATTTTGTTGAGTAGGCTCAGGTAGTTTTTTATATTATAATTTTTTAGTAAAAGGTTAAAGGTTTTTGTGCCTTAAAGGGGGAATATATTTACCTGCAAAACCCACGAATGTGACTCATTTCCCACTGATAGGTACTGGGGGTGTCGATGCCTGACAGGAGCCTAACTTTTAATCTTCTAATTCAGACATCAATTAGTCATTTTCAATTTAGTTCTTCTGCCTCCACACCTGTGGTTTACAGCCCTGCCTTGGCCTTGTGGTTGGTTAATACATATTAACTCCCCAGACTGTGGCTTTTCATTCCTTTTCTTTTCTGACCCGCTTTTGCCAGCCACCTTCAAAAAGAAAGGTTTTATTTGCAACATAAATGATGAAAGTCATCACCTGCACCTAAGAATGTCCTCTGTGCTTTTCTTTATGCATACAACTTTTATAAAGTGTTGATTATAAGCTCTTAAAGAATTTATAAAGGTTGCAGCATAAACAAAGTCATTACCTGCACCTAAGAATATGTCTTTGTGCTTTTTCCTTTGCATATAATTTTTATAAAGTGTTGATTATAAGTTCTTAAGGAATTTATAAAGGTGTAGAATGCACCCGTTCCTTTGATTCATTTTTTTTCTTGTATTTGACTGCATCCCTTCTTGCTCTGATTAACTCCCTTCCTGGATGTGGCATTAATTGCTTCACCCAGACCGGCATTTATTGTGCATCTTTGTGTCCAAAGATCTTTGCCCGATGGCTGTGGGGACATAAAAAGTTAAAGGGTCCTTGTGGTTCCTTAGGCTTTTATAATCTGTACTCCCTTTGGCCAAGCATAGAGTAATGGAGAGTTTTATGAGAAGTTCCTCTTCCCTGGTCTCCTGTTGGACATTGACACTATTGACCAGCTTTGGGGGTCGAGAATGGAGGAAGCAGGGATCAACCAAATGGGCTCTCTACCCCTCAAAGCTGGGTGTAGAATGGCATCATTGAATTAATTAAACCCCACTTTGGATTTTCAGATAAAAGATAGCAGTAGATCCTCAGGTATTTTTTGTACATCACACACAACTGATGATGTGTTTGGAAATAAGGAGATTTATCTGCAGCTACTATTTTCTCAGGGACAGACTGCAAATACATTTATTTATGACCTACTACTTATACAGGGTGTGAGTTATGAGGTGACTCTATTTCAACAAGATGAATCTCGGATCCAGAGTCCAGCCATCCTCATCTATTCTGTGTAGCTGAAGTGGATATTGAAATTTTTTTCTCCAGAAGACAGGGAAGCCCCAGCTTGCACACATCAGGTTGCTGCAAGTGGCTCATTAAACTGCCAGACATCTATTAAAAAGGGGGTGCTGCTCATCTTTATTAAGTACGAGTCAGGTTCTGATCCTACAGGGCATCTTTGGATTCGTGCACACAGCTCCCACCAGTAACTGGTAAGGACGTTAGGAGTTAAGAGCACAGGAGGTAGGGCGGACTGTCCCCCAGCAGGTACCACTGATGCCCTATGATGTAACTCCCCTAGCAAGAGGCCACATTTTCTGAAGCGTCCCCTGCTGTGTTTAAGATGACTGATTGCCTCCATTACTCTGCTGTGCTACAGTTGAGAGGACCCAGGAAGATCAAAGCCATGTAACGTGAGTTTTTTTTGCCTAGTGTAAATCTCAGCGTGGCCACAGTGTGCCTTGGAAAAGCAATTTAGCCTGCAGAAATAATTAAATCCTCAGTACCTTGCAATAATTAGAAATTTGAAATGGGGAGGGTTAATTATTTCCATCAGCTTTCCGAAGCCCAAGAAAATGCTCAAGGAGAGCACCCAGACGGTCGCCGTGTTCACAGTACCAAGTGCCTTCAATATTTTTGTCTTTCTCCCTGCAGGATCATGCAGATTTGCGAAGTCATTTCTTCACAGTTGGGATGAAGCTAGAGACAGTGAATATGAGTGAGCCCTTTCATATCTGTCCTGCATCAGTGACTAAGGTGGGTTTTGCTCTTCTGCTCCTTGCCTTAACCCCTGGAGTGAATCAGCTCCATGCCAAGCAGATGAAGTACATGCACACAAGGATATGCTGCAGCACCAGATAAGCCAAAGGGACATTGCTGTGCCTCCAGTCCAGTTCTTTTGGAAGCTCTTTCAGTCCCTGGTGGCAGAGTGAGTCTGATCAGATGCCTCCTCATAGGTTGAATTTTCCTTGTGATGCTTGACTTCTGGTGAGTTGCATGTTGTAGTCATTATAAGAGTAACTCACTTCTCCTACATGGGTGGCAGCAAATAGGATCTATTTTTATTTTGAAAATGCCTGAAAATGGTATGAAGCAAATTCTCAACTCCCCCTGAGCTGGTGTTTCTGCCTCCTTTTGCTCACATGTTTCCACTGACTGAAGGAAAATTCATGCTTCTGAGACTTGCAGTTCCAAGATGAAACTACTTTCTTGTGCGAAGGCTTTTTTATGATCTGATTGTCCTTTAAGATTATAATGTCTCTTCATAAAAAATATGTCAATGATATATTTTCTGCTCTAAAACTTAAATTGCATATTTCTACCTTAAATATTCTGTTATAAATGGTGGGAAAAGCCAGCAAACTTAGCAATCTTAGCCCATGTGTGTTTTGGTTAATGGCCTTTTGTGCATTTCAGAGAGAGGAGTTAAAGATTCAAAAGTCAATTATATTTTACTCTTTTTCTGAAGGAATCTCATTTGTTCATGTAGTGATTAGTGTTTCAGCATATTTGCATTATGTTTTTTTTATTTATGATTTTTTTTTAATTTTTTATTTATGATTTCTAAATTTTTTCCTTTAGTGAACAAATTGTTTTTGTAACTGTTAAGGTGATTTTTTTAAAGGAAAAATTATTAACTTCTGCTTTATGGTGATCTTGGGATTGAACCACAGTGCCTTCCCACTCGTGCATCATCCATTAAAAACCTTTTTATTAGAAATGGACTTTTGGGGTTCTTTCCTGGTAGTGGTCAAAACTTTTCCAAAACTGAAGAGTCAGTTGTACCTTGTGGAACACCAAGCCAGAATTTGCCTTCGTTGCTGCAGAAGTTCATGTCCATTCTCTGGATATGTGGCACTTTGTCCTCATTCTGAAGGAAGACATTGTCAACTTTCCCTGGCATTACAAAATAAACTAAATAGAGCCATATGCTGGGCCATCCCTGGAACCTGAAACACACCTCCCCAGGCCCAAACTCCTCTTCATGCAAAGTGGTCCCAGAGCATTCTTGGTGTAGAAGATACTTATGACTAGATTTATTTCTCAAAACACTGGAAAATGTTTTAGAATATTGTGTTGGAGAAGATAACGCACCATGTTGTCATGACTCATCACAGTGAAGGTTTCATCTCTCCACCGCCCCTTGGGGTTTTTCTTTGTGGCACAACTGTTGGAGAAGTGGGTAAATAATATCAAAGCCAACAGACAGGAGTGCAGATGAGTGTGTGGCAGATGCAGTACCGAATGAGCCATCTTCAGCAGTCCAGCAGGACTGTGATTCTGGTGCTCCACAGCTGTGAGATGCTGACGGAGGATGAAGATAGCATCGCCTGTGACGTGAAACGTGTTGATGAGCGCAGAGGACACTGGAGTCACAATCTGGAGTTGTGTTTCTATTTCTGTGAGCTCTGAACTGTGCGGTCTTGGGCAAGTCCATTAATGAACTGCTCATGAGCATTCGTTCTGAGACCTTTGGATTCTGGACCAGATGGAACGCAAACCAGTGGTTCTGACCATTTGGGAATGTGAACCTTGATGTGTGTGCCCACGTGAACCTGCATTTTAGTGGGTTTTGGAAATTCCTTGGTGCATGTCTTTACAGAGTCCTGTGGTGCTTAGAGATCCTGCCACCAGAATTACTTGTTGTTTGTTGTTTGTTTTAATGTGTGTGAGTATGTGTGTATATGAGCATTTTAGAATATTTTTGCAGATATTTACTGAGCATTTATAGGCACTGTTCTGGACAATGGGTTGTAGACAAAGTCCATATTTTAATGGGATAAAACAGACAATAAGCAGAATTAATGAGCAAATAAATGTAGTATATTGCATGTTACTCGCTGAGGAGGAAAATACACCAGGGAAGGGCTAATAGAACATCCAGCTGGAGGGAGGATATAATTTTAAATGAGGCTGTCCGGGATGGCCTCCCTGTTTGATCCTTTGCTCTTTTCAAAGACTTAGAACTGGAACTGTTTACTGGAATTAACCAAGAGGAGCATAGAAGCGAGTTTCTCCTCCTGCTTAACTTTGAACTTAGTTACCCCCAGAAAATACTTTATAAACTAGGTACCATAGTTTAGTAAAAATGTTAAAGTTCCCTAAGAAAGACCAGTTGATGTCCATGGAGTTGGGAAAGCAGTCTTTTTTCCTGCCCTGCTTTACTATGGTGATTTAAACCCACCATGCTTTTCAGTGAGGAAGACCATCTGATTTTTGCCCTCTTGGTTTTATTAGCATGACTTGTTCCTTTTTCATCTTTGATGTTTTATCTTATATTCCTTGCATATTTATTCAGTTCCTCTATACAAAGCATTTGGAATTACTTTGATGAATGACAAAGAGCCATAAGTTCATTGTGTTCACAAAGAACTTATGATCTGGTGTGTTACTAGTCCAGGAAAGAAACCAGGATCCTCCATACAAAGTTTGTGTCTCACGCTCTGGGAGCACAGAGCAGGGGCCATTTATCCCAGCCAGGGCAGGAACATTGATGTTTGAGTTGCACCTGGAAAAACGCAGTGAGTTTTAACAGTCTAACAAGGCGGTTGGGATGTTGTAGTCTGTGAGGCTGGCTTCCTATGAATGATCACCTCCAAGGCTGCCCGTGGGGTCTCTGGAGGGTTGCGATGCAGGGTGAGTCTAGAAATCTCACAGGCTGGATCTGGTCACGTTGGAATGATGTGAAGTGAGGAGTTCAGTGCCTGCTGTGGACACGGAAATACCAAGGAATTAACCTTTGACTGTTTTTTTTTTTTTCAGGTTTTTAACAATCATTTTTTTCAAGTGACTATTGATGACCTAAGACCAGAACCTAATAAACTCTCAGTGCTGTGCCACGCGGATTCTTTGGGGATTTTGCCAGTACAATGGTGCCTTAAAAATGGAGTCAATCTCACTCCTCCTAAAGGTTTGTATCCTGTGAAAATTTGTGAGACTCCAGTAATTCCAGATGGTGTCTTACTGTCCTTGAAGCAGTGCCGTTGGTAACCTGGAGAAGTTTGCGCTATCCAGAGCTTGGGTGCAGTGGAAGTAGAGTGTTCTCTTGGATAGCTTGGTGCAGGCCTCACTCAGCTCCGTCCCCTGGTGAGGTGTGTGCCATTGGGTTCCCCAGCCCACTTCTGTCAACTGCAGTTCCTCCACCAGTGACTCTATCTTCGGCAGCTCCCTTGCTCCTGTGTGGTGGTAAAGGAAGGATGTGGTGTTGCTAAATGATTGAGTTATGCACCTGAAAATGTCTGAGAAGTGGCTTGTAAGTGCAACAAAATGCTAATAAAGCTTTCCTTTAGATTTGTATTTCCAACCAATCCAATTTTCCCAAGGGTCCAGTTGCTCTTGGATATACATCAATTTGATGCTGTAATACATTAAAACCATTCTCTTGGGAGTCAGGGTGCATTAAAATACTCTTAGATTGGAATCCAAGAACCGTACAACTGAGAAGTACTACCTTGTCATTTAGTCACCCGGCTTGTTGTCTCCTTCAGGTCTGAGGTTCATCCAGGCAGGGACAACAGTAAGATGAAAGGTGACACTGTGAGAAGGAAAGTAAAGGATGTCACAGGAGAGAACTGGGAAAAGATCAGAAAAATAAACTTACTTGGGGGACATTTTAACAGACAACTTCAGATAAAAAAGGATTTATACTAACCTGTTTGGATCCCAGGGATCAGATTACTTCCAGGGTTCTGGAGGAAGTATTTGGGAGGGTGGGTTCCTGTTTGCCCGGTAGCTGTCTTGTGCCCTATGCATCATTTAATTGGGCTGTGCTTATCTGTAGCGCAACTGTATTTGCTGGGCTTTTATCTCATTTTTCCTCCATGCTCATCCCCATGGAGGAGATAGATGCCTTTGGGTATTTCCATTTCTCCCGCTGGCCCTTCAGATTGAAGCTGCGTAGTCATGGCATGCGGGCTAGTGATTATATGGTAAACCTCCATGCAACACTGTTTACCGGCCGCTGTTTAAATGTCTAACTCATCTACTCCTCAGAATAATGCTATGAGGAAACTTAGTCATGGAGAGTTTATATATAATATGCCCAGGGTCCCTCAGATGGTGGGTGGCAGGCAGGAGGCCTGACCCCTGAGTCCGTGCTTGATGCTGGGGGTGGACCCCAGTCCACGAGCCCTCCATGTATGTTGCCCTTTTGGACTTGAGCCAGATCATGTCTTCAGTTTTCAAGACTGTCACCAGGAGTACCTGTGGCAGTCCCTAGGTATTCTGTGGAGTCAAAGAAATGATAAAAGTCTAGGTATTTTTATAATCCTTAAATATGACCTTATGGCTTTCCTGTTATCAGAGATCTATTGTAATAGATAAGAAGGACTTTCTTGCTGTGAACTCTCAGCAACAGGTCTCCTGCCAAGTTGGAAAGCCCCTAGGACCATCCTTGTTCTTTCTTAACTTCCACAGTGAACCCTGTGGGGAAGGGTCCCTTGTCATCAAAGGAGACTTTTTCTAGATATCTAAAATGCTGCTCGGTTAGAGTTTGCAAATTCCTAGCTAGTAATTGGATCTGCTTCAGAGTTTAAAAAGGGCAAGTATTTATATCAGTGTTTGGCAGTTTGATCCATCCTTTGGGGTAGAGGCTTCACAGCGGTCACTGCCATTAGAGTTTTTGAATACATTCTTATGAACTGTATATAGAGAGATTGCTGACATCGCTTGGATATTTGCTAGAAAAATGGATGTGCCTCTTTGGATACTTGCCTTTTATGATATTAAGAAAATTGTTGTATATTAATGTAATTGAACTGCTAAACATGCAAAGGAAGGATTGCACAAATTTATTTACAAAATCAAATATTTTTATATCTTAAAACTTTTTAATACCTCATAATTATCGACCATTGTCAGCTTTGTTCTCTGTTACCCAAGGATGAAATTGTCTTCATCCAGCCTTCCCAACTCTTCCTTCCGCTGTTGGAAGGGAAGTATGCCTTTTTTAATCTCAAAGAAAAAGAATGTTTCTTTGTGGATACGATAGGTTATTTTTAGGAAATTGAGTGTGGTTGATTAGTGCCTGACAATTAAAAAATCTCAGGGATAACCTTTTACACCCTTAAAGCATTTAAAAAGTGATACATAGAATTAGTTCAGGACCCCCTGGTAATCTGCAGAACTGTCTAGCCATGAGACTGTTTCCATGAAATAGTAGAATTTTTACTTAGAAACAGTAGGACAAAAACAAGAAACCAAGAAAAATGGACAAGGAATATGAACAGACTAATGCTCCGTAAAAGGAATAGTGATTTACATGCAGACTCATCATAACAAGAGAAATACAAGTGAAATCAGGTTGAGAGGCTACATATTTATCAGAGAAGGCAAAATTCCAAAGGAGAAAGAACGGAAGCAAGCACTCAGATCTGATGAGTGTAGGGTCCCAAAGATTGTCAGACTTGGCTCTGCAGCTGCAGGTGGTGCAGCTGTGTGGAAGGTGGTAGAGGAGATGGTATGGATGCATTTGCCCATTGACTCAGAACTTTCACTTCTGGAACTTTCTCCTAGAGGTAGACTATACAGAAGGTATATGCATAAAAGTGTTTTTTGCCACATTATTTTTAATAACAACAGACTAGGGGGAAAAATCCAAGTGTCCATCAGTGGGATATTGGTTAAATGAATTTTAGATATCTATCTAATGAAAACGATGCAGTTATTGGAAATAATGAGGGGAATCTCTATAGAAAGCTCTCCAAGATACACTGAATGATAAAGTTTAGTCAGTGTACTATAATACCTTCCTTGCTTGTTAAAGAAGAAGTAAGAGAACTTTACTGTGCTTGCTCATATTTTTTGTAAGAAATTCCCTAAACACTGCACAACAGACTATCTGGAGCTGTTTCTGTGTGGGCTTGTGGGGCCTGGAGGTGGGCAGAGGGGTACTGCTATGATTGGGACTTTAACACAGGGCAGCTGGCCCTTCACGTCCACGTCTTCTGTATTTGTGGATTCAACCAATGGTGGGTCAAAAATATTTGGAAAAAATCGTGCTGATCATGTACAGACTGTTTTTTTGTCATTATTCCCTGAATAATGCAATATGACAACTATTTACATCTCATTTGCATTGCACTAGGTATGATAAATAACTAGAGATTATTTAAAGTCTGCAGGAGGAGTGTGCATAGGCTATATGCAAGTACTGTGCCATTTGTCTCAGGCACTTGAGCACCCATGGATTCTGTTGTCTGTCAGGGGTCCTGGATTCAACCCCCCATGGGTACCAAGGGACGACTGCATTATTTTTAATCTTCCAAATTTAAAAATGTTGAACTAAATAGGTGTGTTCCCTGTGAAAAAATAAACATGTTATTGAAAATAGAAGGTTTTTATAACTGAAAAAGATCTCAGAGATTATCTCATCATTTTAACCCAGTCCTTTCTTACTTGGGGAAGTTGAAGATCGGTTGTGTTAAATGATTTTTGTGATCCTGAGACAGAGGTTGGCTTGAACTGTAGGTGCATAGCCATATTCACACTTCGCTGATGTTCTCGGGTTCTGGCATCTCCATAAGCTCCATCCTCCTCAGTCATTTTGAGGGGTTTGGTGGCCCTAAGCCCGACTAGCAGATGTTAATGGACCATGACTTTTACATGATGGAAATCATCTGTACATCAAAGCAGTTGGCAAATTACAATTCTAGGGAATCATTTTCCAAGTGCCGATGTGAGTTGTAACACAATTGTGGCTTTATTTATTGAGCTCCTTTCCTTTCTCATGAGAGTGAAATATATTTATTTTTGTAATTAAAATGAGTAAGAAATTAGAAATGGCAGTGGTGGTGGTGGATTTTGTAGTGTGGCTTAATGGTTTCCTCTTGGGATAATTTATTACTCACCTTATCTCAACACAAGGGCCAGGAAGCTTGCTGTGGAATTTTTCAGACAACTTTCTTTGCTTTATTAATATGTAGAAGTAGAAACTTTTTAAATAGGGTTTGCTGTTTTAGACTTGAACTGTGAGGTGTCCATCTAGAATATGTAGGGTTGATTACACATGTTGCCAAGTGATTTCAGATAGTCTCGGGTGCATGTTTTCTAGGAATGTATTATGTTGTTTAGATTTCTGTGGAAACCATGAATCCTGTGTACTATTACTATTACATGTTGCATACCTAATCTCCAAAAGGTATGAAGTGGAAGCAGCTGAGGAAACAAGACATCCAGTGGTGGAGGAGAGAAAAGTGCAAAGATCATAGATCCTTATTGCACAGTTTGACTCTATTAGTACTTTCATTAAAAAAAAAAAAAAAAAAAAAGGCAACATCCTGCCCTAGGCCTTAAGGACAGGAAATCTAAGGTAGAGTGGATAGAAGTTCCCAAGTGACTTTCTGCAGCAAGTGCTTTCCTGTTAAGCCAAGGATGGAACCTTGGAGGTTTTATCTGATTAGCTTAAACTCAGTCAACACCAAGTTGGTATTACATGAGAAATGATTCAACAAGTACATACATAAATAAACTAAGCAAAAAGGCATTTAGGCTATTGACCATGAATTGCTATGTTTAAATTTTTCCATTAACCTTCATGGCGTGTAATATCAAAGATTAGTTGCAGAATTAGAGGAAGAAACGTTCCACCCAGGGGGATCTTTTGTAGCAAATGTTCAGCCTTTAAATTTCTGTTGTAAAATGTTGGAGCAAAAGGCTGAAGTCAATGGCTCATTTTAGCACTTTAGTATATAACTGTTAGGTCGACCATTTAATGGACACATAAAACGTTAGCATAATTTAGGAAGTCAAGGTGCTTAATTATTATCAGAGTACAAAGTAGCAAATCCTAATGTATGGCTTCTTTTCCTAAAGAAAAGCTTCAGTCACTGACTGATGGACAGTCCATTTCGTCAACCATTTGATTCAGAAAGGGGACAGAAAAAAATGTATAGATACTCATTGCCCTAAAGCTTTGAAGCGGTGCTAATGTTTTGCCATGTGTGATTCAGATGTTTAAAAAGTGTAATAAAGCATTATTGATAAAGTTGAAGACTGAGTCATCCTTGACTCCCCCATTTATCACATCCTGTATCTGATGCTCTGGTGAATCCTGTCACCATTTTCAGCATGGTGACTGTGTGCTGTCATGATCGCCTGGCCCAGGTCGCCATTGGGTTTCTGGTCATTACTGCAGTGGCCTCTTATTTTCTTCAGTAGACCCTTACATCAACCAGATTGATCATGTCAGAACATAAATCACACACCCCTGCTCTGCTCAGACTCTCCAGTGTCTTCCTGCTCACTCAGAGTCCAGGTCAAGACTGTGTGATGCCTACCGCCTGTCTGGTCACCAGCCTCCTTGCCATTCCTACATCATGGCAGCACAGCCCCTCCCTAAGCCCTGGCACTTCCTTTTCCTTCTGCTCAACGCCCTTCCCAGCTACCTGGCTCACTCCCCCTCCTTCAGTCTTGACTCGGGTGCTGCACCTTCTTGGTATTGTCTTCTACGCTACCTTATTGGATATTGGTAGCAAATTGCTACCGCCACCATTTTTATCTCCTTCTCTGCACTGTTTTTCTTCACAGAATTTCTTGCCATATAATATACAAATAATTAATATATATTTTACTTCTTTGTCTTGTTCTTTATTTCCCCGCTAAGATGAATGCTTCACAAAAGCAGAGACTTTCTCTCTTGTTGGTCACCCACTCATGCCCGATGGCTAGAATAGCAGTGGCACTTTCTAAATAACCCTTGAATGTTGAGTGAATTGAAGCTCTGTCCCCTCCTGTCACCACCCAGATTTTTATACATTTATTTCATATCCAGCAACCTTTCTAAGCTCTCTGAAGAGCATGTTTCTATAAAATACAGATTATCTGATTCCTGAACGTTTGCTAAAGCAAGCTTGTAAAACCCTCTGAAGCTGGGGCTGTTGGTCTTTTATTGAGCTTGAATCTATTTCCTTTAACGGCTATAGATTTAGTCAGGCCTCCCGTTTCTGTGTGAGACTGTGGGTAATGCGTACCTACTTACAGTATGTTTTGTTTCAGATGTATTGTCAGTCATTTGGTTCCATCAAGCTTATTAATTAAATTCTTCAAATATATTTTGGTCTGTTCTTTGAATTTTCAAAAGAAAAACACTTTGGGGGAAAGAATCCATTTGTCTGCCCTTTAGAAAGGAAGCTCCACAGGGTGAAGGATTTTTAAAAATCTGTTTACAACTGTATCTCCAGCACCAGAGACAATGTCTGCTCCATAGAGATGTCCCTGCCTATTCAGGGCATGGAGGGCGGAGTCTTGCACTAACTCTCAGACTCTACCATGTGGAATTGTGAAGTTAGACGGAGCAACCCTGTGTGCAGCTGCCTTGGAGGAGCACCCCATGGGTCCCTCTGGTCTCCTTCCCTTAATCACAGCCCCAGGCAGGTGGTAGCTATCTCTGCTGCTTCTCTGTTCCAGTGGTTGGGCTGCCTGGGGCTGGGGTGGTTTCCAGCAGCCTGGGGTCCTTCTGCTCTCTCCTTGAGCCTGATCTTCCATCCCCACCCTCAAAAGTTCCTGGGCTACTCAACTCCAACTTTCTGAGCCCTCGTAGTTTTTTGACATCTGCATGTTTTCTTTTATTTTTGAGTTTTGCTACGTAATTTTTAAAATTATATTTCTTCTGGCAATGGAGAGAAGACTTTCAGATTTGCCCTGCTGGTTACTGGACTTGAAATACGGTCTCATGTCTATATTTCTGATTCATTCCTGATCAAAAAGAGGTTTTTGTGGTTGTTGTTGTTGTGGTTGTTTGTTTTTGTTTTTTTAGGGTGGGAATTGAACCCGGGACTTTATGCATGCTAAGCAAGCCCAGTCTCTTTAATTGAAAAGAACTGGGAGAGTACAACTTTGAATCATTTTTAGTGTCTGAAAATATTATTGGTTGTTGACAACTCTGACTCCCTCCTCCTCTTCATTCTTCAGTGTTTTAAAGATGTTTTCTGGTGACAGTTGATATTTATTGGATGTTCAGTTCTATTCCTGGGGACATATCCATATCTCTTAACATTATGTTTATAATTCAAAATAGCACGCTGTGCTTGCTCCCAGACAGAGAAGGGTATTAAGTGTCGCATCATCACCTGTATTAAATACTTCTCAACATAATTCTCTGAAAGATAAGGAAGTAGCGTGGCTAGTGTTCCTCCTAAATTTACTTGTTTCCCTTCTCTTTATTTCCCTTTTTTTTCCTCCCTGCTTTATTCTATAAATATAAAAAGAAGAACCGCTCAGTTGAAGCGAGTAAATGTATAGATGTTTAAGACCTGCCACAACAGGAAGGCTTGAGACTGAACGTTAGCTGAGAATGTGGAGTAACTCCATGTGGAGTTCAAGAGGGGCTTGGAAATTTTAACCAACGGGGGCTGGGGTTGTGGCTCAGTGGTAGAATGCTTGCCTAGCATGTGTGAGGCACTGGGTTTGATTCTCATCACGGCATATAAATAAATAAAATAAAGGTCTATTGACAACTTAAAAAAAAAAGTTTTAGCAGAGAGCATGTGCAGAAAACCCTCCTCTGGAATAGACACTGGCTCCCAGCAGCAGCCCTGCTGGCTGAGTTCTGCATGGTCTTGCTCCCTTGTGAGTGCTTCGGGAGCATTTGTTTCTCGAATGCTGCCATTGAGCATGTGGCTTCAGGGACTGTTTGGGGAATGTTGGTTGTTTCAAACCCAGTGAAAGCTTGAGTCTGAAAGGAAGAGAGACCAACTTTTGGTCAGAGAGGTGCATTGAGTAGATCCCCACTGGAGCTGCTTGGTGTGGGGGGATTTTCTGAGTGAGGACTGAGAACTGCTCCCGAAGCTGGGTTCTGGGAGTCCTTTGTCCGTGTATCTGGAACCTGGCATTTGAAGATGATTGTTTCACTTTTCCTTTCAAAAGGAGGTTGAACCAAAAGCTTAGTAAGCTTGCTGTTTATGTGCACTGTTCTAACATTTAACAAGGGAAACTTTCTCTGGTGTAGAAGAGCTCTCTATGGGGCCGTTTGCCCTTCAGCCACCAGGTGAGAGTCCTCAGTGCTTTCTTCCCTAGTTCTCCAGGCCTCTCTCCATCCTTGCCTTCACCCTGCCCTCTGTGGGTGTCAGAAGGGGCATCTCCTGCTCTCAGCAGCTGCCAAGGCTCAAGAAGTCAGGGTCGATAACCTTTGCATCCGTTGAAACAGCAACTAACCAGTTCAGCAAACTGGACACAAAACAGTGAAGAATTCTTGAATAAATGCATTTCCTTCACTTAGGAAGTTATTGCTTTGTTGGACTTCAGTTCATTCATAAAAGAATTCTTGTATCACAAATTATTAGTACATGTTCATCCTTCAACACTTTGAAAAATAGAAAAGTCTAATAAGCTCTTCCTTGTAATAATCCTATCTAGATGAAATAACTTTTGGTATGTATTCCTTCCAGTTTCTGTTTCCTTGGGTTTGCAACTTTGTATATCTACCTCATTATTTTACACATTTGATATTAATTTATGTGTTCACACTTTGCCTTTGTCATTTATTAAGATGTGTCATGCCAAAATATTGATGACTATAAATGTGGTATGTTCCAAGATCTGGAGGTGAACCATTGATCTTGTTGTTTTAAGTTGTCTTCTTTATGTATGAAACTCTTGCACAGTTGTCCTCTTAGACTCCAGCAGAGATGGCTGCTCTGTTCTCATGTGTTCCCTCTGCTACAGCCTCTGCATCTTTCTTGCTGATCAGTGAACACTCCAGACTCGCTCCTAGGCTTTTGTGCTCACTAACTCCTGGGTCTGGTCTCCTCTCTTCCCCAACGAGCTCCATGCCTCTTTTCTCCACTCCAGGACACCTGTGCCACCATTTCCCTTTGCACAGAGCCTCCCTGACTGCTCAGGGAGTGCAGCTATCCTCGTGTGCTTTCTGCACTTTTTTAGCACCAGGGAGCATCTGGGTTTCTATGCTGATGTGTGCTGTGTCTCCCCTCAGTGCAAGTGAGCTTGTGAGGGAGGGGTTTTGTTGATTTTGTTCACCTCTGAATCTCAGGTGTTAGCACCCGCCTTAGGCGTAGCATGCTCCAGGTCAGTAGATTTGAATAAAGGAACATGTGAAGGAGCCACTGTGCAGGCTGGAGGTGAGCACATTCTTGAAGGTTCTGCCCCATGACACACTCTCTGAAACTGATGCCTTCCTCCGTGTTTTGAGTTATACTCCAAGTAGAAATGCACATGAAGGCCTCCTTCCCAGCAGCCTTTAGAATGTGACATTTTGTCAATACAGTCGATGGCAAAAAAAAGAAAAAATTAATAATTGTATGTGTTATTTTTATAGCTCCAAAGCATAGTGATTTTTGTTCTGAATATCTCCCTTATTAGACAAAGAAACCTTTCCTTAAACTTTTCCCATACTCCCATCCCAAGCCACAGGCCAGGGACATGAGACCACCTCAGTGTCTCTGGATAGCAAAGATTCACTTCCTGGTGCCAGGGAGGGGCCTGAGCAATGCTGGAGAAAATCTGGATTCTGTTAGCAAATCCAAAAATGGTTATGGGAAGGTAGCCCTGGGGTCTTCCACATGCCGAACAGACCCTCCACTGATTGACCTGTGCCCCTGTTATCTGCTAAAAGTGAGCAAAGATGCAGTGTTTTTAACTAGCTTTAATTATTGAAATAATTTCATTATCATTATTGAAAACTTGGAAAATACAAAAAGGTCGAAGAACAAAGTAACCAAAACAATTATTTTGATATTTAGCATTATTAAGTTTCTCTTAACACTTTTGCTGGTATTTTAATCACCATATTTTTATATAAATCTAATAATTCAGTATAAACTTGCAGCAGTCTTTGCATCTAAAGCGTAATGACCATTTTTTCACTAATGATTTTTTTCAATAAACTGTGCAATTTCATGCCTGCGTGACATCCTGTACACTTGGATAAGTCTCACGTCACTTCTTATTGTTGAATGGAAAGTTGATTCAGTATTATCAACCATAATTCCTTAAGTATCTTAATGTGTCACCCTTTCTCGGGTTTTAGAGTCCCGTTCATGGGATAAGTTCTCAGGAGCAAATTTGCCGTGTCAAAGGGCTTGGGTATTTTTACTGCTATCATCAAATGGTTTTTCAAAAAGAATTGTCCATTTGCACAGTCGATGGTAATGTTTGCAAGTGGAGCTGGTTTATGAAGGTTCATTTGTGTCATGAGAAAATGGGTCATCTGCCTCTTTCCTTTTGGACCTGGAACAGTTGGAACTTCGTTCAGAATAAACACTGATAAAGGCTTAAATGACTCTAATGGTTGTGGTTCGACAGTCTCCCCTGGCAGCTTGTTGCAGATTTTAATAGCCTAAGGGGTTTTGTTTCCTCTTATTTTCTTCTCTCCTCTGCTATTTTCCTCCCTCCCTCCAGGTTTAAAACATGTTTTCCTGGCTACAGTTAAGCCTCAGTACTTCTTGTTCTGTCTTTGTTGATTAATGAGTATAATTGACCCCTGTTGTCTCTATTATACGATCCACAGCAATTTGTTTTTATGTAGCAGTTATTTTCTGAGCTGTCACAAAAAATGCCTTACAAAGAGAGCTCATTATCAGCCCAAAGGAAAAGAATTTTAAGTGATGAAGTGAATAAAAGGTCCCTCAGAGGAGGAGGGGGACAAATCTAAGCTGTTCCAGTGTTCAAGGAAATTAGTGAGTTTCGGGGGCAGAATAGCTAATTATTGCTTAAACTGTACCCAGCTAGACTTGATTATATCTAGAAATTATCAGATTAAAAATGGCTCCCCGTAGACACTGTGGAGACCTGGATATATGAAGAGTTGAATGTAGGTCCAGGAAAACATGGAGCATGACATTTTGTGGAATGGGTTGAAACCCTTTAGAAGTTGGTTGTAGAAAACCCAGTTAAATGTCCATATTTAAAGAAATAGAGCGACAGAAAGTTGGAACATTTTATCTGAGTAGATATTAACTGTACCAGATTCCCAAATGCTGTTTTATATTAATATCAGAAAATGCTCGGGGAGCAGGTGGGGGTATGAAAGATGGTGGAATGAGACAGACATCATTACCCTATGTACATGTACGATTATCTGAATGGTATGAGTCTACATCATGCACAACCATAGAAATGAAAAGTTGTACCCCATTTGTGTATAATGAATCAAAATGAAATCTGTAAAAATTAAAAAAACAAAACAAAACAAAAAAATGCTTTGCTTTATATCTGTTTAGGAACCATGATCCCATGAGGTTTTTTCTTCAGCTCACAAAATTAACTAAGGAAGGAACAGAGGTCCAGGGAAGAGATACAGAAGGAGTCCTTGACCGTAACAAAGCCAGTATGCCAGGCAGATGGGACCCTGGTGTCCTGGGGATTCGCCTGGTCTTCATGGACTCAGTTGTGACGTGATGTTTCTAATTCCGTTACACTCTTCTCCTACTATAAGAAAAGAAAATTAACCACGGAGAAATGGAAAGAAAATCCTAGGTAGCAACAATAATTAGAAATGGCATCTCTGAATCATAGAATATGACAGCCAGAGGGAGCCTTAAAGCTTTGCTCTTTATTTTGTGGTTTGTAGATGCAGAAAGTCAGTCTTCTGTTTATTTTTACAACGGTCCACCCAGTGACCTGCAGAGCTGAAGCTAAAACCAGCCCTTTTCTTTTCTGGTACAGTGCCCTCTGGGCTGTTAGGAAACTTCTGACCATACCAAGGTGTCTTGGGGCTCACTCTTCCTTGTACTCTGATGCATGAACATGCAAATTTGCTCCAAAACAATGCCAGAGAAACTATGCTCAAAGTGCAGTGTTCTGTTAATTGTAAAACAACTCAAATTGCATTACCTAATTCAAGGCCTGCTTTATTTTGTGTAAAAATATTCAAAGTACATTACTTCTCCCTCTTCCAGAAACCTCTGCTGCAAAAGCCGTTTAGCAGGAGGGACACCTCTGGAGAGAAGGGTTAGTGGAAGGACAGGAAGGAGAACTTGAGGAACCACTTTGAAATTACCTGAAAAGAGTATATAATGTCTGGAAGCCATGAGACTTCATGTCACCTTGTTGAAAGCAACGAGTTGTCAGTCTTTGTAGGATGAAAGAGATGTCTTAAGAAAAAGGAGGACATCTCTGCTGTTGCTGGTCAGTGGGGCATGGGTGGGTCAGAGGTCAGGCTCTGGAACCAGAGGAGTACTATTTTCTTGGTTAGTAGCTCTCCCTGCAATCCTAAGAAAAAACTAAAAACATTGAGTGAATTGAACTGAGGTAATGTAAATAATACCTACTTTTGTTTGGGGAACATTAATGGTATAGGAGGCAACCATATCTTGAGTTTAATAATTTCTGTAATTAATAGTTCTCTGCACTTGTGGGATTTAGTAACTCAAAGTCCTGACATGAAGCAAATTTGCAGTGGTGGGATTTATGACACTATGGATGCAAGGAATTGGGGGATTGGTGTCAAAAGTATACTTCGGAAGTACCTAATGGATTTACCTTGCATGCACTTGAACCAGTAAAGAAGGCGCACTGAGCCAAGGGTTGTGCCAGTGATGTTCCCCAGGTTGTAGTTAACCACAGTTGATCTGCGCTTCCCGCCTCTGTCCTTGTTAACGGGAGACTTTTAAGCATCTCATCCCTTTGCTTGGCCTTGGCTCATTGGCTCGACTTGGTGCAGAAGGCATTGCTGTCTGAGGCCTTTTCCTGCCTCTTGTGCCTCTCTCATTGAGGAGTCAGTGCTGTTGTCCCTCCTTCCTCCCAGGCCTTCCGTGCTTGCCATGATGGATATGTGCTGTGTAATTGCAGCCCCCTCTTCCCCAGAAATGCAGTCAGTAAAAGAAAAATCACACTGGGAAGATCTGCATTTCATTAAATTCAGTGCATGGGAATAGTCATTTCTCAAACTCTGGTCTTCGAGTCTCTGATTTGCCCCTAAAGCTTGGAATCAGAGAGGCCCATCTTTCCCAGTTCTCCCTTTCCTTTACCCTTGCAGTTCAGTTCCAAGGCATGGTCTCCATTCCTCCTCTTCCTCCATTTCTTTGGGGGCTTTGCCTCATTGTTTGTCTTCTGCTCTTCATTTATTCTTTGAAAGTCATCTCCCAGCTGCATTTTTCCCCAGTAAATGCTCATTATTTCTTTGAAGATACTGAAAGTAAAGTTGCTGTGGACTTGGAATTTATAGATGGGAGGTGTCTTTGTCCATTTCTGCAAACTGGATCATGATAATGTTTGGTGTCATTCCTTCTCTGTCTTTCTGCACCTGCCAGCAGGTGCCCCACAGGGCAGCAGGTAAGTCCCCCCACCCCTTCACCCAGTTGCAGGTCCTGCATTGTGATGATGGCCCTCCTTGCCTGTATTAGGTGCTTTGCATTTTCCAAAATGTTTCATTTGGGCCTCATGAAATCTGATACTGTTGGGCTTGAGGACTCATCCTCCGGGACTTAGATCTGCTGCCCTGACAGTTCCAACCACAGACCCACGCTGAGATCGACCTTGCCTGGGATTTGGCTCAGCTAACAGCATCCTCTGTGTTTCGTCATTCACAGGTTACTCCAGCCAGGACTTTGACTGGGCGGATTATCACAAGCAGCATGGAGCAGAAGAAGCACCTCCCTTCTGTTTTAGAAATGTAAGAAACTTTCCTCTTCCTACCTTTTAAAATCATAGAGGTCGTTCACAGTAAGTTTTATGGTTTGCTTTCTATGTATTGATCAATGTGAAGTACTACCCATGTAACGTAGGACCACGAAACTTTGCTTTTGAACAGTGACCTTTTAGGTTGTGTATTTGTTAAGGTAGTGCTGGGTTGGTAACAAATTGATGAATAAATGTGCAGTTATTTGTACAACATGAAAAGTTGATTTCTTGCTTAGGGAGAAGTCCAGGGTGTTCCTGATTAGTGGTCACCTGATTAGCCAGCAGGTAGGAAAAAAGCTGATGTCCTTGTTTTAAGTGTGGTAGCCTGGTGCTGGCACATTCCTTTTCTCCTTCCAGTGGTGAGAATTAGTCTCTGGGCTGCTATAAGTGAAGCCAAGAAATGGGTCCTGGGTTCCCTTTCCCACCGTCATTCCATGCTATGGAAGGAGGAGGACAGATTTTGGACAGCTACCATCTGTGCCAACACAGGATATGCACTTGCCGTGTACTGTAATACTGCCCAGCCCATTGATGAGATCCTTTGCTCAGAAGACTTATTAAAAATTAGTGTTTTTTTTTCTTTGATTGCTTTATGAAGTACTTGGATTACTAGTAAGAGTAAAGTTGAACAGTTTTGTGCTCTGCTTACTTTAAACTACTTATTCAAAGAGACATTATTGGCATAATAATAGGATTTTTATGACACATAAAATAGCAGTAAGTGTGGGTACTTGCACAGTCGTAGGAGGTGGTCTTGTAAAGTAATCTATAAAATTATTCATTTAAGCTTTATCAACCTTAGGAACTTTGACAAGGCATATGGAATGTTATCCGCTTTAAGAATGAAGTGTAAATAGATAGCCTGGTGTGTTTAACAGACTGTTGGGTATGAATGCTAATCTCTTACGCTAAGAAGAAAAGGTACAGTTCTCCTGCTTGGAGCCTGTAGTCGCAGCAGTGCGAAGGAGTCCCAAGCGAGAGACTTGCTTCTGAACGTGCTGATGACTCATTGCTACCCCTGCAGTGATTTGTCGTCCAGGGATCACAGAACAGGAAAATCGAGAGGGGAAAGTATTGGCTTAATAGAAGCTCGAAACTGAGCATAAGTCACTTGCAGATTTTGAAGAAGCAAGTGGGCTGATGGCTGGGTCAACTTGTACTCATAAATACAGAAGCAGTTCAGTGGCAGAGTTGCAAATCAGGGCCCCCTTAAATGACTACATGGCCTTTCCGCTGGCTGTTCAAGGACTATGTGGTCAGGTGGTCGATGGGGACAGCTGTGTGGCCATGAGGATTGCAGCTGGGGAGCCCTCAAGGCTTCCTAGGTCCAGTGTTGCTTGCCTGACTCTTCTCCATGTTGCTGTCACCATCTCAGAATCCACTGGCCTGACCACCTTTCATTTAGGACTGTGGAGACACCCTGCAGCCCTCTCAAGCCTGTTTCAGACCGTGCATCCTGCCTCACAAGGGAAATACTCCTTCCCTGATTCTTCGCTTTGAGAAGCAAATATGTCACCCCCTGATTCTGTGGTTGGGGAGTACCGCTGCTGGGACGTCAATGTTCCACCAAGGCTTCTACTTGTCTGTCCTTTGCTCTCATTCAGCCCAGAGTCCTCCAAGTGGCTTTTAATGGTGGAATATGAAGCTACATCACCAACTGGCTTCTGAGCTGATCCAGGATTTAGCTACCAAGATTAAATCTGCTTTAATGAATATGCTGCTGTGTTCATTAGGAATGCCTTTGTTTCTGGCTCTCCGTTTATTTAACAGACAGAATTGTTGTCTGCCTGTTGGCATATGCATTGTATTACTGGTACTTTGCTGAATTTGTTAGCTTACTCCACGTGCTCTTTAATGGAATGCTTATTATGAATTCATTTTTTAATCACACATCTCATGTGTACTAGAAGGGAGCCAGGGTGGAACTGGATGCATGGAAGACATTTCCCCAGGGATGTTTAACAATCAGAGGCAGTTACGAAATGGATTGACACAGCTGAATGCTTAGTAAAATAAACTCATAGGTAACAGTTTTGCTATTGATCCTTTAAATTACCCTCTAGCAGTGAGTTGAAATGAAAATTGGTTGCATGGTTGTAGCTTTCCCTTATTAAGTAGAATAAAATGCATTTTAACTTACTTAGAGATTTTTCAGGCAGCTATCGAGTTGTGTTATCAGAAAGAAGCTCAATACATAACACGTGTGGATGACACAGGGTGACTTGCAGGAAAAATAACCCAGCTAGAATATCTCTGGAAAGGAACAAATTGATTTTTAAACATACAATAGCTACTTTTCTTCAGATTGCATAAAGATATAGTTTTGGTTTTCAACTGAAGTTTTATGAAGGACAGGTAAATATGAATTACTTTGCTTTCTTTCCATGTGTCACAGAAATATATGATCTCTATGGCTTAATAGGAGCCTCTTTACCTTAGTTTGTATACTAACAAAATAGATATGGTTAGAGAGTATTATTATATGTCCCATTATAATTTATAGTAGCTAATGATTGGGGAAATTTTCATATTTATTTTAAAACAATATTAGGAGGGAGTTTTCTTCTGGTATTGGCTGAATGAGTTCATGCTGAATTGACCCTCCTGTAGATAGCAACTGGACACTGTACCAAAAACCCCATATGAGGACCGTGGAGGACAAATAAGAACAGGCCATTGTGGGGGTGGGGAGGGGACAGAAGGAGGCCACAGTCTGGTCATTTGTCCCATTCTGAGAACAGCCAGAGTTGGCAGGTGCAGGAGAGTTACAAGGGTGATGTAAACCTCACAGTCTTTCTGCCCTGCTGAAGCAGAATGTGGAGTTTGGGCAGTCACAGACCCTGGAAGTTAAGGGGAGTGTCCCACAGGGAGGGCCAGGAGGGGAGTGCACAGATCCTGTGTGTGGTACTCCCTTTCTCTTTGGTTGAATCATGTCTGACCAGGATGAGGACATTATACAGGGCATCATCCCTCAGACCCATCAGCCTAGGTGAGGACCAGGGAACAGGACTGAGGTCTGAATTGCTTCTCAAGACAGTTTGAAAAACTGGCACCCGTGGTGGGAATACATAACAATCCATTGTCTCCACATCATAACGTTTATAATACACAAGTTTCAATCCAAAGTTGCTCAAGACATGAAAAAACTGGAAAATTGATTCATTTCCAATAGGAAAGATAAACAGACCAAACCCAGCATGATCCAGATGTTGAAATTAGCAGACAAATATTTAAAAACCCTTCCTGTAACTGTATGTAAGCTCAGTGATGTAGAGCGTGGGTCGCAATGTGGTCCCCATCCCAGTAGCTTCAGGATCACCTGAGTATTTGTTGGAAATACAGATTCTTTACCTCCACTTACAGTCAACTGCACAGGAAACTGGGGAAGGCTGAGCAGTTTTTAAAAAAAGTGGTCAACATGATTATGGATATACCTTAAAGTTTGAGAACCATAGACATAAAGACAAAAAATATCCTAATTATGAATAAAAAGAAAGTCCTAAAGAAGAAGTAGAAAATGTAAAAAAGAGAAATTCTGAACTAGGTGTGGTGGCACACACCTGTAATCCCAGCAACTCAGGAAGCTGAGGAAGAAGGATTACAAGTTTGAGGTTGTCCTAAGCAACTTAGTGAGACACTGCCTCAAAATAAGAAAATTAAAAAATGCACTGGGGATTTAACTCAGTGCTAGGGTGACCCTGATTTTGATCCTCACTATTGCAAAGAGATACTCCATAATTGAGAAATACAATAACTGCAATTAACAAAATTAGCAGCAGAATGGAGATGACAAAGAAAAGAATCCATGACCTCAAATATAGAAATTATCCTACCTGAAGAATGGAGAGAAAAAGATTGGCAAGGAGAAAAATGACAAATGAAATATCAGGGTTCTGAGGGATGAGACCATGTATAATTGGGAGACACGGTAGAATAAGAAAAAGGAGACACACCACCTAAGGAGTTATACAGATGACAGAGAAATGGGGAAAAAAACAGCCCAGTGTCACTGCTTAGCTGGGTAAACCAAGTGCAACCATGACGAGGTGCCACTAGGTGCCCTAGCATGGCCGAATTTGAAAAGCCAGCAACAGCAAGTGCTGATGAGGATTTGTAGCAGTGCATTGCTGGGCAAATGCAAAATAGCCTGGCCATTTTGGAAGACAATTTGACAGCATCTTAGATGGTTAAACATTCATCTACCATATACCTGCAATCTGATTTCTGGAAAATTGAAAACTTAGTGTTAGGAGTCCACTTGCGCGCCCCTCTGCGCCCCCCCACACACAAAATAATCATGTGATTATTTTTTACCCCTCCGTATCTCATAATGTGGAGGCAGGATCTTCAAAGAAGTAATTAGTGTGAATGAAGTCATATGGCTGAGCCCTAATCCAGTATGACTTGGTGTCCTTATTAGAAGAGGAAGTTAGGAGGCAGACCTGCAGAAAGGATCCCCATGAGGATCCAGGGAGAAGACAGCATCCACAAGCCAAGGACCTCCAGCCTCCAGGACCATGAAGAAATAACTGTCTGTGGTTTAAACTGCCCAATCTCTGTTGTTCTGTTATGATATCCCGAGCAGGTTAGGACACCCCCATTTCCACAAAATCTTGTACCTGAATGTTTGTAGCAACTTTGTTCACATTCACTGAATATTGGAAATGGCTCCATTGGCCTTTAACTGGCAAGTAGGTGAACTGTGGTACATCAGTGTAAACTGCTTAGACATAAAATCGAGCGGGCTGTTGACTCATGCAGTGCCACGAGCGGACCTCAAATGCACTTTACTAAGAAGGCAGGCTCCAAAGCCTCCACACAGTGAGGTTCCATTTATATGACACTGTAGAATAAAAGGACAAACTGATAGGAACTAAAAACAGGTGGTGCATGCTAGGAATTGAGTGTTGAGGAAGGACTGATTATCCAAGGGCCAGCACAAGGGAGTTTGGGGGTTGAAGGGACTGTTCTTTCTGCCTCTTGATTGTGGTTATAGACACCTGATTATGCATTAGTGTCAAAGCCCCACCTTCAGGGAACAGCACACCCAAAAGAGGCAATTTTACCATATGTAAAATTTTAAAAATTAGTTTGAGAAGTAAATACAAATAAACAGAGCGGAGGGAAAATAAAGACAATTTCAGATTTTTTTAATATAGGGTGGGGAGGAATCGCATCACCAGCAGACCTGTACTTTCAGAAGTGCTAAAGGACCGTTTTCAGAGGAAACGAGGCCAGATGAATGCTCCCATCTGCCCATTTCAATACCCTCAAATATGCCGAGGTGTGATTTTTAGCAATAGGAGAGTAGCGGAAATGCTGTGTATACCAGTAGAAGTAAGGGCACATGCAGAACTGGAAAGAGAATATACTCATGTCCTCCCTCATTGAACAAGTATCAGGCACCTACTGTTTGCCAAGCAGAGTTCTAACTTCTGAGTTGCCAAAACGAAGCGTGCATGGTTCTTCCCTCATGATTCAAGGGTAAGTGGAACATGCAGACCCACCCTCCCGTCCTGGAATGAGACACGTGGGCATTTCTGACTCCACCTGGCCCACTTTGCCGCTGCCCTTTATCCTCCTGGGGAAGCTCTGGTCTCAGTGGCCGTTCTGTTTCTCTTTCAGACGTCATTCAGTCGGGGTTTCACAAAGAACATGAAACTGGAAGCCGTGAACCCCAGGAATCCAGGAGAGCTCTGCGTGGCCTCTGTGGTCAGCGTGAAGGGCCGGCTGATGTGGCTCCACCTGGAAGGTATGCCCAGTGGGTGTCCATTCGGAAGAGCTGGGACCCGTCTGGAAATGGCAGGGGGCAGAGATTCTCTCTCAGGAGTGTCCGCGTGGCTTCTCCTGTGTTTAAACAGATCTTAAATTATTCAGTGTTCTTCAATAAGTGGAACAAATCAAATATAAATTCATTCGGAGGCACTCATCTTAACTAATAATTTCGTGAAATGAGATGCTGGTGAGATAATCATGTTTGGAACACAGTGGTCTTTTTACATCTATGATTATAAAAGCTAATGTCACAATTAAATTAATATGAGTCACTAAAAATGGTATTTGAGGTCTTGGTTATTATGAGAATAAAATTATGTGTTTGCATTTTAATGTGAATAATACCCTTTAGTTTCCTCTGTGGATGTTTAATTTTTCCTCAAAATGTTATTTGGGGAAGATTTTCTCCCCAAATAGATAATAAACAAGATTTAGTCTTATTTCTTCAGTGATTTTGAAATTTTTCCTTATAGCTACAGTTTATTTATAAGTGTTCAGAAAATTCACAGAATGTTTGTGTATGTGTGTGAACAGAACCTTGATAAGATTTTAGCTTTAGGCAGAAGATTATATTTTCCAGATGTTTATTAAAGCACATTTAGTCTCTAAGGCTCCCCCATCTCTCCATGATTTGTGTAATTTTTGATAAGACCAGCTAATGAGTAGTGAAATACTTAGCTTTCCTGTCTAGGCATAGTTTAACTCTTATGAGTGCTAATACCACCGGTGGAATGTGAAGTTTGAAGGAAGGTCTAGAAATGGGTGCTAATCTCTTCTCATCTTTATTTGCTTAGTAGGTCAGTCTAAAAATGCATGGAAGCTTCTCAGATGGTCCTCCAACCTCATAAATATTGTAGTAGATTGGAAAATGTAAGGAATGGTCATTTTTAGATGTGATTTGTGTTGTTAATTCCCAGAACATAGTTTAAAGCACTGCTGTGGTTTAGGGTTTCACAATCAGTTTGAAATAAATGGCAATTCTCAAAAAGTTTATTGCTTAGTGGATTTTCAAGTAGAGCAGCTTCTATTTGGAATCAACAAAAAGACACAGGCAAAATAGCGGTATCGCTGCAGCTATTGGAACAGAGCGTGACTGTTTTCACTGCTGCCTGTAGAGTTGAGTCATCTGCTGTTGGAGACCCAAGATCCCTGCTGTGATTTCCGATCGCTAAAGTTAGCTTGCTATGGAGCCATGGTAATAAGATCAATCTTATTTGCATTATTAATTTGAAAACAAAAATGGCAAAGTTAGAAGCCTGTGTTGCATCATTATTATTTAGTGCATTATGGTTAAAATTCTGTGGCAGTCGTTATTTATTTAGCAGTTTCTACTTTCAGTGTGTGTTACAGCTGTTAATTACCTAACACAAACAGCACTGAGAGTGTCCTGATTTTTGTAAATGGAGAAACTAGCGAAGCCATTAAGATGTGCCTGGGGTTCATTTTCACTGCTCTTGATATTTTCTCCGTTGCTTCATCTACTAGACCATAGAGCTTCCCACTTCTTAAAAAGAGTGCTGGGCAACCGTGGAGAGTGGATTTAATATTTTTGATAGTATTTCTCCTTTTTGAATATAAAGTTTTGGTTTATAGCAAAACAAAAGTGGAAGTTAGCTCTTCCTCTGACTCCCTGACTCTGAGGTACTTTGTGTAGTAATGAAAAGTAGTTAGGGTTAGGAAACAGACCAAAAAACATGATTCAGGAATCGGAACTTATTCATGTTTTTAAAAAGTGCTTTTGAACAATCTGTTGAATATTATAATATTGCTTGTTGAATACCATCTGGAATTATTGGTTAAAATCTTGCATCTGTCTTATCACTTAAAAATCATTCACACAAATAAGGTGAAATTCCAGTCTGTCTGCTTGGTCTTGTTTGAGTTTCATTTTGGGTTCTATTTTGTTCTTGACCCTTACTGTGCATTTGACTTTTAAAATAACATATGTAGTTATTTCTTGTTATTTCATATGTACATATAGATAATGAAATTATATATATAATTTATCTATGTGTATATATGTATACATACACATATTTATATATGCATATGTATGTGTGTGTGTGTATATATATATATGTGTGTGTGTGTGTGTGCGCGCGTGTGTGTATATATATAATATCAATTCTGGGGCTAAAATGATAGGAATTCATTAAGGTTACTTTGTGGCTATTAAATTATTTTATACGATGATGATTATTCTGATAATAGACCATTTATTTGACACTTGAAATTTATAAAATACTTTATAACAGTTTGGTTCACTTTTTAATACATTAAATTGAAGTCTTTTCAACACATGGCTTAACACTTTTAGGTAATTGAAATGATCATTTCTAGTTAATATTTAACTTTTCTGGAGGTTCATTCATTCATAGGTTTCTGTGAAGGGTCTGTTGTTGAGAAGGATGCAATGAATAAAGTATCTGAGATTAATGTAATATTATTTGGGGTACATATGGAGGAACTCTAAGCCCTCACAGTCCACGCATAGGAAGGGCAGTGTGTGGTGGCCGGGGTTAGTGTTTGGGGACAGAAGTGATGGTTCTCCTGTCTCCTCCTTCTGCTGTAGGTACTCATGTCTACAGTCAGGGTCATGAGCCTTATAACGTCAGTCACTTTGAGACTTTAGGGGTTGCTTTGCAGCCGGGCATGCTAGCTCCCACCTGTGCCTCTGCTTCCTCTCAACCAAGTAACCTTGGATTTGTTCCAGATGGTTCTTGCAGACACGGCATGAACATTTCCCTCATTCTGCCGGCTCCAGCTCTTCTGTTGAGAGGGTTCCCATCTTCCTTGGCTTTTCTCATGAGCTCCACTTTCCCAGACATATAACTAAACACAGATCAAGTATAACGATTATGCCTGAGACTAGAAGTGTTTCAGATTTTTTTTCTGATTTTTAAAAAATATTGCATGAACATTATGAGGTATCTTAGGGACGGGACTTAAATTTAAACATGAAATTCATTTCTGTTTCTAGTACACATAGCCTGAAAGTAATTTTATATGTTCTTTTTAATAATTTTGTGCAAAAAATAAAGATTCAGGGTGTGGAATTTTCTACTTAGGGTGTCATGAGAGCACTCACAGTTTCTGATTTTTGGATTTCAGGTTTTCAGATCAGGGATGCTCTGCCTGTACACACACACACACACACACACACCCCTTCATTTCACACTTCAGATGAGAACCAGTGGAATCACAGCCTGCATTTCTAGGGTTAATGCAGTAGTCCACAAGAACTTTGACTAGGTCAGCTTTTTATCCATAGTTCCACAGAAGAGAGATTTTATTGAAAAAAAAAAAAAACTTTAGTTTACTTTTTAATAATTGTGCTAAAGTATACATGATGTAAAGTTCCCCATGTTGACTATCCCTTTTCAAGTGTGCATTCAGTGGCATCAAGTGTGTCCACACTGTTGGGCAGCTGTCACCACAATCCACCTCCAGAGATTCCCCCTTACAGAACGGAAACTGCACCCATGGAACTAAACTCCATTTCCTTCACCATCAGCTCCTGGCAACCTGTTCTTCTTCTTGTCTCTATGAATCTGACCACTCTAGGGACCTTGTACAGGTGAATTCATGCAGCATTTGTCTGAGGAGAGCTCTTTGCAGGATTTGCTACTAGTAATGATGCTTTTAGTTTACACATTGTTTGTTTATGTAATAACCTGTCATATGGTCTTTTTGGTCCTCACAAACCTGGCCACTTCATCAGCATGTAGGAGGCTCATGGCTTAGTCAGGGTTAAAGAATTAGTTGACAGAGTGAAATGAAATGAAATCTAGAGAAAATAAAAATTTTTCATGATCAGTAACGGCAAAGCAATTCTAGAAATTTCAGTCTGTGAATTTGTGCTTGCATATAGCTGTAGGCAGTAAGTTTTAGAGCCTAGGAATTGCATACTTACGTGTCCCATGAACTTCACATTCCACATTGACAAGCACGGTACATGCAGGGCCCAGTCCCTGATTTTTTCGAGTGCCATCAGGAGCACGTGGGAACTCTCTAAGTCTGCAGAGTGTTGGCGAACATGTTTATAAATGCTGTAAGCAGTGACATTTCAAGGACAAATATTCTTTCCTTTTCCCATCTCAGGAAAGGCCTGCAGCATGGAATGGTGCACTTGCATTTCCCCGTGCTCCTGGTCATGTCTGCCCTGGCCCTGGTGAGGCGGTCTCTGAGTACAGGGTGCTGTGCTGGATTCCTTTTCTCCAACCTCCAAGGTTGGAACGCGGCAAGGCCCCAGGCATGAGAACTTGCCCGCCCTGGCTGGGTTTCTGCCCTATGTTGGCAGGGGTAGTGGGAAGCTGCTGGGGCCCCCTCCTTACCTCTAGGTAAGAGGGTTAGTGTGCTCTCCATCTGTTGCTCTGGTTGGTTGGTTCTCATTTTTTGTTTGTTTTGTTTATACTTGTGATGTTTTCTTTTTATGTAAATCTCTCCATTCTCATTTGTGATCCTCCTCCTCTAGGCCATTTCCTGTCCTCTCAGCAGTATTTGACCTTTGTTGGCCCCTCCTTCAAAGTCTCTGCTCCTGTTCCTCAAGAAGCCTGGGGCAGGCAGGTTTGTCTTCCCCAGTCTCCCCCTTCTTTGATGAGTTTTCTCGGTTTCACCTTTGTTCTGAGTTCGACCTGTATGATGTTCAGGACTCACTCTTCAGAGTCCTTCTTCTCACCCCTCTGCACAATCTCACTTTCCCCATGACTTCAGATGGCCACTCCGTGTCAACGAATCTGAGTACCCCACACTCACAGCGAGTGCCCCACACTGACAGTGGGCACCTTCATCACCCCATCTTACCACCTGCGGAATGCCTCCACGTGGGCATCCGCTTAAATACAACCCTGCATCTTCTCTTCCTGACTGTCCTGCCTGGCTCAGTGGCACCATTGTTCTACCCCAGTTAGAAACCGCAGAGTCAGCCGAGTTAGAAGCTCTGAAATAGTTTTGGCCATTTGCTCTTCAGGACCCTTCGTAACCCGTTGGTTACTTTGGTCCCTGTCTCATCCGTGTTCTCTTCACACTGCCGTGCTGCAATTCAGGTCTTTGTTCCCTTTCTCTTACAATCCCACTGGTCTCCTAACTGCTCCCTCTGCCATCTTCCTGGGGCTCTGAGAGTCACTTTGTGAAATACATCCATGCCTTCCTTGTAATATTCCATGAGAGTGTTTCTCACAAATTCAAGACTAAATTCCGTGGCATGGCACTTAACTGCCATGTGTTCTGGATCAGGGGAGGGTCTTGAGTCCTTTCTGAGTTTATAGTTTCCTTTCTTGTTCTGCTCTGTAAAATGTGGGTAATGACAGAGCCTACCTTCCGGGGTGGTCCCGGGATTGGCTGGGTGTGTTGGGAGTTGGCACACCATCCTAAGTGCTGGGTCAGTGGAAGTTGAGTGAGCACAGCTCATCTTTTCTCTGCTGCCCTGCAGGCGCCTGTGCTCCATCAGGAAGGACCCCTCATGGTGTCTTGAAGCGTCCTGAGGTGGGTGTTGGTGCTCTAAGCCATTACACAGGGCCCCCTTCCTGTCTTAGCATCTCACACCGCAGTGTTGGTACAAGACTTCATGTGCTCTTTGCTTCCTAGATGTTCACTGAATGGACGTGAGGAATAGGTAAGATGTGTGTTTCTGAACAAATGCTGTTTTAAGATATAGCAGTCTCTTAAGAAATGCTGCTTCTCCCAAGGAATTTTGAGAGGGTGAGATGTTTTGCACTTTGAGGCTGAAATTCAAAAACCCCTTGATCAGTTTTTCCCTGTGCTTGGCTTGGTTCCAGTTCAAGACCCTCCACATCAGAATCCACTGGGGTCCTACTAAAATACACATGCTGGGGCTGCATCCAAGTCCCGGGGAGCGAGAGCTGGGAATCTGCACCTCCTAGCCACCCACCCCCATGACTCCTATGCACACTGGATTTTGTAAACAACTCTAATAGGTCTAACAGGCAAGGTGTTTCAGCCTGTTTGACCCAACCTTCTGTGTTTAGGAGACTAGGGGCAGTCAATGGCCCTTTCTTTATTAAGCCTTTCCATAATTTGTTAAAAAGTCAGGTAGTTAATAAGCATTTTGCAAACACTTGCAAAAATGAAACAAGGGAAAATGCAAATGTGAAAATAATTATATTCCAAGCCAGCGTGGGTGGTTTTAACATCTTTAAAAAATGGCATGGCCCCCGTGAGACATTTGTGGGAGAAGCTGCTTCCTCAGAGTAGGCTGTGGTTGCAGTATCACCTGGACAGATGAGAAAAGTGACCCCAGAGCGGGAGCTGCCTATGGGAAGAGATGGTTAATAGGACCAAACTTGCTTTGTTCTGGCCAGGACCAGAGCTGGCTCTGCCTGTCTTCAGCAGAAGGTGAGTTATTTATAAGACTGTGATGACAGGCTGGGGACTCACCTCTCCAGAGACTTGGCAGGGGAACCAAAGCCAAGTTTGGGGTTCCCAGCTGCCATAGTGATGAATGGGATTTCTAGGTGACCATGTTCTCAAGAGGCTGGAGCCCTGGAGGGAGAACCTGAGCCTGTGCACCTACCTACCTACAGAGTCAGGGTTATCTGGCCCTTCTGCTTGATAAGGGGAATTCTGCATGTGGGGACCTTCTAGGAAAGAAACAGATGCTAGACAGCCCCACCAAGGGGTAAGAAACCAGAACTACTCACCTCAAATGCCTTCCAAGGCCCTGAGCTAGATTGCCCAGGTTCACGTGTGCACTGAACAAGTGGTTCCTCTTTTCCTGTACCTCAGTTTGCTCATCTATAAAATGGGGGTGAAAATAGACCCTGTTTTTCATTTTTTTTTTTTTAAGTATTGTGAGGAAGTGTCTGGTCTGCAGTAAGTGCTATAAGTGTTTGCTATTGTGGGAGCATCTCTCTCCCTCTACACACACACACACACACACACACACACACACACAGGCACATCCCACATAGACATCTTTTATTACCTTCCTCTTGCTTGCGCTCTGGTTGTCTTTTCTCCGATACCTTGATCTTGCCAGCCACAGTTTTGCCTGTGTTTTCTTCCTTAGGAGTTAGGCTCCAAGGCTGCAGAGGGATGCTGGGAGGGCTGACTCGTGGCTAGGGCATTTGTAAAGGTTGGATGGAACCTGGTGGGTGGCAGACAGGGTGTCCAGCGCCAGTCCTTCCTTGCTCTGGGACACTCAGACCCACTTTTCACTCTTCTCACGCTTTCCCCCTTCATCTCACTCCTGAACCTGCCAGCGTTTGGTGTGCCCTGTGGGTTGCAGTGGGGTGTTTAGCAGGGTTGGCTCATTCCCTTAAACACTCTCACCTTCCTTTCCATCTGGGGCTTTAACTGAGATGAAGAGGTTGTTCCGACTCCATTACTGAAGTAAATGAAAATCATTTTCCTTCCTCGAGGTTGACTCTGGGCCATTCCTACTGTCCGATTTCTCTTGCCCGTGGCACCTGGTAGCATCTCCGCTCTGGAGCCCACCCTGCAATTTGCTGGGAGTGAAGTAGTTATATAACTGGAGGAGTCTGATAGGACCGTGTTCCTAGGAGCACACTGAGGTCCCCAGGTCAGCTCCATTTTTCATCCTAACCTTCTGGCTACAGTTGGTCACTGACTGGAGGGCACTGCTCTGTGTCTTTGTTTGAGCTGAGCTGTCATGCAAAGCCTCCCCAACAATAAGGACAAGAGGAACTTTGTAATCTGCTGAATTGAGAACAAAAACCTCCGAAGATGGGGGGAAAAGCAGGATTATTTTAAGGTTCCACTGTGATTCTTACAAAAGTTATATTCTTATTAGTTTCTTTTGTGAGTATGGAAACATATAGTGAAATGATTCATTGTGATTTGGTTTTATTTTCTTTAATGGTAACTTTCCCTTCATTAGTCAGACCTCAAAGGCAGTACCATATTTCGGTGCAGTATTCTTCCTTTCTTCTCTTTCATTGTGTTGTTATTTGGGAGGTTGTGAGTGTTGTGGTTGTAAAAGAGAAAACTGAAAACAGTGAGAGTATCTTTGGTCATATTATCCCTCCTATTCTTTGATCCCCTGTCCCCTGGCCACCTGGTTCCTTTCCCAGTGTTAGTATGTTGCATTTTCCTCCTGATTTATTTTATGCACATATGAATATATGTTGTTCCCCCTCCTAACCAGGTCAGAGCACACTCTGCCTGCATAGAGAAGCACGCAGCTTTCTCTTACTCCACAGTACATCTTGGAGATATTTGTGTGTAAGTCCACACACAGGTTTCTCATGCTTTTTTGTACCTGGGGGACATCCCATCATTTGGACAGACCCCACTGTATTTAGACACTTTGCCATAGAAGGAGATTTCAGCTTCCTAATGGGGTGAACATTCTAGATAAGAAAGGACAAGGGGATTCTGTACTGATAGGGTGCAGCTTAGACAAAGATTGCATATGATCTTGTGTTGTTCGTAAGGGACTTTTTCTATAAAATGACAGAATGTATTGATCTTTAGTGACACATCCAGCTTTGCGTAGGTGCTTTGTGGATATGCTGGAAGGAGCAAGCAGGAACTTTGTGCTGATTTTAATGGATAATTTTGTAAGCTATTGGGTCTCCAATCTTGGAAAATAATGGGTTTGTTTTAAAAGATTATTCTGAGTCTGGTCAG
Source organism: Glaucomys volans (assembly GCA_020662805.1). Classification (NCBI taxonomy): domain Eukaryota; kingdom Metazoa; phylum Chordata; class Mammalia; order Rodentia; family Sciuridae; genus Glaucomys; species Glaucomys volans. Next base: position 847,780 of record JAJEJO010000452.1, on the reverse strand, counting down.
AGGTATCTAGGTTTATAAGGTTGATAAAAGGAAATAAGAATGAGATTTGAAAAGTTCAGGATTGGGAAAACTTGCCTGGTTGATCAATCACCCATGTTTCCGTCCACTCTCACTTAATAGATATCTTTCTAGGTTCAATTGGGGCAGGGCTATTAAGTCCCTTGAGAAAAAGGGTGGTGGCACCTCTAAGCTCGTACATACTCTGTTGAATGGGAAGTATGATCAAACAGTCGTAAAGATGGTAAAGATGGTAAGATAGCCATAGTGAGTGGTGTGTTAATGTGTGCGCTGTGTGTAAGTACATACTCACACGTTAATGTGAGGTGATGTTTGCATTGGCACAACATTGAAGGTGAAAGTTTAGGAAGTACTTGAAGCTGGAGTTCATCATGTGCTTCCTTTTGAAGCGCTGCTTCGAATGACCTTGAAAATCTTACTTGTAACTAAACACAAATCTGGAAGTGCAAACGTTTCTGGTGGCTGAATTTAACCTGTTGGCAAAATGGTTGCATAGCTGAGAAATAAGCACCATTTTTATGAGTCTGAAGCAGAGAAAGCAGCCTGGGCTGGGAAACATCCCCAGGCCCTTTCACTGGTCCTCTGGAGACTCGGGAGCCCTTCAGGACGGGCCAGTCCCAGCCACCTTGGAAGCTAAGGAAAGCGTCTTCACCTTTTGTCTGTTTGAACATCATGTTTGATGTTGATTTGATGATTCTTTTAGCAATTAAGTTCAGTACTGACTGAATCATGGTATTAGGCAAAATGATTTCTGTTCATTCAACTTCATTGAAAATTAAACCCTGTAAACCTCCTTCCATTCCTTTAACTTATACCTCCTTGAAATGATAGAATCAAGCATATAGAAAGTTAGTTGGTTTCTTTGAGAATCAGTCAAAAGTTCAGAATAATTATAACACGCATGTATTGGGATCCTGCATTTTCACCAATGCATTGATTTCACACTAAATTAGCAGCCTGTACTTAGCAAATACTGTACTTGGTTTTCATGGTGTCCGCTTCAGGGTGAGAAGTGAGGAGATAGGAGCCGTGGGTTTAACAGTGCAGTTGGGACCATCTTGTATAGTTAGTTTTCTGAAATGATAATTTCACGGGGGTGTGATTCCAGTCATCAGGTGTCGTTTGCTGACACGGATGTCTACGGGGTTTACTGTGGTGTTTTCATCTTAGTTCTCAGTGAGGAAACCAAAGCCAACTAGATTAAGTGGTCAGAGCCTGGGAATCGCTCTCTATAAATAGCTCTTATCTTTGGTTCTTGGTTCAGGAGTTTCTCCCTCACTCCTGATTTTTCCTTTAGAACTATTGATTCAGGGAAGAATTTTCTTCTTATAACTAGTGGGCTGGGTTCCAAATTTGTTCTGTGGCCAGTGCTCCTTGAAACATACACTGCAGTTGTATCCAGATGTCCGGGTCTTTGTATTTTCCTGACTGTGATACTGGTTTATCACAAGGCGTGATTGGGTTTATGAGACAGGATGTGATGGTTGGGCAGATCCCCCTAAAAAGTCATGCCTGCATAAACAACTTCTGTGTGACATGGCCAGACCCTGCAGACCACAAACCGAGTTCACAATCAGCATCTCGGGTCAAGCTGAGAAGTTAACAAGTTCCCTGGGGGACCCGCCTTGTCCCCAGGCAGCGCTCCTAATCAGTGGCATCCCTCCAGCAGCTGCTTGGAGCTGTCATGTTGGACTACTTAGTTGATTTTTGCTTGGAGTTGGGGGAAGCGTGGCATGGTGGCTCACACGTGTGCCCCAGGGCCCCCGCCCCAAGCTCCACCATTTTCTCAGGTTCTCAGCTGCCCTAAGAGAAGGAGGCATCGTTCCTTCCAGTCTTTGGCTCTGATCTAGTGTTTCCCAAGTCCTCCTCCCTTCCCATCTTCAGGGGAAAGTGTCTCTTTTTCAAACCCCCACTTTTTTTGAACCCCATTATCTGCTCACTGTAGTATAATTCAGGCATTTATATGTGTCACAAGACTATAGACTCCTTTAAGTCGTGTCTGACATACTGGTTTTTTTTTTCTTTTAACCTTTGAAGGAACGATTTCTCAGTCTTAGTGATGCTCTCTTATTTTCCTGTTTCTTTGCTGGTACCTACTGTTCTTGTTTCTTGCACCGCAGGTCTGCAGACTCCTGTGCCAGAGGTCATTGTCGATGTGGAATCCATGGATATCTTCCCAGTGGGCTGGTGTGAAGCTAATTCTTACCCTTTGACGACACCACACAAAACAGTCTGTGAGTGTTGCTCAGTTGAATCTGTGGTGAATACCATGTGCGATCTGGTGAACCACTCGGTTTTAGATGCTCCAAAGAGCACCAGTTTTTTTCTCTATTAAGAGTCTGCATGAGACGAACATTCAGATGTATTCCACAGGTTTCCAAACCAGGGCACACTGCAGGGGGGCTATTGAAGCTCCCAGAGAGATGCAGAGAAAGAAAATATCTGAGATCCTTACTTCCAGTTTTGTGTGTAATCCATTATGTTGACAGGATAAAAATTAAATTAGATACCATGTTTTTATATTATCATTTCTTAGAAAGATCGAATTTTTCTCTTGCAATTTCCTGTAAAGGAACCACACGTAGTCCCAATAATTTACCAAACTACTTAGAAATATTGAACCTACTCATGGCACTAATTAGTCAGTGAGATTTCAACTGTACATTAAAAAGTGTGTTAGTCACATCCTTTTGATCACAGAAATACCATATAAACCCAGTAGTTGTAGTTGAACAACACAGCAGCATGCACACACACACACACACACACACAACACAGACGCTCGCGTATATTTTAATACACACAACAGTGGTTTTAACATGTTGTTATATTATAGGTCATTATCATCAAATGGTACCGCTTCAAAGTCCTAATAAACCTTTGCATTTGTCATCCCACCCTAAACTACGTCAGAGGTTATGCAGTTCTCAGAGCTTGTGGGTGTCACCTTTCCATTAAAGAGATTGTTTCTGATGTTCTCTTCATGGAGTTTGCAGGCCTCTTCTTCCCAGCACCCTGTTTCATGGTACAGTTGCTTTCCTTCTCAGGACATTGCTGTGAACCAAGTTCCATTACACAGTGGGCTTCACATTCCTGATGTCCACAGAGTTTGAAGGGTCTCCCTCCTCCATATTCACCCAGAGCAGTATAGAACGTGATCCTTTTACTGACTATTAAGCCAATGAAGAATCTGCATCATAAGTGGGGAGAGCGTGTCCCTGATATTCAAATTATTATTCTATATTTGATGATTAGAAGTATTTTAAAGTGAAGAGAAGACTCTCACTGAACAAAACTCATCCAGTAGTATCTTCCCTGAGGTCTGCCATGTTCCTGGACTCAGTCCTTTTTGTCCTTGTTGTGGCTCAGATACAACCTGATAGCACCCTGTATCTCTTCCCTCCCTCCTGCACATGGATGTGGGGGGCTGCAAGTGCTTTCAGTTTTTCTGGAGCAAACTCATATGTTGGTTGAAACATTATAGTGTTTCCTCTTTATTTTTCCCTTGGGCTTGGCTCCTTTCCAGGGTACCATATAATCAGGCTCCCCACCCTCAGCCCCAGACTGAGTTAGAGAAGTTATTCTTTACTCCTTTTCCACCTTGGTGATCATAAAAGTTTATAATTTTTATAGAAATACTAGAATCAGATTCCAAATAGAATCAAGAATGGGTAAAGAATTCTTTGAGTATTTCATTAATTCTTGCATTCATTTATTATCCATACATTTATGCTTTAAGCAGACAAACTCTGACTCTACTCTGCCAGACTCTCACAGCTTTTGAAGTATTGGTGGAATTAATTTATGCTTACATTGGAAAACACAGGATTATCTGAGCCAAGATTAATAGGTGCCAAAAGCTCTGGTCTATTTTTGTTAAGGTGATAGTAAAATAGAAATATAATTGGATAGAAATATAAACTGGAAGTGTTCTTATCCAAAAAAATCATTATTTGCTGATTTATGTCAATATTTGACTAGAGGTATTTGTTAACCACTAATTTTCCTTCCAGTAATTCAATATTCTAGTTGAAATGCAGGCCTCTGAGGCTCATTTGGGGGACACTGTCAGTGTAGCATTGTTTGCCTTATCACAGGTTCTGGGGGAAAAATCATTCTGGATCATCATGCTTGCAACAATGTGTCTTCACATGTGCACTGATGTGAGGTGCAATATCTGTAGTCTTTTTTCTTTCTTATTAAAAGCACCTTTCAAAATAAAGTAGCCAGTGTAGTGATAAGATTAAATGTACCAGGTTCCATTAAGATATCATGCCTGATGAGTCCCTATCTGTTTTATGCTAGAAGAAATTAATATAAAATTGTGACTTGACTACAATAACTTGTCATTACTTGAAGAGGGACTTTAAAATGGGCATATCTTTACACTGTCATTTTTTTTAAAAAGTGCCTTTGTCCCACTAACAATGTGATTTTCTTTTTGTCTTTCCATATTTCATCTGTTTTACAGCCCAGAAGAAAAGAAAGATTGCAGTTGTGCAGCCAGAAAAACAGTATGTTGACTTTTTATCTTTTTTCTCCAAAACTGTATGGTAAAGCATAAAGTTTCTTTGCAGACAATGGGGAGCGTGACTTGTGATTAGAGAGCAGCTAACAGTGGTATACAAGTAAAGGTGACAGTCAAGTGTAGCTGCTGTGACTTATTGTGCACCTACTATGTGCAAAATACAGTGCCACCTCTCCAGGTGTGACCAGGACTGGAGACAAAGGATTCAGTGTCACCCCAACTCGGCTGCTTCCCCACTGAGTGTGCATGAACCAGGTGCTTTAGTTCTCCATATCTTGGCAGGCACCCTTGTGAATACTTATTTCTCAGGGTTTTGTGAAGATTAAATCAGATTCCCATGTAAAAAAAAAATTGGATCTTAAATTATTGGACAAAGATAGGTTGCACCTCGCCTCCTTTCACTGGTACTGTTATGAAGAAAGAAGGTTAGTTAGAGTGCAGTGTGGGCATGCAGTAGTACGTCTTTGAAAAGTTGTAACTGGCTGCCAACCCTTTTATATATTGTGAAATATTTAAAATAGACCAAAATGTACATTCATCACAAGGAATTGTGTTTTCTTAGGTAAATAAAAGCTGTCTGGATAGAAAGTTAACTGAAAACAGCATTTCTCATAAATTCAGGTTTCAATTTAAATGCAGTGAAACCGAACAATAACAGCATTGTTATTTGAATAACAGTCCTATGGATTTTTTTTTATGCATTTCTAAAATGTAGTATATCCAGGTCGTAACCTGACTTCATTTTATCTACCTAACATGCAGTAAAGAAATTAATAATAGACCCATAATCAAATACAAATTTACAGGCTGTGAATGAATAGTTCTTACTCTTTATGTGTCAGTCATATAGAGACCTTAGGAAAATGTAGGTTGCTAGGCCCCATCCCTGGTATTTTTGATTCAGGATGTCCAGGGTTGCCTTAGGTTCAGGGTGATGCCAACACTGTGGGCTTGGGGGCCACACTATGAGAACCATTGCTGTAGATGACCCTGTATGATCTGTCGTGATGTCTGCTTTGATTGTATGAAGCTTCAACTCTGTAGTTTCCATGCTGCCAGCCTTGGGGGTCCCTGTGAAACCTGTCTCAGTTCTTTTCCCCTAAGGCTACATTTAAGAAAATATATTATTTGGCATCTTTTAAACTGAGCTGTCAGCTGGGCATGGTGGCTCACGCCTGTAATCCCAGCAGCTCAGGAAACTGAGGCAGCAGAATCACATGTTCAAGGCCAACGTGGGCAACTTACCAAGAACCTTTCTCAAAATGAAAAAGTAAAAAGGGCTGGGGTATGGTTCAGTGCTAGAGGGCCCCTGGGTTCAATCCCCAGTATTGCAAAATAAATACACAAACAAACTGAACTGGAACAGAGCTCTGTTAGAGTAAGCCTGCTAGGTGGCCATAACTCACAATTGTCAGAAACCCAAATTAGTTGAAAGTGGTTTTCAATTAGACATTGCAGAGGAAGAGTCTGACTTTAATTAAATGTAAGTGTGTCTTTCTTCATGTCTAAAATAAAATGGAAGCCGTCATTGACAGTTCTGTGACCAGAGACAAGCCCAGCAGCAACCCAGAAGAAACTCTTGACCAGTGACGGCCACTCAGAGGCTGATGTGCCTGCAGTGTTTTTACTATCAGAAAAGGATTTGAGAGCAAGCTTTCTGAAAGGGTCTTTTCATCTGGTCTTGTGGAGCTGCTGTTATGCACACAGCCTATCTTATGACGTTCTGGTCTTAGATTTCTGGAGTAGCCACTTTATATTCTGAGAAAACCTCAGAAGGTACTTGTTTCTTTCTCCTTAAGCTTGTGACCCATGGTGGCTTGCTCTCTTTTTCCACAGATCGCCATCCACAGTGCCTGTTGAGAAAATACCTCATGACCTTTGCTTATTCCCTCACCTGGACTCCACAGGTAATTGCATCCCATCGAGGGCGTTCTGTCCCTTTCCAGTGTGTGGCTGAGAGTGGAGACATGCATGTATTTTTAGGTCTCGATGAGTGTCTCTCAGCTTTGAGCCTGTTCTCCTTTTCTCCATTACAGCTCATGAACAGGTAGCTACCTTTGTGAAATTTCTAAACAAATGTGTCTTTACCTCTTCTCTTCTGTTTCTTGGCCAGTAGCCCTAGAGAGGTCTCCTGGTCTGCAGAAAAGGACCCCATGCTGCTTGGAATTGGGGGCCAGCTTAGCACTGTATAGCATGGACGTCTGTGCAGGACAGGGAAGAGATGAAAGTATCATCATTAGGCATTCCTTTTTTGAAATTTTATCACAGTGTCACTTGCATTTTTACTTAGTGATTATTACTTAAGTCCCCACTGGCTTTTGAATTTTTGTTAAAACTCTCTGAGTTTGAATAGGCAGTTGTGAAGTCTTTTGAGCTACTGTTTGACTACCAAATCTGAGAATAGATATGTTTTTGCATTAAGTAATAGTTGATTAAGAATTTTGTTTTCTATGCTAAAATGAAATCTGCTCTGAATTCCAGGATTAAAAGCTATATGCCACGGAGGAGTCCTATTAGTTGAACTTACCTTTATAGCAAACGGAACAGTTTTATAAGTAGACTTAATTAAATTTTTTGCACCTAAGATTTGGGCAGGGTGATTCTACCAAAAAATTATATATAAATGCATCTGTGAACTTGATTTTGCCTGTGGTATTGAATTCAAACTTTAGAATAGTTTTAAAAGAACCATGCCAGCTACCCTTTCATAGTCTACAATGGTAATTTCACTCCTTTCTTCTTAAATCCAGAAGAATTGACATTTCTACCTCCTACCCATTGGTTCTTATGAAAGCAGGCCTTCCTGTTAAATTACCATCCCAAATTAATAGCAGTACTTGTCCAGAAATGCCACTAATGGCGTAGCTTCGCTTGGGGCAGGAGCTGAAGTAAGGGGGTGTCCCTTAGCCAAAACCGGAGCCTCATTCTGTTTATAAACATGGAGAAACATTAGAGTGAGAGCTTATCATTTAATTATTCTACTTTTGCTACGGCAACTTGAGACAGAATAAGACCAACAGTGTGCCCCATTCACTGTCTAAGTTGGAAGAATGAGGATAATGCCGATTTGAGCCAGGGTGAGGGACATGTGTTTGATCTTGAACTGCATGACACTTGTGTTGACATTGTCATAGTCTTCATATCTCTGTGTGTCCTGAATACTGCCCAATCCACAGAAGAGTTTGTGGGTATGGTGGAAAAAAAAATCACTGTAACTTTTAAGGTATCATTACGATCATAAAATGTACTGGTATTTGGGCATAGTGCTCCTTTCTCCAAAGAAGAAAATTATCTGTTTTGCTCCGCTGCTCTGTCACAATTTGGAACAAAGTGAGGCTCCCTAATTAGAGTTCCAGCAGTGTTGGCCCTCGGGTCCTGACTATTCACAACTCGAGGTGACTTTGCTGACTAAGCAGATCAAGCATGTGCCCCTTGTCCCCCTAAGTCCCAGAGTTGAGATCCAAAGCCTCCGCTGTGTTGTCTCCCCTGCAGGAACCGTCAACGGGAAGTACTGCTGCCCGCAGCTGTTCATCAACCACCGGTGTTTCTCAGGCCCCTACCTGAACAAAGGCAGGATCGCAGAGCTACCTCAGTCGGTGGGGCCCGGCAAATGTGTGCTGGTTCTTAAAGAGGTAAAGCACGGGCAGAATCTTGGTGGGCTCGTGTTAGTAGGATCTGTAGGCCACAGGTGCAGTGTGTGAGGGGATACTAGACATTTGAGTCAATTCTGTTCACATTTATCCAGCACCTTCTTGCTATCATGGCGATGGCCGAAATCTAGAGACAAATGGTGTTCCTGCCCACAGAAGGCTCCCAGCCAAGCGCACCTCCTTTCCTCCCATGAAGTCAGGGGTAAATGTTGCCCTAGGGTTAAATAAAGTGCTTTAGGAAGACAGGAGGAGGAGTGGAGCCAGGGCTTTGGCCAAGGAGCTGGGACTTCTCAGGGAGGACCCAGCTTGGAAAGGTGCAGGGGACCTTGGGAGACAGCAGAGAGTATGCTGCTCCTCAGCTGGGTGGCGCGCATCTTTTTTTATCCCATCCTTCCACACTGCTTAGCGGGTCTCTGGGTACATGTGTGAGGTTTGTGCCCTGGCTTGGTCCAGCAAAACCCTGGCCACACGTCACTGGGAGGGGGCTTCCCATTTCTCTCCTGACCTTCAGAAGTTACCTGCAGATAGAGGCAGATGGTGAAGACATCAGAGGTCTTCTTCTCTCTGTTGTGCTTTAGGAGTCAGTAAAGGAGTTTTCAAGAGGAGAAGGGAGAAAGTAACAAAAATTTTATCTGGCTTGGGCAGATGAGTATAGTCTTCATTGTGCAGCAAGGGCAAGGTCACACAGAAGACCTTTCGCTAAAAGATGGTCAGGTATGGCTGGCGAATAGGGACTGGCTAAGGCGATAAGTAACAGGTAGAAAAGTTTTGTAGAGAAAACAGAGGGGAGCCTGGCTGGCCTGGTGCTTCAGTGTGAGGCCCAGGCAGATCAGAGGAGGCCTTCTTCAGCATCCTAGGCAACAGGGACTTGAAGCTCCTAGTGACAGGGGCCCCTCAGAGTGACACTACACTGAAGCATCTCCCTCAGCATGGGAGCGTCTCTGGTTTCAAGCATCATTTTTCTTAAAGAGAAATAGTCAGAGGCCATTGTTGGTCTTAGCAGTTAAAAACTTCCGTGTATTTGGAAGAAATGTCTGTTTTGGGGAGAACGTGGGGACTGTGGTTTAGAAGAAACCTGTGAGAAATGGACCTAGCTATTGTGATTATTTCCGTGGACGCATTTTTCACAGAGAGTATGTGACAGGTGCTCCCATCCCCGTGCGAGCTTCCAGCCACCTGGGAAAGATGAGCAGATGATTGAATGTGACTGGCATTTCCCAGGTACTGTGGCAAAGGCTGGCGCAGATGCTGTGAGACAGCATCAGGGTCACATGCAGTAAGTGGGGAGGTGACTCGGGCACCTGCTGCACCTGCTGCAGGTGGAGGTAAGGCTGGAGCAGGGAGGGTCAGGGGGCTGGAGAGAGGCAAGGCAGGAAGGGCACTTGCAGCACCTTAGGTGAGAGGAAGTCCAAGGGCTGGCACAGGCAGTGCCCACATCCACACTGAGAGTCTTGTGCAACCCTGGCCGCTGGACATGGCCCTTGGTCCCCGTGCATACTCAGCAGCAGATTGGAGCTACTTTCGTTTTATACAGCTGGGCATTGTGGATCAGGCTCATCCAGAGTGGCAGGAAGACTCCCTAGATAATAGATCCATAGGTAAAGAGAAATGGTGGTTGAGGGCAAGGGCAGCCTGTGTGGCACTGCTCTGGGTGGCGACTGGTTAACCCTGACTGTATCCACTGTATTCTGTGTACATTCCTGCAGATAGGAGACTCCATCCAGAGAGAAATCAAGCCAGGATTAGGCATAAGAATTTCTGTCTCAATGTGATGTGAGACCCTCTGTGAGGAGTGCCTTTCTTCAGCCCCAGACCGTGGATGGCTGCGACCACGTCAATGCTGTCTGCCTGTGTTGGTTATGAGTGACAGGTCAGGGGCACAGAAACGGAAAATACAGTGAATGGGTGGTTTCTTCGAAGCTGCCTGCAAGCCTGGTTGGCACAGCACCTTCCAGTTGTTAACATGAGCTCCGTTATCAGTCAGCGGTGTTCATAAACAGCGTGGCTTTGACCTCAGCTTCTCTGTAGGGGCTGCCCATTTTAATTTAATAAATCATTTTTTTCAAATCAAAACTAGTTATCCCCAGTCAGTTCTCTGATGGGTGCCAGCAACCAGACTTTAAAGCCAGGCCAGAGCGGTTTCCTGATGACAAAAGTGTTTTTTTGCTGATGTTTAGAAAATGCATGCGGGAAGAAAGAAAGAAAAAAGCAAGCGCTTGCTTCAGCTCTGTGAGTGTAAGAAAAATGTAAGTTCCACCAGCCAATATTCATGCTAATGCTCTTCCTTCAGTACCAGAACCTCTGTGTGGCTGCAGACTCCATTTTATTTAAAGAAAATGAGGTAATTGAAGCAAAGACAGAGTACATTGCTTTTCTGGATCTTGGATGGTATTAGAAATTTAAACACTTTTGTTTCCTCAGAAAATGTAAAGTGAGAGTTGTTTCCCATCTGCCTGGTCTGCTGGAACTGGATAATGTCTGTGGGTGTGGATGCAGGGTTAGTCCCTGGGAAGGTTAAATGTAGGCTGCGATTTGAGGTCCCAAGCTGCATCTGAGAGGGCCGTGTGCTGGAGAGGAGGGTTTCTGGCAGAGTGATTGGCAGTGTCTCTCCACTCACTTTATGTGTGTGCGACTTGAATTTGGACAGAGCCAGAGGGCAGTCCACGTCTGGCCTCCATTCTGGAGAGGGTACCTTGAGAAGAGGTAGATGACCTGCAGGAAGCTGGAAACAGAGTCAATAGATGGCCCATTCAGCTGTAGGCATCTCCTGCGAGTGAACTTGGATTGGAGCAGGCCTTATCCCTCAAGTGCTGGGACATTTAATAAGATATGTGAGGCCAGGCTCATGGAGGATAGGACCCCCTAGGTACAGATGTCAGTGATGTTGTTTATCGTAAACCGAACCCACAGGCTCAGTAGGACTACTGCCAATTGAGACCATCCATTTTCATCCCAGATTTTTCCACTCTCACACCCAGGGTATCAGGTTCCCCAAAAGATAGATAAACTGCCTATGTAGGATCATGAGATTTGTTGTACTGTGTGACAGAGAATGAGATAGATAGAGAGGGGGGTATATCATCTCAGTTCAAGCAGGGAGTCTGAGGAGCCCCTTTCCCTCCAGTCTCAGCGCTTGTAGACGTGTTGAGTTGCTCGCTGCTCTGTAACTGCCTTAGCTCTGCAGCAGATGTGACCTGTGCTTTTGGGCAGCCTGGGTTTGGAGGCTAGGAAAGGAACATCGATAGGGGGGCAAATCAAAAAGTTGTACACTTTCTGTTTTAATCAGCTTTTCCATTACTGGGACCAAAATACCCAACTAATGAAAAAAGTTTATTTGGGGCTCAAGGTTTCAGAGGTCTCAGTCCACAGATGGGTGACTCCATTGCTCTAGTTCCAAGATGTGGCAGCACAGAGGAGGAAAACTGCTCAGTTCATGGTTGGATCAGGAAGCCAAGGGGATGGGAAGGGCCACAGGGAAGACCAGGGCCCACCTCCAGTGATACACTCCTCCACCACACCCCACCTGCCGACAGATACCACTCAATCAGTCATTCAAATTAGGATGGACTGATTGGTTTCCAGTTCCTATAACCTAATCACTTTACCCCTGAATATTCCTACATTAAGAAGAACTTTGGGTAGACACCTCATATCCACTCCATAATGCTTTAACACCTGGTGGGTTTTTTTCCCCCCTTCTTTTTGATGCTTGAAAGAAGGTTTAGAAGAAAGACATGTGGACCCTGGATACACAGGAAACTGGGATGTGATGAGCTTCTTTGAGCTCATCCCTTCTTCCTGTTTAAGTTTTCACCCAAGTTAGTGGAGATCATCAGAGAGGCTAGTGAGACCTCCAGATTGAGTTATAATCAAGAGACTGTTTGACAGGGTAGAACAATAAGGCGACAAAGTGAGACTACATAGTGCTGTTTGTGCCAAGGCTGGCGTCTGATTCCTGATGGGGAAGATGCAGGTACACACTCCCTCACATTCTTCCACCTCATCCCCTCACTTATCATCTGTTTGCATACCTGTCTTTTATTTTATACATATACATATACACACACACATAAATATATGTGGAGGGGGAGATATTAATCCATCCACCTATATCTGACCTTATCATCTGACTCTCCACCCATCCATCATCTACTTCATCATTACTATGTATCATCTATTTATCTGTCTACCATCTATCTATCTATCATCATCATCTATCACGTGTCTGTCATCTGTCTCTATATATCTGTCCCTATCCCCTGTCTATTGAGTGTATCTTCTTAGAGTCATTTGAATGCTCTTATCAGCAGCCGGGTCATGGAATGCAGAATTGTAGATAGGACCCATTAAGTTTTCCTAGGTGTTTAAGAAAACAGGTTATAGTTTAACTTTGCAAAAAGTGACCATGAAAATGATTAATTGCTGAGAGTGCCAGTCTGAGATGTCAGTGTCAGGGTGCCTACTTTGGTACTTGGTTTCTCATCTCTGTCTCTCTGCTTCTTTGGTCTTCCTAGATCTGCAGAAAGTGCAGGAGTAGATGACGTGGGGACTGCAGGGCCCACCACTGGCCAATGCCTGTTTCTTTTCATGTAGTGAGTGAAACGTAACCCAGTTGTCCATGCACCCATTCATTCCTCCAGGACCTCAGTGATTCATGTGCCAGGCTCTGTGCGGGAGCCAGGGGTCTTGGTGAACAAGAGCTGTGGTCCCTACCTCAGTGGGCTGATAGCTCCCCTGCAGACAGGAGGGGCTCACTGCCTCTGCCTCTAGGCCCACCTCATTCTCACAAGCCCACACAAGTTCGTATACAGGGGTGGAGAGCTGAGTGGTCACGTTAGAACAAAGGCAGGGTCTGTAGAGCAGTCGTGAGCTCTTTTTAAAATCTGTAGCCCAGTGCTGTTTGGTGCTTTGACAAGGGTGGAAGTTGCCTTCTTGGAGAAGTACCCCTTGCTGGACGCCCCCATTTGCAGTCTCCCTCCAGCGTGCTTCACGTGCTTCCTCCAGCTCAGGCCCAGCCCAGCTCCTCTCACTGGTGGACAGGAGCCGAGGTCTTATGCTTGGGGAATCTAATAACCATCTGACCTCGAGGTTCTTGCATGGATGTGACAGACAAGTCAGGGAGAGTACGATGACACATTTCACAGTAGAGAGTTGAAATACTGAACATCAAGCCTTTCTGAATCAGAGAGAGGGCACCCGATGCGCTGTCCCAGGTCTCCGGGCCCACACTCACCCCACTGTGCTTCACTGACAAGTGAGATCAGCTGAGCAGGAGGTGCCCAGTGAATCCTGGGAGTTCTGAGGCTGGAGACTCCCTGGCTTGCTCTCTGAGCCTCAGAGGCCCTCCTCAGTGGAAGGACCGTGGTGTCCCCAGTCAGAGAATGCTGTGACCGCCCCTACCTCTGCCACTTCAGAGAGGTAAAGTGACTGCACCTCCTGCCACCCCACTTTGCAACCTTCCAGTGGGCCTGAGCAGTTCAGAATCTGGCTTCAGTTGGTGTTTGTAGATTATATTTCTGCCTCATGGTTCATCCATTAAGCTATTTCCTTCAATCTCTCAGTTTTGATTGTTTTTTTTCCCACATTCAGTGAGTTCTGAGACAGCTTGTTTCGTTTCTCTTTCTTTTTACTTCTCTGAGCACTTTTTTGGGGATATCGTTTTAACTTTTATTTTTAACTAGAAAGACGTTCCTGTGAGAACCCAGAGAGCCAGCAATCTGAAGCCGCCTTCTCTGTGTATGGAAATGAGGAGGATGGCTGTTAATCCTCAGGGTAGCCGTGTGGCTATCAGTGGAACGGAAGGAAGTTGGCATTGAGGCAGTAGGAGTCGTGGTCTCACACCAGGAAGCTGTGCAGGGAATCATGGACTGAGGAAAAGTCTTGCCTAGCTGACACCCCATTAAGTCAGTTGTCAAAATCCAACACAGAAGCACACCTGCCTCTCGAAGGTCTTCCGGTGTTTCTGTTGCTGCTGTCTTAAGTTTATGCTGGACGTTAGCTGACCCATTCAGTATAATGCCCCATGCCAGTGGGCACACAACACCGATAACACACCCCTGGTCTGAGATGATGCCTGATAACATATGGGAAGGTTCGGGAAAGAAAAGGGCAGCAGGGTTTTGCTCTTATGGCTCTTTATTATTTTCCCATGAAGAAGACAAGTTATACTTGTTGAACTTTCCCATCACCCCCCAGAATGGGACTTCATAGTGATGAAAATCAGTGGCAAATAACACCCCCTGGATCTCCATTCACACAGATCAGATGAGATCAAGTAAATTCTTGGAGCAAATCAGTCCTTAGTGTTTTAGATGAACAAAACAGTTTTATCTAACTTCTGGGACCATGATGAAACTCACTGAATAAATTCAAAAACACAGTCTCTTGGGCACCTCCTATTGCCACTTGTACCCTGGCTTCTCTGAATCCAGCAGGAAGTCCCTGGTTTATTGGTGCTTGTGTTCTAGTAGGGGTGAATGGAAAACAGACCACTCAGCAATATCATAGTCGTAACAAAGCCATCGTGAGAGGGCTGGAAATGCCATATGAGAGGGGGACCGTTGAATGCAGAGACATTCAAGGGAGGCCTCTCTGATGAGGGACTTTTTGAATAAAGACCCAAATGAGAGGAAAGATGAGCTGTAAGGAAGTCCTGGGTACATTAGTCAGCTTTCTGTCACTGTAATAACACCTGAGATAACCAGCTTAGAAAGATAGAAGGTCTATTTTGGCTCATGGTTTCATGTTTCACATAGTCCATGAGGTTCTCGCCCCACTGGATTGGGTACCAGGGAAGATGAAGGAGAGCAAGAGCCCGTGGGTGTCGATGAAGGATTTTTCCATAAAAGGGATCAGAGAAATGAGGTGGGGGAGTTGATGAGGATGAAGGGGAGCTGTTTTGTTGGATAAGGAAAACGTTACTCACATTAATGGGTCAAGGGAAATGAGGCAGTAGAGAGGAGCACAATGACCGTGCGGGAGGGGAAGGTGGCCTCGTCATCTCAGGATGCCATCGCAGCCCACGACTGGGCGGCTTAAGACAAGTGTCTGCTGAAGCCTGCAGGGTGGGAGTCCGAGGTCAGCTGCCAGCATGGTTGAGTCCTGATAAAGTCTCTTCCTCCTGCAGAGAGCCACCCTCCTGCTGTGTCCTCAGATGTGCTGTCCTGGGTCTCTTCTTACAAGGGCTGCTGCACCCTCTTGATCTCTTGGAGCCCTGATCCCCTCCTGCAGGCCCGCCTCCTAACACCATCGCTTGGGGATTAGCCCTCTACAGAGAAATCTAGGGCAGAACGCACAGGCAGTCCACAGCAGAAGGGAAAACCGCAAGGTAGAAAGAATGTTCTGGAAGGGGTTCAGGGCAGAGGGCATTTGTGATGATGGGCCATGAGCTCAGAGGGGCATCATGAGAGAGTTTAGGGGCCCAATGAGGGGGAGCTTGAGATTGGGTCAGAGGAATTGCAGAGGAATTGGATTCTGGGCAGGAAGGATGTCCGAGGGTGCTGCTTTTCTGTCACAGTGTAGGACCAGATAAGATCTCCCTGCTGGTCTTAGAAGGGGAAGTGGGACATTTCTGAAAGCTTCGCCTTCCTTCGGGAAGGGGTTCTGAGTCAGATTGGTGCAGGGGGAGGGGGAGCCTGCCTGCTGGAGAAGCAACGCTCAGGGGGGCCAGGGAGTGGAAGTGGCCAGGCACACCTTCTCTCCAAGGGGCTGCCCAGGGGTCAGCTCAGAGAGAGCACGAACAAAGGTGAGAGCAGCATGACTAAGGCATTCTAGATGGGGTAAGGAGTGTCCAAATATTGTTGTTATTATTGGGAACTAACAAGTGAGAGGAGAGATGAGCGTGGTGGTTATCTTTAGGTACTGTTTGGGGAGTGGACTCAGCGCGGCAGCAGCACCCATCCCAGGACGCACACAGGGCAGCGCTCAGTTTGGGGGAGACAAACGGAAACACCCACTTTCAAGAGGGTGTTTCTTTTCAAACCTATCATTTGCTTTTCTCTGACATTATTAGAAGGTATGTGGGCCAGAAGGAGGCTGCTCTTAGCTCACAAGCACATATTCCTTCATTTAATTCTGATGGCTTTCCATGCCCAGGTGTTTAAGGAGCGAGGCCAGGTCTGGACAGCACTATTGGTGACATAGAAGGGTAAGTGTCATATGCTTAGGAGATGGGGCAGCACCACAGAGGGGCTCCCAGCCCCCCAACTCTCCTTTCCCAAAGGAGCCATTTTTAAATTAACACTTTCCACTTACATCTGGTTACAAAAATAAAATCTCGGCAGTTAACGCCATGTGTCGAAGTGCATGTCTTTCCTCATTTCATCCCTCTCGACTGTCTTCCTAAGACACCATTCTGCAGGGACGCTCCCCCAGGGAGAAATGACTGATTAGGTAGAATATTTCTTTACTCTTTGATTTTAGAAATTTTTTACAAAATTAGGTCCATTCCCTCTGATTTTGAAGTTGAGAAGAGGAAATCTTTTTGGTCCAAGGGAGCCTTTGATGTGCCCTGATTTCTGCAGAAAGCTGGTTCTTGTAACCATGGCCCCTGGAAAGTGGACAGATAAAGAGTGGAGACTCCTTTGGGTCTTGCTAATCTTTCTGATCCCTCAAGAGAAAGCATCTCCCTCATGTTTCCTTGCCTCTAAAATCCACTCCAAAGAGGCCTGTCCCCACGGCCAGTACAGTTCTACAGATCACACACTTCAGGTGGGGGATCTTACCCACTGGATCAGCCTCACTTGAGCTGCAGGAGCCATACTTGTGTTCCAAAGTGGTTTTCTAACTCTGATGCATAAAGAAATTACCGTCTAGTAAGCGGTTGCCTGAACTTTCAGTGTTATTGAAACTACATATGATCTCATTGAGGTGGGAAATACCATATTTCTGATGTTTGTAAGCTTTCATGAGAGGGAAAATGGAAAAAAAGCATGGAACCACACAATGTCATAAGGTGAACAGAAAATACAATTCCAATTCTGCTGGGTAATCTTTTGAGTAGTGACACTGCACAGGGAAGGGAAGGTGAGGGGACAGGAGGTTCACATTTACAGGTTGGCTCAGTCAGCTGAGCACCTTCCTTTCCCTTCAGAATCACCCACAGCAGCACCCAAGCTTGGTGCTCCTGTGTCCGTCCCCCTCATTGTCCTCCCCTCTGCCCCATGCCCTGACCACCTCCCATTTTCTGAACACACTTCAGAGCTGATTGAGCAGAGGCAGGAAAGCCCTGGAGTGGTCAAGGCTGGCCCTCTGGAGACACTATGGGGTTCCTCAGGTCCAGAGAGGTGGAGGCCCCTGCTCAGATTTGCTCACGAGGTCACTGGGACCCTTTCCCAAAGCAGTTTTTGTGTAGAGCTGGATTTGGGCAGGTTGAGAATCGAAGAATTACCATACAAACTCCTTTTTTTGGAGAAATTTGGTTCCCAAAATGGGAGCTGCAGAAACTCAAGGAACTTCTAAGGAGGGTTTATTTCCAAAGATGCAGGACTAGAAACATAAATACAGGCCAGTGGGGATAGAGAGGTGGAAGGGACAGGAGAGGGTTTGTCCTGTGGGTCGATGAGGACTGTGCTGATAGCCTGAGGAGGGCTACCTTTGTAAACCAGGATGGTGCCTTGCATATTTCCCATAATACCCCCTGTGAACTGGGCAGGTGGCAGTGCCCCATGATTAGGTGAAGAAAGTCAGGTAAGCATCTTGACCTAGGACCTGTAGCTTCTAGGGGACGGAACTGTGATTTGATCCCAGATCTGTTCAACTAGAAAGGTTATTGCTTTTCCACGGTAACCACTGGGAGAACTTGGATCTAGAGGTGTGTTCTGGGCACACTTCTTGAGCTCCAAGAATGCAGTGAGGCCTTGCTCCCTAGTGTGACTTTCCACTCTGAGTTGCTCACGCGGGTTTATTGGGTATATTCTTCAATGCTCACATCCAGGGCCCTGTTGGTTGGGGGCAGGCTCTCTGCGACTCTCTGATCAAGAGCGCGTTGAGTTGTATCTCACGCTTTGCAAGGCGCAGTGGTTCAGTCGAGCTCCAGGTAGTGACCGCCACTTCCCATTTGGTTATTTTCATGGGATGACTGCAATGCCCTCAGGTGTCACACACCTGGGAATGACGCAGCTCACAATTCCACTGTCTTGTCCAGACCTTGTTGAATTTGGAGGTGAGTGATGTGATGTCAGGAAAAGCCATGGGAAAAATATTCAATATCGAATGCTTTTTATAAGATAATTGCTGCCTGTTCCCGGGCTGAATTGAGTTCTGGCAGCCGTGTTCTTTTCATAGTCACAGAACACATTGCGATATGCGGCAAATAAAATGCAGCTCTAGGGTTTTCTCCCCTAATCACAATGAAAAGAAACTGTTGAAATTTTATTGTCTCTTGATAAACACTTTGTGCATTCTTGCAGCCAGTTCTAATTAAATTTATCTTAAACTCAGTTTATTAAATTGTGCAGACAGTGAAGAGAATCAGATGATTATTCCAATACAGAAGACAGAAACTCACCCAAACTGCCTACACTGTGGCTTTTGGCACTTTGGCAGAGCCAGGCCTTTGAGGAGGGAGCCATTGGAACATGGCTCACTGCCCAGGGGGTCTGAGTTCCTGTTCTCTTCATTAAAGAAGCGCATTGAAGATTAACAGGAACCTCTTATCTCCCCAGAGCCTGCTGCTGGGACTCTCTGGAAATGCCTGGTTTTTGCAGGAGCCCCACATGGGCAGTGACCACATCCTTTATCTCTTCAGACTTGGAACTTGGGAATGAAGGGGTTGTTGGAGGAAATAGGATACTAGATGGTATTAGATGGTCCAGACTACCTTTTAAAATACATCTCCAAGAGAGCTGTTCTAGTATTAAATGCCCATAAATTGAGCCAGGATTAAATGGATTTCAAAATGATTTTTAACGTTTCTTATAGGTGTCTGAAGTCCCTCCAGAAGTGTTGGCCTAAGCATATTGTCTCGGTTTTATTGTTTCCTTATGAAATGCATCTTTTAAAAATAAAATGAAATTCTCTGTAACCTATCATACTGAACAGTACTCCTGTTGAAGAATAATGAACTGATTTTTGGAGGAAATGTTCCATTTCTCTGCAACCAGAAGAGCTAATGAGTGCCTACCCCTGTCGATTGAGCAGTTCCCACTTTCCTAGCCAGAGGGATTGGTTGGGACACTGTTCCTTTCTCTCTCTCTCTTTCTTTTTTTCCTTTTCTTTTTTTCTTTCCTTCCTTTCCTTCTTTTCTTTCCTTTCCTTCCTTCCTTCTTTCCTTCTTTCTTTCTCTTTCTTTTTCTTTCTTTTTTTCTTTCTTTTCTTTCTTTTTTTCTTTCTTTTCTTTCTTTCTCTCTTTTTCATTTCTTCTTTTTAGTTAAACATGACAGCAGAGTCTATTTTGACATATTTGTACAAACATGGAGTATATCTTATTCTAACTAGGATCCCAGTCTTATGGATGTACATGATGATGGGATTCACGGTGAAGTATTCATGTATGTACATAGGAAAGTTATTTCAGATTCATTCCACTGTCTTTCCTATTCCTATTGCTGCTCCCTTCCTTCATAACCTTTTGTTTAATCCACTGAACTTCTATTCTCCCCGCCCCCTTGTTGTGTGCTAGCATCCATATATCAGAGAGAACATTGGACCTTTGTTTTTAGGGATTGGCTTATTTCACATTCCTAGCAATTAGAGAAATGTAGCTTAAACTGCACTGAGATTTCACCTCACTTCAGAATGGCAATGATCAAGAATATAAGTAACAATAAATGTGGGAAAGGATGTGCAGGGAAAGGTACATCAGACATTGCTGGTGGGACTGCAAATTGGTTTAACCACTCTGGAAAGCAGTATGGAGATTCTTCAAAAAACTAGGAATGAAACCACCCTTTGACACCTTGGTATGTATCCAAAGTCAGCATACTACAGTGATGCAGCCACATCAATATTTATAGTAGCTCAATTCACAGTAGCTAAGCTATGACACCAACCTAGGTGCCCTTCAACAGATGCATAGATGTGGACGCGTTCTATCTCTGTGTGTGCATCAGCTGGTACTAGGCTGCAGTGTTCTCAGACTTCATCAGAGCCCCTCACTTAACAAGGTGTTAGGTGAACCCCTCTGAAGTGTCAGGCGTGGCTTTCTTGTTTCTAGGAATGAACACAATTGTACTTCATCGTGGGTTTTTTTTTCCCCTACAGGTTCTTAGCATGATAATCAATGCAGCCTACAAGCCTGGAAGGGTGTTAAGAGAATTGCAACTGGTGGAAGATCCACACTGGAATTTCCAGGAGGAGACACTGAAAGCCAAGTAAGTGCTCTCAATTCTGGAACACAGGGTTTTTGCTAATATGTTGCTTCTTTGCCTGGTGTTTTGAAATTTGTCATTCCTTATTTTGATATATTTTATAAAACTGGAAACAAACCCAAGGACTATCATTCTGCAGGTCTATGTACTGCATACAGATTGATTGGCATTTTTGCCATATGATACAGTTGCCTTAAGGCTTAGGATTTCTAAATAGGGGATTTGCTTACATAATTTTTTATTACACTTTCAAAATATAGAATGATTGTGTTTCTGAGCCCATAGGTTATTTGTTCACAAGGAGAAACAGTTATGAAGAAAAATACTTCTTGCCATGTTCATTAACAGCTCTTAATATTTGATATTATGAAGAGTTTGTGACAAATGCAAAGGTTCCATACTCTGGGATTTGAGGATTTTTAAAGATAAAAGGAACTCATGTGTCTATTTAGTTGGAGTTAAATGAAGTGGCAGTGGGTTCTGGGTTGACCTGTAGTTGGGTAACTTTTCTTTCTTTGGAAGCAGGCTAAATTGGAAAGGTGAAATTGTTCTTTGCTTCAAGTTTCTTGACATCCCAAAACAAGAGCAGAAACACTATCAGTGTGCTTGAACTTGGTCGTTGAGAAGTTCATAGAAAAGATCAATTTCTCAAGATAACTTAATGTACAATGATTGCTTGGAGTCCTTAGGACTTTTAATAAATCATTTATGATTTTCCAATAGAGAAGATCTTACTGGTTGATTTCCTTTCAATAGTGTCCTAAAATATTATTGATATATAGCATTTAGGAAATGATGCTTCTTTGGAAGAATGAGCTTCTTTTTGATGGCTAGAGTTTGAATAAGGCACCTGTCACATTTGTAAGTTAAAACTGAGAGATTCTTAATAATTTGGGCAGCCAGCAGTCGTTTCCTGGGTCGTCGTGAGCTCACTGCTTTTCCATCTTCCTTCTCAGTCACTCACTTGGTATTCCCCATGTCTCTGTAGAACAGCTCTATCATTTTAGGTTCTGCAAAGGTCACATGAGGGGTAGTGAGACTCTGTCAAATCACAAAGGCTAAGAGAATATGTGTAAGTAAGGAGAGGGCTTATTTGTGTCAAGAGGCATGCTGGTGAAAGGTGTCACTGCTTGTCATTCCTGAGAGACTCACATGAGCCTGTCGAGTATTCCTTTCTTTCCTTCTTTCTAAGGGGCACCAGCCACGGAAGCAGGTTTTCTCCTAAGGCCTTGTTAGTGGTGGTGGTGAAGATCTTAAGTATTGATACAGAAATCCTTTCTTCCCATTTTAAGTCCTTCTGTATGATTCAGTGCAGTCCAGACACACCTAAAGGTTACAGAAATAGCGCAAGCACAAAGACCTTCCATTCCAGGGGAAGCTCCCTGCTTCTAAATCAGCCAGAAACTTGCTGCAGACACCAGAGTGACAGGAAAGAGTTCCTTTTGCAAGTGTTGGCGCTTATTTTTATGTTACCAGGTCGATCAGAGCTTTTATTAAATCCAGCCTGATACAATCAAAACAGACGTGGTGAAATCCAGCTCTGCCAAATCGTAAAGCCAACGTATTACCTATCATATGGGAGATGACAGGAAGTTTCATAGCAGAATCTTACGCAGCAACTTATAATGAGGAGATGTCTGAGTGGGGTTTCCACTGTGTGATGTCTCCCAGAAGCTGCTAATGATGACAGGTTTACAGTCAGCAGGGGCCTTCCTGTGACAACCCTGAATGTTGAGTCACCTCTTTCCTTCTGATGGAAGATGACAACATTTTAGATCGTGACAACTTTGCTCTTTTCTTTGGTGCAAATGGGAGGAGAGTGAGCTGGCTTCTTCCCCTCCAAGCTGTGAGGCAGAGATGCTTTCTGTCATGAATAAATTAACTGAGCAGAGGGCCGACCTGCATTTAAGGCATCCATTGTCTTAGGTGCTCGTGGGAGCTAGACTGTAATGTTACAAAGAGTGTCTTCAGGAAGCGAGGGCCTGAGACAGTCTGCAGGGCAGCGTGATTGCTGTCACTTAGCATCTGGGACTACTGAGGGTTTTTTCCTTAAAAAAAAAATTACTTGACAAGGTGCCTTTGAAAAGGTTTTGACCTGCGAACTGTTTGACCATAACAGTGTCATGGACAGTTGTCTTTGGCGGTTGGCTTCTATTTATCCAAGCAACCATATCTTTCACAGTACAAAGGAAACTTGCAGTACTCGAACATCACATGCATGATCTTTGCATAGCTGTGACCAGAATACCTAACAGGAACACCTCATAGGAGGAAGAGTTTATTTTGGCTCCTGGTTTGGTCCATGGGCAGCTACTTCATCACTCTGGGCCTGAGGTGAGGCGGAGCATCATGGTGGAAGGGTGTGGAGCAGGAAAGCTGCTCAGCTCCAGGAAGCAGAGAGAGAGCAAGGTGCCAGGGACCAAATATAAACCCCAGAGGCAAATCCCCAGTGACCTGCTTCCTCCATCCACACCCCAACTGCCTACATTTATCACCCAGTACCATAGTCCTTTCAGATCATTAATCCATCAGTGGGGTAATCCTCTGACTGTGTCCCAGCTCTCATAATCTGGTCATTTCACTTATTCTGCATTATCCCAGACATGAGCTTCCGGGGAATACCTCACATTCCAAATCATGACAACCTATAGGAAGGACTCAGCATGGATCAGAAAACAGAAGTATACTAGCTGTAGTGTGAAGGGAAAAGCAGGTTCTGTGTCATTCATTTACGCTTTTCTGAAAGAAAATTTCCTTCTTTCTGATGAACTTAGGTATTCTAAACTGACCTACATTATTTTGAATTTAGGAGAAATCTAGGCTATACCTTAGGGGAATTTAAAGAAGCCTTTCCAACTCCATGCATCTAGAGACATTTAAATATGTTTTTCAATATGTTATAAAATCTTCTTGGGAAGAAAAAGAAGACCATGTAAGCTGTGCTTTAAATGCTTTTGAGCTGATCATTATGAAAGCCTAACAGATTTTTCCAGTCCTTTATTGCAGATATTCAGAATATTTAAAGAAAATGTGCTGGTTATCATTTCAAGTAAGTTAGACTTCATGCTCACTTAGGCAAGGAGATACAGTCAGATTTTTACTTAAAAATCATCTCATCTAAAGATGAGTCATGCTCAGCTCTGGAAATACATCGTTTCTTCCTTTTCATGAAAAATGGCTAATTTTTTATGTATTCTTGTTTATTTGCCCTTTCTTTGGCCTTTACTCAAGCCCATATTTTTTAACAGTGAGATGCAGTATTGGGCTGCAGAGTGATTTCTGTGAGAAGGGATCCCTCAACTGTCAAATTGTGCTCCGCTTGCTCTCTTGGTGCGGTTTACTCCCCTGGAAGTGTGTGTGCTGAACCTCAGGGGAAGCAAGCATCTGAACCAGTCTGATAGTTCCCCATGTGTGTCCTTAAGTGCTTCAGGTCATGGCATAATGTGTCTGGTTCAAACTCAGACCGGTTTAGGAAGTTCTGAATGAGTCTCTTCTAAAATAAACACAGTACCCCATTTACAGCATAGAGCTCTCTACCAGTCCTTGAAATGCAGTCAGCAAGAAGGAAAGGAGACATTTCTGAGCTCATTTTTTATTATGAGGCTGAAAAGCCAAAAGCCCTGGAGGGTGAAGAAAGTGCAACCATGAAGTAAAAGCTGTGTTCTGAAGGGAATCAGGACCAGGCCTCTCCCCGTCCCTCACAACTATGGAGGTCCCTTTTTCCCCCATTAGTTCTTCCTCCTATTGGAGGACCTGAACTCAGTGGAATAACTGGCCTTGACCTCTGCTCCCTCACCCCATCACTACCTGAGAGGCTTTGCTAACCGCTCCTGATGGGGTCCTTGTGAATGTGAACGATGGAACCCAGGCTGCACTGAAGTTGTCCCCTGGGGCTGTGCTGTCACTTACCAATGGCTCCTTACACATCTGTTTTGGTTGGAAGGAGAAGAGACTATTCAACCTGCCTCTCCTCTGGCTCCCTCTTCCTCTACCCCCTCTGTTCCTGCCATGGACCCTCCTACATGGAAATAAACCCCTGCCTTGGTTAGGACAGCCTTATTGATGTCAGGGAGGAAAAACCTTCTCTATTCTCTTAGGTTCAGTGAATGGGATCTTGCGGATTAAACTGGCCACAGAGGCGAGGGGAGGGTAGAGGGGGTTGGTTTATGGGTGCCGTGAGCGTCGGCAGGAACACTCAGGAACAGCTCAAAGGGGCGGTTAGAATTAGGCGCATCTGCAGCCTGCCGCAGGAGGGAAGGGCCACAGGCAGAGAAGGCTTCTCTGCAAGAGCAAGTGGAATGCTTTGAGAAGGAGAAGTTGTTGTGTACGAGAACAGAGTGGAGATAAGAACATGCGAGATGAGGCTTGGTTCTGCAGGTGTGATGGGCTTTTCGTCTTCTGGCCATGGAGCTCCTCCAGACAGGGGGTCAGGGTGGGTTTACTCCTGCTGTCTCTGTGAGTAGAAGCCGCCCCAAAGAGGGGATCTGTGGCAGTCCTTGTTCCTCAAAAGTTTTTGCTGTCCGATAACAGAAGCTCCCAGAAGGCTTCTTTCTGTATCTGTCAGCCTAAAATAATCTCCATAGTTACTCTGGGGTTCCAAGTGGACCCCCACATTGACCAGGGGCAGCCATAGCATCTCCTTATGTGCTCAGTTTGTAGTGAAAAGGAGATGGCTTTCCCACTTCCAGAATCCTCCAGAACCTCAGCAGTGCTGAAGAGCTAGGAAGGGAGGGTGGAGGATCTTTTTAAAACGGAGCAGGAGCCCCTGTCTGAGGACTGTCGGGCATAAAGGATCTCCTAACCGGACGCCTCCCCTCCTTTCTGTTCTCTTGCTGGCCACCATCCCCAGCCCAGAGCCTTTATGTTTCTCCTGTTTTCCTTCCTCCTTTGGAGATTATTTTCGCGCCAGGCAGTCCTCTGGTGCGGGCCTCTTCATATTCTCCTCCTGCCTCCTCTTCTCAGGACTTGGAATGTGTGCTGTGTTTATCTGCACGCTGCAGGGCCTTGCTGGGCTGTGTGGCGAGTGGCCGGTGTGTTCTTCCCTCAGGACCCACAGTGTGGGGAGGTATCAGCGTGTGTTTTGGGCTGTTCTCTGCACATACCCTGCCTAGAAAACCAAGTGTTCACTTTGAAACTATCAAGTTTAAGAAAAATCACAAATACAGAATAAAGGTACTGTTCCAGATCAATTTGAAAATAAATTGTGGCAAGCCGTCAAATCACCCCCAAAGACTTAGTCACATATTCCCTACTAAACAAGGGCATCGTCCTACATGATCACAGTTGGAAAATTAGTACCGACACAGCGCCATTGATCCTTGAATTCCACTCTGGTTCACTCGTTATCGCAGTGCTGTCCTTTGTGGCAAAGCGTCCAGGTGAGGGTCACACGTCACCAAGTGTGACCGTGCTCTTCAGTCTCCTTCCCTCTGCGGTCATTGCTTAGACTTTCCTTGACTGTCAAGGCCTGGGCGTGTCTGAAGACTGTGGACCACCACTATGTAATGTCCACTAGGTTCTGGGTTTCCTTTGTGCTTATAATGGGAGTCAGATTGGGCTTCGGTAGCAGGAAGATCACGTAAGAAGTGCTGCCGTCTTTGGTGCCTCTGACCTGGTGGCACACTGACTGCTTCAGTCTGCCTCATCCCACCGGTTTCCTCTGATCATTCAGTGAGGCAATGTCTACACCCTGCTCCAACTCTCCCAGCTCCTTGGTTTACTTCCTTGGTGTGACTGGTGGATCGCTGTTTACCCAGTGTGTTATCCGCCATTATTATCATGACTTATTTCGACGTCAGATTGCCTTGGATTTGGCCAGTGGGAACCACGTGAAGCTGGCTTCTTTGTCCCTTCAATGTGTCTCCATCATTCTTTGATTCACTTTTTCTTTCCCACCCAAGATGTTCAGAATATATCTTCTTTCCTGTGCCCAGTCCTGGAATCAGCCATTTCTCCAAGAGTCTTGATTTTTCCTGGTGGCCTTGGGGTAGGGTTGTTATTGCTGTGGGGGAGCGGGTTGTAAATTGACCTCTGGAACCTAAGATCTGGCATTAGCTGCGCTCACTGCTCTTAGGGTGTTGCTGCTACTGGTTCAGTGAACAGAGCTAAGGTGTCGATGCCCACGGGTCTCCCTGTATGTGGTACATGCACACGTTCAGACATATGTAAAAACTTTTGTATTTATTTCTGTACATGTTGAGTTGTGAGTCCCCAAGTCTATGTCCTATTCAGAGATTCGCCACAGGGAATCATAGGGTTTCTCATAGTGTTGTACTCGTGCCTAAGATTTAGTGTAGAAAGATCACAAGGAAAATGGACACAGGCAAAGTCTGGAAGAATCTCCATGTTCAGGCATCCTCATGGGCTGTTCCCCTCATCAGAGAGACACAGGGGTGACATTTCTGCCCACAGAGGCCTAAGCCCAGCGTTGTTATTGGGGCTGGCCACTCAGGTACCCTTTGCCTGGCACATACCAGATTCCAGAGTCCCAGTGGGAGAGCAGGGGTCCAGCCCATGCCACATCCTTCACAGGTAGTCACAGTAAACCATTCTCATCACTTCACAAGTGCAAGACCCCAGATGGGAGCCAGCTTTACCAAAGGCAGCAGCTCTGGCCTGCTGTTACTAACCCTTGCCAGAGTCTTGGTCTGATCCAGGTTCCAGGACCCGTCCAGCACACCAGCTCCATCCTAGCCTTTTCCTTTTCCATATTTGCGACTCCCTTCCTGATGGTGGAAACCTGGCTCAGCCCAGCTTCAGTAGACTTGTTTATTTTTTACTTCTTCAGATCACGCCAGTGATCCTCACCACTTTGCTCCCTCCTCAGATGCGTGCACAAGGCCCCCTCTCCACCTGCTGTCTGCTTTCCACCTGTCCCAGGCTGCCTCCCCAAGGGGCTGCACTGCCTTCAGGAGGCCCTTGGGACCCACCTCTGTGAAGGAGGGGAGGCAGCAGAGTTGGACAGGTAGAGAGATGGGCAGCTCACAATCTCTGGGATTAGAAAGGCCCTTCATGGCTGTGCTGAGCTGGGCCCAGGTGGCCCGCCCCTCCACAGGACATTGTGCTGGGCACCATCCCAGAGCAGCGTTTGGCAGCTGAGGCAGACCCTAAAGAGGCTCCACTTAAGGTTGCCTGCCAGCAGCCCATGATGAAGGGGGTCCTGGCTGAGCAGGTGGGCTGGCACCACCCACGGACCCTGGCTCCCAGGCAGCATTGTGTGGGCAGGACAGAGGAGAGGCCCCGATTACCTGTAAGCTGTGTCTAATTCTCATCAGTGGGCTTTTTCTGTGCATGAAAAGTTTTACTAAAGCACTTCTGCTGGGTCATCCCCAGTTAGGGAGGGAAAAAGCCCAAAGCCACCCTTTCCATTTCCCCCAGGGGACTGCCTCCTTTAGCTCCTGACATCCCTCCGATTTGCCATGGCACATGTGTCCCTTGTGACTCAGAGGTTTGGCAAACGGAAGTATCTGCTACCCTTGCATCTTTCCTGCCAGTTTGACATCTGACCTGGGTTTTACATTTCTCCTGCTTTTTTATGTCTTCTGATTTTATTTCTCTATTGAGCTCTTTTAAACAGAGCCCTTGGACCACCAAACATGTCCTGGATAAAACTGCAAGGAAAAACACCCGTCATTTCTTCGTCCCCACAACATGGGGGATATACGGTGTTCACAGTGTTGTGCTGGGTTTCGGGCACGAAATGCATCAAAAGCAAGAACAGCCCCCTGGATCCAAGATGTCTTCCTTCCAGGGTAGGGAAGGGAGGTTTCTACAGTAGGATTGATAAAGGTCTGAGAAAAATCAACAGTTGTGCAAGACTGTAGGATTTAAAGCACGATTTTATCTACAAAGCATTGCTTCTTAGTTCTTACTCCACAGAAATTCAAGCTTGGCACATCAGAGAAACTGGAGGACAAGGAGGGCAGAGGTACTGGGATATGAAAGACCAGTGAATAAATATAAAGTACCTTTTTTCAAGTTAAAATTAATTTTTTTTTTTTATTTTGCGCTTGAGACTTTTTTAGAAGTGATTTGTTGGGGGAAAATGAGTTTTTCCAGACTCCAGAAAGACATTAAAAAAAAGCTGAAATGCACTCAGTAGCAGTTTTTCTACTTATGTCTATTAACCACATTGTTCTTTTGTGAACCAGATCAAAGTTCTAGAACTTAATTTTTGCCAGCAAGTCAGAGAAATGATGGTCTCCTTGTTTTAGACTCGAATTTTCTTGGATTAACTGCCTGCTCTTCCTGTCCTGTACTCTCGGGTACCTGAGTGTACCAGTGTGAGAAAGCAGAAAAAGTTAAGAATTTAGGTCCCACCTTATTGGTTGGCATTCCAATCCACCTTGGAAGCTGATTCCTCTTGATTTTGGTTGTTTTTCCTAAAATTAGCACAAACGTTGTCTGCCCGAGCCACAAACCACTATGTATTTTTTTTCTGAAAAGCAAATTACTTAGGATTTCAACTTGAAAATCGGGGTCCACATGGAGGACAGCGCTTTGTGGGCACAGCCGTTTGGCTGCAGCCATGTCAGTGGCCTCTGTGTTTAGTGAGAGTGAACTCATTGAAGACCAGTGGTCTCATGCCAACTGGAAAGCTTGCCATTATTTTGTGCCCACGATTGCTTCAAAAACATGTGGAAAGGTGATCAAAACTGATTCCCAAGTGCTCATGTTTCCAGCTGGGCTTCATATCACATCCGATATTGGGATAAAGCCCCCAGGACCTGCTTGTAAACCAAGAGCTGTCTGTCCTGCCTTCCTTAGATCTCTGGCTCGTGATTGCAGATGTTTTTCTTAGGAGAAAGGTTTCTTTCCTGCAGGTGAAGAGCAGCACATGATGACAGTATCTAGATTTCAGAAGCATCCACACTCTCAATCCCTTGTCCTGTTTGTAGGTGGAGAGGAGGAGGAAGGACAGCCTGGGTTGTCATTATGGTTAAACGGCATGGGTTGCACTTTCCTCTGTTGCTGCCGGGTCATAGGGAAGACCTTAAGAGACTAGTGAACATTTTGAGTATCATGGCAGTAAAGAGGGCATCTCTGTAAGCAAAGTGAGTTGTACTGTAAGATTTCCACACCATTAAATCAGTTCACTGTAAGGATAAAAGGGGTTGGAGTTTCTGGGTCTCATTTTTCTAGTGGCTTGAAAACAGTGTTTGGAAAACTTCCCTGTGCATACTCTAGGCTGGTCTTCCCTTGAAGAGAAGAGAAGAACACTTAGGAGAGAAGAACCCCAGAGAATCACTGCAACAAGTAGACCAAGAGAGGGCAGAGTGCACGGCAGGCAGCAGCCGTGATCTGAGGAGAGGCAGCTTTGTGGGTGACAAGCCGTCTTGGGGTCTTTGTCCTTGTCCCTCCCTTTCCTCTCTGAGGTTGTGTTAGCCCAGCTGCCATAACAGTAACCCCCAGCTGAGTGGCGTAAGCGGCAGACAGTCATTTTCTCATTAACCTGGGGTTGAGGTCAAGGCTGAGGTCAAGGTGTCAGCAGGGCCGGTGTCTCCGGAGGCCCCCTCCTTGTCTCATGGATGGCCATTCTTTGGGTGCACACCTCTAGAATCTCTTTTTCTCATGTGGACACCAGCCTATTGTTTTGGGGTCCATCCTGTTCATGTGATGTAACCTTAATTTCTTTGAAGGCCTCATCTCCAAATACAGCTTTAACATGAATTTGAAGGGGACACAGTTCAATCCTTAATAAGAGTGGATGTGTCTTAGGTGAGGTCCTTCAGTTGAATTTACTGCTTCCCTCTCTCTCTTTCTCTTTCTCTTTCTCTCTCACTCTCTCTTTCTCTCTCTCTCTCTCTCTCTCTGTCTCTCTCTCTCTACTGGAAAAAATTTTGTTATTCCTCGTATACAAATAAAGACTCTCAACTTCCCAAAGGCCTTAGTGGAGTAAGGATGTTCCCAGGCCAACTCTCTGAACATGTACTCTGGGCCAAGGGCCCTCGTCCCCTGACTGTAGCTGGGTTGAGATCGAGTGCCTGAGGAAAGGCTGAGGATGTGCATGTTCAAACAGGTCTAGATGTGCTGTTCTGAGGGAAGAAACCAAAACTGTGGCGGGAGGGATGCTCTTGAAGCAATTTTAGTGCCCAGAGCAATCCGTCACTGCCCCATCCTAGACAGGGATAGGAGAGGTGATCCTGACCCGCAAGGTGTGGACAATGGCTTTGCTCTTTCACATTGCTCCATCTTTGCTCCTGATACACAGAAGCTTTTTCTGTACCTCTTGGTCATTCACGTGAGGCCTGTTCTGGTTCTGTGACCCCCAGAGCCACGCGCCATGGGTATCTTCAGTGCCAGAAATCCTTGTGTGGTCTGCTCATGTCATGGCTGTGCTGCAGTGCCTGGATTTTGTTTTTTTGTTTTGTTCTCATAAAATCCATTGTGTTTCTCTCCTTTTAAATGTGACCCTGCTTACCTATCACCGTTCTGCACAGATGCCACTTATGAATAATGGAAATTGTCCCCCAATTCAACAATGTGATATGCTGTCTTGGCAAAGATGTCATTTCAGTGTTGTGAATTTACATGGTGTTTCAAAGCAGAATCATGATCCTGTGTGCGCTTGTACTTTTCAAAAATGAAATATGGCAGCAGCAAAATATCCTTTAGATCTCATTAACTTCATTTGGAGGACCATGCCGGTTAGGTTTGTATCCAACACTGCTGCTGTTTGGCATGAGGTTACATTCAGCACAACGAGAACACTCAATGGAAATCCTTGCTGCAGATTTAGCACTGTTGCATGTATTTTGTGCACACTAATGAGCATTTCTTAAAAATATTTTTGTGAGACTGTAAGGAAGTATATAAAAGCCAATAAAATGGAAACCACACACAGCATGCTTTGTCATTAGGGAACGACGTGGCTGCTTTTGGAATATGCTGTGCGGAATAGGTCTGAATAATAATTTGGTTTTACCATTGCTCTTCTTCCTTATTGTCTAGGTACAGAGGTAAAACGTACAGGGCTGTGGTCAAGATTGTCCGAACATCTGATCAAGTAGCAAATTTCTGCCGACGAGTTTGTGCCAAGCTAGAATGCTGTCCAAATCTGTTTAGCCCTGTGCTGGTTTCTGGAAACTGCCCAGAGAACTGTTCCATTCATACCAAAACCAAATACAGTAAGTACAAATTATGAAAAAAAAAACAACAGCATTGGTCCATAAGCTGGAACTGCAGTGTAATATGTTTGGCTTTTGTTTTATTTTTAACTTTCTGAAGTAGGTTTTCAAAGAAGCTGCTCTGGAGAATTCTTTAAGGGTCCCTCTGGCAGTTCCTCTGTGTTTTTAGCTTGGCGTTAAGGGAGGGATGGGGTCAGTTCAAAACAAGGTGGATCTTCATCTGCAGACTTTGGAAAAGGAGAATGGAGAATGTCGGTGCCATCTTGAATTTTCCATGGATCTGTTGACTCCACAGCTCTGTGGCTGGGAGAAGGGCACAAGAAACTGGTGATTCATGATGCTCAGGAACCCAAATCTATCTCTTGTCCTTACATTGAGAAGCCAAATGGGTCTTGCTATGCCTTTTTTGCTGCATCCTTGTCATGGCTGGCTTCTCCCCTGCCTAGACACATCCTCATCACTCTCTCCGGGCTGTAATTGGAGGATTCCGGAGCAGCCATCCCCTTCTTTGCTCCCAGCTGCCTTTGCCTCTCCACCTCGATGTGGTACCACTTTTCTGACTGTTAGCATGTGCCTTTGCCACCCCATCTCACTCAGTGATCTCTGCCGTGGACTGATGATCGGTCTCAACCCTGCACTTCCTCTGTCCTGATGGCCTTCTGCATGCTGGCAGCCGCTCCAGACACCTCCTCCTCTGACATCTCAAGCCCTGAAGACTCGGATCCACAACTTCTGAGCTCCCCTCAGTTCTCTGTAATCCCAGGGGCAGTTGGCTCTGCCAGCTCATGTTACAGCCACCTGTTGGAGTGTGACAGGGACCCACACCATGTGGCCGGTACTCTGAGCCATAGCCTCCTGGTCCACGTCCACTTGGGTGTGGGAACCAGGAATCTGGATGTACCTGAGACATTGCTGGGGGTGTGATGTCCTCCTGTTTTTCTGTGCACGTCTGCCTTCCACTCCTGATCCTGCTAAAGGTCAGCTACGCTTGTCATGATGATCCCCATTTCAGTGTACCCACGGGGAGTCAGGTAAGAGTCGAAGTGGGTTCATGTCTGCTTCCTGAAGAACTCATCTCCACAGCCTCTGACCTGAGCTGTGGCAAGTCTTCACTGGGTACCAGCCACTCCTGACTGAGAAATGATGAGGGTTAAACTTAGCCTTGAACTTTAGCTTACAAACTGTGTCGTACTTCCAGGACACAGGGAACAGGAGGAAAGGAGCAACTATTACAACTCAATTCAATACAGACAAAATGAACTTGAAGATGATTCTGGATCTGGTTTTATAAAACTTCAAAATCCTGAGATTCCTTAAGTCGTCTCAGAGTGAACATTGTTACAGATGGAACCTGAGCTCCAGTCAGGGGAACGCAGAACAGCATGTTGGTGGAATCCATAACAGCAGAGGCAGGGGTTGTTCAGTCTAATTCCTAGAACCCCCAAAATGTACTGACCTCTGGTTGCATTCAGTAAAACCAGTTCTGACCTCCGTAGCCTGCTTCTAAGAGGCCGCACCAGCCTTGTCACGCCTGCTTGGGATTTGGGGCGTGAGAATGGTTTATCCTTCTCTTCTCTCCTCTCTTTCCTCCTTTCCCCATCTACCTCCTCTCCAGGACAGTCCCCTCCCCTCCTCTTCTCTTCCTTTGTCCAGATTGTGTGCGTGTATATGTGCGTGCGCGCGCACGTGTGTGTTCAGCCTTGAAGATGTTAAATCCTCTTTCTCCCATAGCCTATTATTATGGAAAGAGAAAGAAGATCGTTAAGCCCCCAATCGGGGAAAGCAGCATTGAGAGTGGACACCCTAAACCAGCCCGAAGAAGGAAACGACGAAAATCCATTTTTGTGCAGAAGAAACGGAGATCTTCGGCCGTGGACTTAACTGCGGGATCTGGGGAGGTACCACCTACTTAATTAAAAGCACCTGCTAACGTTGGGGTTTTAAAGTGTGGCCCTCCCTGGCATGTGACTGCTTTACACGGAAGATTGGGGCAGAATGGATAGAATGCAAAATAAGTCCCCTCCTCCTCATTTGGTGAGCACAGCCTAGCTGCTTTGGCTAGGAAAGGGCTACTGAGCACTGTCCTTGAGACAGGGATGAATGTCAGGCCTCCCTGGACAAACCTGGCACAGGCTTGCACTGGCTGCCCTGGGGAGGAAAGGGAGCTGGGGCCTGAGCCTGCCCTGTGGCCACTGGTGTAGGCCACCCTGCTGTGCTTAGCGAGTCCCATGCCACCCACCTCCATACTTACACTTTCCTCTTATTCCCAGGAAAGTGAAGAGGAGGACGCAGACCCGCTGGACGAGGACACTGCGAGCGAGGAGACCGGCTCAGAGCTCCGAGATGACCAGACTGACACCTCGTCGGCCGAGGTGCCCTCGGCACGGCCACGGAGGGCAGTCACCCTACGTGGTGGCCCAGAGCCCGTGCGGCGGCCAGTGGAGAGGGCACGCAGGGGCCGTGTGGCACAGGCCACTCCTGCAGAGGAGGAGGACAGGGGTCCTGCGGCCAGGACCGAGGGCCCTGAGGTGAGCCTCAGCCTGGAGCAAGAGCTCACAGGAGCGATTCAGGAAGACCCATATAAAATATGCTGTCAGGCAGAGCAGTGACTTAGCGGTAATCTCAGCTTCCAGGAGGCTGAGGCAGGAGGATTGCAAGTTCAAGGCTAGCCTGGGCAAGTGAGGGAGAGCGAGTCCTGAAGCATCAGAAAGGAGCCAGGGCTGGAGGAGCACCCTCTTTTCTGAAGGGCTTTAACTCTGCCAGAGCTTCTAGTGAGGAGGAGAGCAGGGCCTAGTACTCCAGGTCCCCTGAACACTGTGCACGTGCCCCAAATCTCATCTCCACATCTCCTATTTCTCTCCTTGCATTTTGCTTCCCACTTCCTGTTTAGGGGTCACCTCTCTAGTGTCATAAAATGTGTACCAGGCCTCCCCTGGCCATATGGCAATTGTTCAGGTAGTATGTCATTGACACCACCGTCACAAACACTGGGGACAGCTGGCTTTCCTGTGCACACTTTCTCCCTGTGGCTTATGATTAGGAAAAGAGAAAGATCATTAACACCGTACACCAGCCAGAAGATGGAAAGGAGCAGAGTCCCCTTAGCATCCCTCCCCTCTAATCAGAGATGCTTCATCCATAAGCAGGCCCAAGATTTCCTGACCTGGGGATTCAGGATGGGCCATCACTGCCTTCTTTGTATCTAACCTCTGAGGGTACAGGAGTCATTACAGGTGCAGGGCAAGTCACCACTGGACAGTTGCAAGGAAACTCCCTGGAGATAATTTCTGTGGTTTGTTCAAGTGCCCAGTAAGAGACCCAGGGCAGTGATGACTCGGTCCAGGACAGTGTTAGGAAGGACCCAGCCTGCCGCAGGGTGCAGTGACTGTCTCCTGCCCTCCTTCCCCTGCAGGAAACCAAACAGGAGGAGGAGGAGAGGCTCGTCCTGGAGAGCAACCCATTGGAGTGGACGGTCACTGACGTGGTGAGGTTCATTAAGCTGACAGACTGTGCCCCCTTGGCCAAGATCTTTCAGGAACAGGTATGGCGGCTGGCTGGGTAGTTGTTGGTTCATGTGGGACTCCAGATCTTAAAGGAACACCCTGTCCTACCTGACTTCTTCATGACTGCCAGGTGGGGGCTGGGTGTTTCAGTGCCCACTCAGCTGCGGTTGACTTCTGTGAGGGTGCTCCTTGGTGCTGCTGGGCAGGGATGGGAGACCTGACACCCCATGCCCCAGAGCCTGGTTCCTACTCCTCACTTTCTCACTGACCCTATGGGGGTGTGACTCTTCTGATGGCTCCCAGCAAGGCAGAGACCAGGGAAGTGCTATTAACCTGACAGATGAGGAGTGGCAGTTCAGGCCCCACCTTCAGTCTACACTGACCCAACAATGGTGGACTTGCTTCCAACTGTCCAGCAGGGATGAAAGTTCTGACTCCTGCTTGGCCTTCTCAGAAGCCACCTTACTGTGGCAGCTGGGCTTGAAGTCAAAACTGATTGCTGAGCCTTACCTGGTGCGGAGGGAGCTGAGCCAGATTTCCTCCGTGGCCTTTTCCTGCAGCGGAGCCATTAGTATCTACAGGTGTTTTGTTCAGTGCCTGTTGACAAATCTGGGTTTCAAGCATCTTTGGCTCTAAGTCTCAATTATACGAGGCACAGAAGCAAATGACAACCACAAAAATAACCAAGAAACTCAGCTCTGTGTCATTAACTCAGGGTCATAGCCAGTCTTCCCTGTTCTTTCCAACGTTCAGATCCCTTCTATTTGACTTGTAGATAGTGGCCAGTGCATTCGGTTTTGATTGGCAGGAGAATAGGGAAATTTGTGTCTGCTGCACCTTCTCTGAATAGAAGCCCTCTGTCCATTGTGTTCAGTTTAATGCTCTTTTCCTCACTGTTTTCTTACCTTCTACATTTCTTTCCCCACAAAATAGTTTACAACCTAATCACAAAATAGTTTACAACCTGTAGTATGATGAAGGACAAACATGCAAACCATTGATGCAGTCTAGACCCGGAAGGAGTTTATAACTCAGCACATGCACTGACTGTAGTTAGCTGTCACAGTGTGCCCTGAGAAAGAAAGGGTCTTCATTTTCATTTTCCCTTGAATTAATATGAAAGCAAATTGCCACTCTGCACACAGACCACCTTGCATCATTCTACTCTGGCCTTGTCTAAAAAGTTCAAGTGTAAGCCTGCAGCTCAGTTAGTTGAAATCCTTGCATTGTTCCACGGCGTAATCAATATCTGTCTTTTCAGAACTTGTGTTAAAAAATACTGTTTTCCTCATCATAAATTGAAGATGTTTATTCAGTTTATTTTTAAACTTAACAAACTGATAGTCTAGAAAAATTTTTTTCAAGCATTAAATCAGAAAAATAAAAAAGGGTCTCTGGTTTCCCATGCACCTGGGGAATTTCTCACTTTTCTCCCAAATCAATGTTGTAATGAATTGTACAAATTAAATTAATGAAATTCCCAGCTCCCTCAAGGAGGGTAGTTCTTGACATTCAGACTTCTCCAGAATAGTCCAGGAGGTAGACTGATTCATCTGATCCACCCTGGAACCTTCTGCAGATGTGCAATAAGTTCATGCTGAAGGAATGAATGGGACAAGATGGGAGGTTCCCTGTGGCCTTCTGACATTCCCTGACACCGAGAGCAAACAAACTGAGAGCAGCTTTTTTTGACCTAAAGAACCTGGGTTGATGACCTTGTCCCTCTTTACAACACACAAATAGAGAATTTTATGTCAGAGTTTCAGTGATGCGTTTTCATGATAAGCCACATCTTGGTCTTAAAAACAAATATAAAGCAATAGGTGATATTCATGTAATATTCATTGCCTAATGCAACATCTTCCCAGTCTGGTATTTATTCACAGTGGCACTGAAAAACAAGAAAAAAAAAGCATTGTGTGAAAATATATGACAAATGTCAATTATACAGGTTTTAATACGCTGATGTGTATCTGTTAGCTCGTATATTTTTTCAGCAATATTGACCACATGTCACATGCTTTATGATGTCCTGAAAGTGGTTATGGAATGTGGCCCATTCTATATTAGTATAGTTTTGTTTTTGTTTTATTTTGGTATAGGTTCCAGTGTCCATGTTTTTCAATTGAGCCAGAACAAAGGACTGATTTTCTCACTTCTAGATTCCAAGTTAGGTTTTGGGAGCTCAAGACCCATTCATACCATGGGAGGCTTACAGGGCTGGTGCATCCATACCCTGTATACATCCTCAGTAAAAGAGAGTGAAGCAGAGCTGGTTAGAGGAGAAGGCTAAGGTGCCACTTGTACAGAGTCCTCCCTTGTTGTACTCCTAAGCCCAGCTTCTAGCAATATCTCATAATGTTTTAAAGACGTGGAGCATGCCCTGCACATCCCTGCTTGTAGGCTGAAGCAATGAGCAAGGGCCTCCTCCCTCCAGCCACCTCTTCTAGCATCAGTTAAAAGCTTGGTCCTTTATTCAGTCTTTTTTCCTCTTCTCAGAGAGAAAAATAAGTAGGCTTTAATTGATAAGAGTCTTATTCCCTCTTAATTTTACATTTCACATTAGTCAGTTTCACCTGTTGTAATAAAAAGCTGTTGCCCGCTGGGCTGTGTGAAGTGCGTGGGCACTTGAGTCCTTTTCTGTTCCATCAGACCTTTAATTACTCATTTTTACTAATTTGTTCCAACGTCTTTCAGCCCAGATGACACAGCTCTGATTTGGTGATGCCCCCAGCAGGTCCCTGCAGGCGTTAGCCCAGCTCTCAGATGGGCTGGAAGGAGCCTTGGAGGCTTGGTGGCCTGTGTGCGGAGACCACAGTTTGCAGATGGAGATGTCTGTGTGCATTCCCTCCTCTGGGTGCCATCAGTTCACAGACTCTTACAGTCCCCAGGAGCCTTTGCAAAAATTAGAAACTCCCCATTAACAGCATACACGCTTTTTATTTCTGGAGTGTTATGGCAACCTCTCAGAAAATCTATACTCTATAATTTTATGCTGCAAACATGTACATTATGTAGTAAAACTCCACATATCTATAACTAAAAAACACACACACACAGAACTCTAAATAGTGTTTTGCCTGTTCATTTTGCCTGTTCATTTGTGAATCAGTCTGCTCACATACCATAAGCAGACTGCCCAAATTAGTGATTTTCTTTGATAAAAAAAAAATTTTCAGGATTGTTCATAAGTTTCCTTGAGATTGAGACTGTTCCCTCCTCTTTTTACTTCTCTTGACCTGAGCACTTCCATTGAAGAACTTCCCAATCCTAAATGAAGCCTCTATCAAAATGAATGTAATTTTGTCACGTGCTAAGCATTGCTTTCATGTTGTATAATTTCATTATATTCCATTTCTTTAAAAATTAGTAGTCCAGCCGGGCGTGGTGGTGCACGCCTGTAATCCAAGCGACTTGGGAGGCTGAGTCAGGAGGATCACGCGAGTTCAAAGCCAGCCTCAGCAACTTAGCGAGGCCCTAAGCAACTCAATGAGACCCTGTCTCTAAATAAAATACAAAATAGGGCTGGGGATGTGGCCCAGTGGCCGAGTGTCCCTGAGTTCAATCCCTGGTTCCAAAAAAAAAAAAAAATTAGTAGTCCATTTATGGCAATTTGATGTAATATAACAAGTGATCTGCTTGCAATTCTGAATTCTCTGGGAACATATTTATAAAAATCAAGTCACACGTGGAGTCTGGGGTGGTATCTACGTAATCCTTGAGAAAAAAACCAACTTCTTCCAAACCAAAACCAAGGCCAGTGAGAGGGAGGGTGGGGGGACCCCTCCCTCATTCCTTGACGTCTGGAGATGTCACTCCTGTATTCTCTTTCACCCAGTTTTGTTTCTGTTCACCCATTTCCCCTCCTGCCCATTGTGAGGGGGACCAAGTGGGTGACATGCAGTTTGCAGCATGAGCAGGTCTGACATGGCTCAGGCATGTCTGTCGGCCACGATTCTGACATCCCTGCATCCTGCCACAGTCCTCCCCACACCCCCAGCAGTGGCCACCTGACACTCAGACATTGAACCTGGCTTCCCCCAGCAGGTAGTGTGGAAATCGGGGGCATGATCTTATTCTCAGTAGTCTTTTCAAAATGATAATACCCAGGAATTCTAATTTATATCATTTAGGGAAGACAGAAAACCTAGAGTTGAAAACCTAGAGGTGGCAGCAGTTTGGCCCTTAGATGGCTCAAGTAGGAACAAACTGCATTTGAACCACTTTTCCCCCTTTAGGCAACTGGTCCAATTTTTGGTTAATTTTTCCCAGATGGAGCCGGGATAAAGGAACTCTATAACTAAGCCGATCA
Organism: Glaucomys volans; assembly: GCA_020662805.1. Classification (NCBI taxonomy): domain Eukaryota; kingdom Metazoa; phylum Chordata; class Mammalia; order Rodentia; family Sciuridae; genus Glaucomys; species Glaucomys volans. Next base: position 808,335 of record JAJEJO010000452.1, on the reverse strand, counting down.
TGTAGCCTGAACCTCCCCCCATTTCCTGCAAATGGGAGTTGCATTCAGTTCTTGTTTTCTGCTCATTTCTTAGTACCAGATGCAGCAATGCTTCCATGTGGGTTGTGGGGAAACTGACTTTTCTTTGGGGGCCGGGGTGGGGATGTACTCAAAGGCATGGCCTCCCTGTGCTTCTGTTCCAGCTTGCAGTTCACACCAGGGCGCATGGCCTCTCCTCCACCCTCCTCCTGCCGTCTCAGAGCAGAGACCCCCTTTAAAACTTACAGTGTGCCCCCCTGTGCTGCCGGCTGAGTAAGAGGAAGTCGGGCCCAAGGCACCGTCATTGGCTTTCCTCCTTGGAGAAGTCTGAGGAGGAGTTGGCTGGAGGGACATCTGATTTGATAAGGTCAGAGGATGCCATTTTAAGTCCCTGATCATCAATCTGGGTGACTTACTCTAGCCCACGTGGCATCTGTGGAACTCTGCCCGTGCTCTGCCTGCCCAGCAGGTGAGGGCCCCCTGCCCTGGTCCTGGGAGGGTGTAAAGAACAGAACATTTATTTGACAAGTCATCTTGCAGCCCCCTCCCCCCAGTACCTTCTCGTGGTGGCATCAGCTTTTCATCCCCCTCCCCACCCCACATCTCATGGGTTTTCTTTTGAAGCTATCATAACCAAAAGCTGGATCGAGTTTGACTAGCATCATTTAAGGAATGCACACACAGATCCCCAGTATTTAGCTCATTATTCTCCCAATTTGTTTGCTAACATAATTTAACATCGCTCAAACTAAAGTTTTGTACTTCTTCATCACTGCATAGCTTTAGAGATGACAAAAGAAATTGAGTGGAATCTGTCAGGCAGATGGAATTTGCTTGTTGCTTCTATCTTTTTTAAACCTCACGTTAAGTAGGTTTCTAAATTCTCTAGTTAAAGCACATTTTAAACTTGCCAATGGCGTGTGATGGACATACCTTTGCCTTTGTAAAAATGCTGAGCGCCACTCAGCCCAATCTGTTTTCTAATTTCTCATTCGCAGTTTAAAACTTCCAAACCAGAAGTTTTAAATATATACATTGTAATAAAGTTGTCCTTGCTAGAAACTCCAATGGTAGGAAACATGAGGAAGCTGACAGATACCCAGCTGTTATTACTGCTGCCTACGTAAGACTTCTCATTTCAACAAGAATTTAGAGTAACCTCAGCGTGCAAGGCTCTTTGTTAAAAGTTCTCTGAAAACGACGACGGAGAAGCTGGCCCACATCCTCCTGCATGCTTTCAACTAGACTAGGGACAGTAGACGTGTGCCATTTGCGAGGCACAGAAGAGAATAAATTGGTGATCCCATTAGCAAAGGTGAGGGTGTAGTTCTAAGTAGTCAGGGAAGAGAGACCCTTGAACTGAGCCATGGGAGGTGACACCAGTTGCCCCAGGCCTGGGAAACATTTTTCCACAAAACAAAAATCAGAGACCAGGGGTCACTGCAGGTTGGTGAGGGTAAAGTGGGTTGGAGCTGAGGCTTCTGGAGCAGGCAGTGGCCGGGAGGGTGGAAGGGTGTCCATGGCTAAGGGACGGAGCTGGCTGGAACAGGGCATCTGTTCAGAAGTATCAGGGGATGACACCTGGGAAAGAGCCAAAATTCCCCATCTAGTTTTAGAAAACAGGCATTTTTAGCACTTACTATCATTATCGACCTTTCTATTTCAGACAGATTTTTTGACATCTATGCATCCAGGAAGCACTTGTGGGTCTTTTCTGTGCTGAGCACTGCACCAGGGACAAACAAGTGCATCTTGGAGGCCTTGTGGTCACGGGGTACCCTTTGAATGAACTGAGAATTTGACAGTAGGGTTCACTCTGGTGATGTTCCCATGATCAGCTACAGAGTCTTGGCTGTCCAGCACATTGTCACAACCGGCAGGCAGGAAGTTGGTGCTCAAGAGTAGTTCATTGACATGAACCAAACTCTCCAGGTAGGGACCCTGGTGTGTTGTCATGGTTTTAGGCACTGCTGCATCCCCCAGGATTAGTACTCAGCTATCCAGGAAGGAGTCGGTGGTCTTTAAAGCTCCATAACCCTCGCTCAAAGGCTGCCTGCAGTGGACAAAGCCTTGGAGGGGTTTAGAAAGGACTGAAAATGAGGAGACCTTCTTGAAGTATCTATTTGGGGGTCTGGAGACCTTGAATTAACCTCGTCACTGGATGTGATTCTTCATTTTGAGAGTATACAACTTATCAGAATTAACCCTTGTCTTCATCCTTTCTTCCCATGTGAGATACACACAGTGAGCAAGGCTTCCTTGGGATGTGGGACCTGCCTTACCATGGTGCTGCGTTCCTGCCTCCCGGAGGCAGAGCTCTCCCTGCAGGAGCCCATCATGGCTGTGTACTGGGTCCAGGAGTTCCCTGTTCTTCCTCTTCTCTTTCTGTCCACTTTCCAAATTCTTTTACCCTGTTATTGACCCATCTGTTGATTTTTCTTGAGTTTCGAGAGGCGAATTCTACCCTTTTGTCTATTTGGCAAAGTTGAAGGGGCCTCAATTATATTCCAAACCAGCATTTTTCTAGGTGCTGAGGATGGAGTCAGAGAAATGAACGAAGCAGCCTCAGTCCCAGGCCCTCGATGACGGCATGAGTCCTCTGTGAGGCCTTCCCTGACCCCAGCCCAGGAACATATCTCAGTGCACAGGGGTCCTAGCACTGTGTGCTTCTGCCAAGGGGCTGTCGCTCCCTGGTCTCCTTGCACGTGTTTCTTCTCCCCAGCTGGGGAGGAGGGAGGCTCATGTTCCTCATCTTTGTATGTCCAGCACCTACTTTGATGTCTGGAATATGCCAATATTTAATTTAATAACTATTTTGAAAATAAAACAGTTTTCAAAGGCTTATGGACACCTCAAAACCTAAAATTTGATTTAGAAAGGGATCTCTTCTCTTCCTGCCTCTTTGGCCTTGTGGTGTGTCAGAAAAATGGAGAAACCTAAAAGCATTTCAGAAAGAAGACGAGTGGAAAATACTAGATCACATTTAAGATGTAAATGCACTAATATGTTTTCATTGAGAAACGTTTTTTACATACTGAAGAATATATGTGGCATGTATACATATGGAGCATACTAATAAAAGGAATACCTGAGAAAGCCACTAGCTCAGTTCAGAGCTAGACTATATGACAACATGATGGGATCTCCCTGAGGATTTCTTCCCCACCTCACTCCCCTTTATTCTCCCCGGAGGTAAACGATGTTCTGATTTTGGGTTTACTGTGCTCATTTGATTTCCCCTTGTGTGTTTTTACTACTTAGAGCCAAAGTGTTCTCTGAAACAGCAAACCGACCACATTTCCACCAGAGCAGTTAGGGGGATTCCCTTCAGTATGCACTTCTGGGCCAACACTTGTTATTGTTAGACTTTGTACTTTGGGTGGGCTTAAAATTGCATGATTATAGGCTAATTTGCATTTCTGGGTTCCCAATGAAGTTGAGCCTCTTTTCCTAATTCGGTGACCATTTTTGTTTCATTTGGGACACAGCTGCTTGTGCCTTTTGTCTCCTTTTTTATAATTTGTGTTTTTGTTACTGATGGTGGGAGTTCCTTCCTGGTTCAGTTGTGTATGGCAAGCTGGTTCTCCCAGCGTGTGGCTGCTCTATTCCTCTGGCGGTGGCCTTTGTTGAATCCTTTGGTGGTGCTCCAGTTCTGGCCAGTGATGTCTCCCACCTGCTCAGTTCATGGCCTTCTCATAAATCTCCTTCCTTTCTGTCTCTCATACTTTCCCCATCCTTTTGTAATATGTTCCAATACCCTTTGGCCCATGCTGGCTTTCCGATGTTCAGATCTGATGATGTCATTTGTCTGTTTCAAGTCACTGGAGAGTGATTTCTTCTTACGCATCTCAGAATAAATTCTAAGTTCCTTTGCAGCCATTTGGGCCCATCACAATTTTGCTGCTGGTATCTCCCTACTCCTGTGGAATTCTGTACACCAGGGACCTGCTTGTGCTCCTTCATCTGTCTTGTCTTAATGATTCCCACTGGTTCCTCAGGTGTCAGTTTAGGCGTCACCTGATTTCTGAAACCATTCCTGACACCTCTGAGACTGACTTGGTTGCCTGTCCGTCCCCTTGGAGCTCTGTGTATGTGTTAATCTTCCTACACCATAATGGTCTGTTCATTTGTTCACCTCCTTCCTTCCTCAGATTCCTGGAGTCTCCTGAGAAGTAATCCTTCCTTTGTTCAGTGTGACTGTTCCCCAGAGGTCATCAGGGAGCCTGGAACTTTCAATCACAAAGCATTTGTTGAGTCAATAAGTAATGAGTAGCATCCTCTACTTGAGTGTTCTGTATGCTTATGTCTGTGACCTCCACTGGCATTGTCTGTAGACAAAGATTTATATGGACATTTTAGGGCTGGTTTTCAGTTCTAATTGAATTATTGAATATGTGTCCAAGGAAGACCATCATATCCAAGTGTGGCTGTTAGGGACCGCCCTCCAGAGTTTAACATCAGAGAACCACAATTCTACTTCCCGTGCTGTCTCCAACCAGCTGTATGATCTTGGCTAGATCAGCAGGCTTTTTTGGTGGTTGATTTCCGCCTCAAAAACAAACTTGTCTCTTAAGCCAAGTTTCAGTGTTAATCTGTCCTGTTCTGTTGATTTCATTTAACATGGCGATGATGAAGCCACTTGTACCACCATTGTATAACATCAGCCCAGAGCACACCTCAGTGCACTTCCATGAGACCCACGGTATGTAAAAGGCTTGGTGTCCCTGGGCTGAAGCCTGTCTGTCCCCTTTGATATAATTTATTTAGATTTGGCTCCAAACATGTCTCCTGGCCAGGAAGTACCCCTGTTTGCTTCATGACCTTGAGCCAAACACTATTTCCTCCAGTTCAAAACTTGTGATTCCTCCTTAGTATAGTTAGCCTTATCAGTAGCTACTGGAAAGAAGTTAAAACAGCATGTAAGAGCAATACAGGAAAAGGAGAAGAAATTTAAATGTAGTATGAAAAAATATATTGACAGTTTTATTAGTTTATCTTTCAGGATGTATTCAAGACTGATCTGTTTATTTTGTGGTTTGATAAGGTCACAGGAGTCTGTTGAGACATGTGTCTAGTACCAGACATCATAACTCGTGTTCATCTATAATTTTAAAATAGTAAATTGCACTCATATTTTTTATTTAAAGCTAACACTTAATCTTATTGCTGTTGTACTTATTAGGGAATATTGTGGCTTTTGAATCTGATCAGATGATAAATAATTCTTGCTCTTTCTGTTAGTTCTTTGAACCTGATCAGATGATAAATTATGCTTACTCTAGACATCAGTTTTTGGTTTAGATATTTTTAAGACAGCCAAATAAAACATTAGCTTCGGAAAGCAACTCCGGTGTAAAATTCACTGATAGGTGATGTCTGAATCTCATGCTCATATGCTGTTAAATGACTATTAAGTCCTTCTGGCTTCTGGAAACCCTGGGCATTAAACTTCTCCAAGCGACAGAAATTCTGGTATGCCGAGCTCAATTTACTTCCACTGATTTTTATCACCACTCAGGCCTGCAAGTCTTTTTGAGATTCGTCCCCCAACCCCGGAATTTGAAGATTCTCTTGGTTGATAGGCAGAACAGATTGCAATTAAGCACAGTAGTCCAATCAAATGACATCTACATAAAGATTATCATAGGAAGGAAGCAAGCTGGCTCAGAGACAGAGATGTTCCCCAGTAGAGCTTAGGGCTTTGGAGTTCGTCTCCATACCTCTCTTCCTATAGCAAATTAAATTTAACAGTGATTTAATGAGTATCTTCATGATATGCGACCTTGCATGTAGATACAGAAGAGGTCAGTCAAACCAAATGAGTCAATGGTCCTGTGTACAAGTAGCAGCTCACTCTGGACAGTTCCACATGTGTAAATGTGAGCACGCACATGTGCTTGTGTGTGTGTGTGTGTGTGTGTGTGTGTGTGTTTTCATGATGTGGTAGTTACGTTCCTTTTACTTCCAGATGTATGATTCCCTTGAGCATCTTTTGTAAGCCTGGTCTGGAGTGATGAATCCCTCACTTTTTGCTAATCTTGGAAAGCCTTTTTTCTCCTCTATTTGTGAAGGATGGCTTTGCTAGGTATTGTGTTCATGTTCGTGGTTGGCAGGTTTTTGAATGTCATCTCATCACCTCCTGATCTATGAGGTTTCTGCTGAGAAATCTGTTCTGTAGTAGGGGATTCCTTAAATGTGATTTAGCACGTTAGTTCTTTTTAGAATTCTGTTTTTGTTTGGACTTTTGATATCTTTTGAGCCTCCTGGATCTGAAGGTTTATATATTTCCAGAGGTTTGGGACATTTTCATCTATTATTTCATTGAATAGACTATCTATCTATATATAATTTTTCCTTCTCTTCTCCTTTGAGAATATGCATTGTTTGAATATTTATTCATTTAATGATGTCCCATAAGTTTCAGAGGCTTTTTCCTTTCTTTCTCTCTGTTTCTGTCTCTGTCTCTCTTTCTTTATGGATTATTTTAAAAGACTTACCTTCAAGTTCAGAAGTCCTTTCTTCTGCATGATCTAGTCTGTTGTTGGGACTCTCAACAGTTTGTTTTTTGGTTTTTTGTTTGTTTGTTTTGATAATGGGGATTGAACCCGGGGTACTTAACCACTGGGCCATCCCCAGCCCTTTTTATTTTTTATTTTGAGACAGGGTCTTGCTAAGTTGCTTAGAGCCTTGCTATGTTGCTGAGGCTGGCTTTGAACTTGGAATCCTTCTGCCTCTGCTACCCAAGTTTCTGGGGTTGCAGGCATGTGCCACAAGACCCAGCTCTCAAAAAAATAAATTTATTTATTTATTTTTGCTAAGGTATTCATTCCTTTTATTAATCTTACAGTTTTTCTCAACAGTATTTTTAATGTGATTTACTGAGTTGTTCAGCTCCAAAATTTGTTTGGCTTTTTTTTTCATGATCTCTGTCCCTCTGTTGAATTTCTCATTCATATTATGAACTGTTTTCCCCATTCATTGAATTGCTTGTCTGTATGCTCTTGTGTCATATTGAGTTTCCTTAGAATCATTCCTTTGAATTCTTTTTCAGGCATTTCACCACTTTCCTTTTCTTTGGTGTCTGTTGCTAGAGCTACTGTGCCCCTTTGGACACATTGACTTTTTTATACTTCCTGTGTCCCTATGGTGATATTTGTGCATCTGTAGATCCATTAACTCTACCAACTTTACTTGGTGACTTTTGCAGTAGAAGACTTTCTCCCAAAGGAGTGTCTCGGGGTGTCAGATTGGCACACTACATTGACTTTGGGTCCAATTGAGTACCAGAGTGTAGTCTCTGTATACCTTCTTTGGCTATAAATGATGGCTTTGGGTGTAGTGCATGTGGCAGTGGGATCATAGAGTCTCTCTATTCCATGGGCTGTGTGGTACTGGGGGCACTCTAATGGCTTGGGAGGGTGTGTCACACAGAGCAGTGTGTGTGTGTTTTCCTCTGTGGAGAGCCATGCTGTGAGGTTGGCATATCTGTCTTTAGCATCTTCTCGCCCATCCTGATGGTGAAATGTCAGAGCTTGGCAGGAAAGTTAGAGAACTTTCAATGTGGGTAGAGAGCCCTTTTCTAGTGCTCAAATTGGCATAGGAAGGACCTGGCCTGGGTGGGGGAGAGGTTGCTTGGGAAGCAATATCTGAAGCAGCCCACCTGTTCAAGCTCTTAAACCCACCAGGGTAGGCATGTGAATTTCGAAGCAACAAAAATGTTCTTAGCAAAAAAAGAAAAAAAATATTAACACAAAGATCAAACATTCATCTCTCCAGAATCAAATGAAACAAGAGTAGCCCCTTCACACATTTGGTCCCAGGCAGAAGCCTGATGTGGCCAGTGCATCCTCAGATACGTGATGCCACTTGTCTAACCTGGCTACTTTTTTTTTGGCAGGACATTGACGGCCAGGCGCTCCTCCTGCTGACCCTCCCTACAGTGCAGGAGTGCATGGAGCTGAAGCTGGGACCCGCCATCAAATTATGCCATCAGATAGAGAGAGTGAAAGTGGCATTCTACGCCCAGTATGCCAACTGACTGTGCGCCCTGGGACCTGGCCTGTGATCTTTTGTGATGCTTTGTGAAGCTTTTCAGGACCGAGACTTTGGTTTTTCCAGGATGTATAAAGTGGGCCTTTCACTAAGTGTCACCAGAAGCCAGAGCCCAGCACCTCCCTCATCCACCAGCCTATTTGCTGTTTCCATGTTTTGAAAGCACACTGACGTCCCACAGGAGTAACTTCTACAGAGTGTAATTACAGTTCTACATCAGACCCTGCCAGGATACCCACATTTCACCTTCCTCCCACCCCAAACCACGCAGCTTCCTGAGAACAAGTTTTCCTAACCCAAGGCCCATGTTCTTTGAAAGCGGGGATGGGCGCATATGTGGCCAAGGAGGATTCCTAATACCTTGCCAGTAGTTTTTGCTGTAATTGTTCTCAGATGCTTCCTGTCAATACATGTGGCCCTGGTTTAGTGTCATGGTTTAGCACTGTGGTTTGATCTTGGTGGTAGCTCCCTTCTCCAACACAGCTGTGGACACAGATGTTTCAGGATGTTACTCTAAAAAGACAGGCTAAACCTCCACATCTAATTCTCTATCAGAGGTGCCTTTTAGAAAGCATAAGGGACAAAGGCAGGCTGGCATCTCATCAAAAGATACCCTTGAGTGATTGAAGCCTGGAATGTCTGTGGAGACAAGCACTATCTGCAGTCCCCTAGAGTGTCACAATATCACCATCATCCTAATTTAATTTTAAACAGATCTGTGAGTGACTACTTTAGGGAAATGTGAAAATGTGTATTGAAGGAAAAAATTTCAGAGAACAAGAATGGGAAGAGATTTGGGGGAAGCATTTCATGAACTAGCTACCTCCGTTTAGAAGGATTACTGCAGCAGATCACTGTGAGTCATTCTGAGCATCCCTTCTGCCCATTCCACCCTGACTTTTCCAGGCACAAGCAGGATAGAGTCCCTTGAGGAGTTTGGTTATATCAGCTCAGTTGCTGTGGACAGATCAATGGCTCTGAGATTTGGCTTTCCTTTTATACCCAGCACTTCCTCTGTGCATTCTCATGAGTGACTCAGTACGTTCATGCAAATCAAAGGGACTGCTGTTCTGATGTGGCTTCCTGATACCTTTTTAAATTTACACAAGGAAACCACACCTTCATGTTGTCCCAAGGTGGACACGCACAGCAGAGGCTTCATTCCCTTTTGGGTTTTGGGGTTTTTTTTTGTTGTTTTACTTTGTTGTTATCCTGTTTTAAACATAATTGTATTGTTTTCTCTTTGACTAGCATCCCAACAGTTCCAGTAATATAGCATGGTGGGCTCATTAGCTACTTATATTTCGGTGACACTTTTAAGATGTGATTATTGGTTGAACTTTGAAAACTTCAATTACTCCTGCTAACCTTTCTTAACATTCTGTAACAGTTACAGATGAAAATGGAAAACACATACTTTGTGACTGAGACTTTTTAGTCTCCCCTGTAGCTGATTTCTACCTTCAAGTTTTAAATATTTGGTGAATGGATCTGCCTGGGGACCTCTGAGGGAAAGGAGTCCCACATGGTGTTGGAGGATGAACATGTCCTTGGTGATTGATGGTCAGTTTGCTATAGGATATCTGACTTCTAAAGTTTTGGCCTCTCTTCAGTTTTCCACTCCTGCCTTCTCAGCCACCTTGCTTGTGGCCTTAAGAGCTCAGTCCTATGGAGTTAAACTTGGTCCACTGATTGGAAAGGGTGTCCATTTCAAGATCCATGGCATTTTCTCTGTTCACTCCTTTATGATCCTTCACTTGGGCCTTTTGCATTTGAAATGGGGATGGAGACATGTGGTGGCTAAGGCATCACATTGTACTTTTGAAAACAAGTGGTACCTTTTTATGCCCTTTCCGTAATGACATGGAGGAGGAGGTGCTACATCAGAGTAAGGAGATCTTCTGGAGTCTCCTGAGCTCACCCAGAGAGCGGGAGGACCAACCATCAGGAAGCCCAGGGTAGAAATAGCCACCATTGCTGGGGAAAACTTCTTGCTTCCCCAGGAGCTTCCTGTTCAAGACTCTCCTTATCCTTTTGACCTGGAGGTTAACTTCATTCTCTGTCTCTGTGGTACTTCAGTTTTGTGTGCACATGCTGAGGAGATGGCTGTAACCAGAGCAGAAGAGGACCCAGCCTGGAGCCATCATGGAGGTGTCTGTGTGCTATCCCCAGCCCTCCAGGAGAGCTGTGAGACATTTTAGGACCAAGGAGGTGCTTTTCCTCTGAGAGTTGCCAGTGTCCTCATGAACTTGGTTTCTTTATGGATTCCCACCATGGCGGGGGCCGTATTTCACATCAGCAGTGATTCTGTCACAGAATTGTAAAGTGGTTCTCATTTCTCTCTGGATTCACCTCTCACCAGCTTCTTTCTTAAAGATAAGGCCAAATTTCCAAGGAGTATTTTGCTATGTTGTATCCTTGTTGCTTATGCCAAGGGAAAAATAACAACAAAAAAGGATTTTATTCATATGCCCCAATACCACCACAGCCCAGCAGCCAAAAATGTCTTGGTCTGAACAGCAACAGACATGAACCCTGCTCCTTTCCTGGATGGCACCATTTCTTTATCTCTCTTTGATCATCCTCTGGGACCAAATCCCCTCCTGTATGCCTCTGGACCGTGTGTATATCATGCCACTCATTACCTCCCAGGCCTGCCAAGCAGACCCCTCACAGGCTGCAAACAACACACGAAACAAACACCACCTCAACTGTAGTAATGAGAGTCCATTGCTCAATCCCACCCTAAAGCTAAGGGCACTCGTTTAGCCCCTGACTTCTTGACTCATTTGTACCAAGTTGTAAAAAGAGAATAAAACCTACCAACCTGAAAAGAGCAGGGTACCACCGGCATCATAGGGCTGCTTTGGTTTTCAACAGCAGTTTCCTTCACCGTGGAGCTCCTGGCTCACAGAACTTACCTGTCCTTTGGTCCAGGTGTGAGTCACACAGTATTTGAGCTGTACAGCAATTAAGGTTCTTCTACCTTCTTTGATCATATCTGAAAGATCCTTTTCTGTGCTCACTTTGATTTGCTCCTCTGTAAATTAAAATGATTCAAACCTTAACACTGCCACCTCTGACCTTTGTTACAATCTCCAGGTTGATTTTGTTCAGCCTTTTGAAGATTGGTCTGTTTGCTCATTTGTCCCATAGAATTTTGAGTGTTATATGAGGCAAGTGCTGGATTTGCCTCTTATTATACCAAACACCCCTTTCTAAGAGCTATTCTCCCTTAGTTTTGGAAGCACTAGGGGTTTTCATACTTATTTTGTAAAACACCTGTTTATATTTATTTCTGTATATAGAATAAAGCAAAGCACAGTAGTGTTAAGGTCTTTGTTGTGGTTTGAACATCACGGCCGCTTTCAGGTTAAGATGGTTCATCGAGGTTCCAATTACTCTATATTCTGTTCTTAGAAAGCTGTGGTCGAGTGTGCAATTATTTGAAAGGAGAAAGAGTAAATTAAGATATCTGTAGTTTTTAAGGACCAAATCTGGAGAGCGGTCCATCCTGCCCATGTCTCTCTGCTACCATAAAGCAAGAGCAAGGGAAAACTGTGTTGGCATCTATTCCAGCTCAGTGATTCTCTTTTTTATTCACTGTTCATCTCTGTTTAAAAGTTTTCTCAAAATTGCTCCCTTTAATTTGGTGAAGATTTCAAGTTGATTAATTCTCATAGCTTGCATCACTAAAGTGGTTTGCCACTTATCCAAAATATGGTATATTAAAATGAAATCGTACTATTTTTGAACTGCTTTTTTAACAAACAAAAATCTAGAAATGATCATTGCTAATGCTTGGTTGCCATCTTGGGTTTTGGCTCTAGTTTAACTGAGAGACAGTAACTCAAACAGCTTATGGAGCTGTAGTCTTCTGGGTTTGTTTGTTTGTTTGTTTGTTTTGGTGGCTAGGGTTCAGCACCAGTGAGCATGCACATTGCTTCCCATCACCAAGGCAGGTGAATACTCTGTGGGCTGAAGAGTTACACTGAAGAATCAGGAAAGTTCCAGGACAGTCGTTTGCTGAAAGAGTTCCCTTCTGATGGAAAGTGTGAAGCAAATGTTTTAACTAATAGAAAAGGTAGTCATCTCACGTGTTGTTCACAGTGGAAGCTAGCATGATATATCTAGAAGCATAAACTCCCTCGTTGTGAATGTTGAAAGCCCTTTTAACTTTTCTGCATTCCAGATCAAATAGTTTGTACTGGGGTTTGATTTCTATCTTGTGTATGTTTTGGTGCATAAAAGGGAAGAATCGGTGTCTTTACTTTTGAAATTTGCAGGACAGAGGGCATGCTGTTAGTTTGCTGTAAGATTGTATTCTGTATATATGTTTTCATGTAAATAAATGAAAATCTATATCAGAGTTATATTTTAATTTTTATTCTAAATGAAAAAAAAACCTTTTTACTTGAAAAAATTGTAAGCCACATTGTTAATAAAGTAAAAATAAATTCTGTGATTGTGTTTTTGTCTTCGTGTTGAAGGTTATTGAATATTATTTTTAGAGTCTGTTTTACAGTTGTTTTGTTCTGAAATTTTTGTTTTGTTTTGGTTGTGCTGTGAAATAATCATCTGTCTTTAGGTTGTCAGCAACCGTGGCTCTCAGAGTCCTGTGTGACCTTAAAAGTCACTTCTCGTTCTAGAACTTTCTGCACAAGCAACTTGTATTTATTCTCTTTTGTTGGTCAGACATTACTGTATATTCTCACATGATGACCCTTGGCCATCCAAATTTCAGCCACTTTGTTCTTCCTATAATTGGTGCTTTTGTAGAAAGATTGCTTTATTTCTACAAAAGCCATAATTAAATAGCTATGTTTATCTTTTCTTCTACCTGTCAAAGTTGGTCTTAGGCATCCAAGTTGGAAAGGGAAGAGATCCCTTTGCCATTGAGCCCCATCGCTGGGCATCATTGGAGCAGAATGTGCTTCTTCTCTCACCACCAGGGGGATACCACCCAGGGACAGAAGGAAGTGGGCAAGGATTGGAGGCATTCCAGGTGGTACAGGTATGGGATTGCAGAGTTATTTCTCCTTTCTTCAGACAGTATCTAATATTCTTCTTCACTTTTCACTTTAAATACATCTTGGGTTTTTTGTTGTTGTTGTTTTGTTTTGTTTTGTTTGGTGCCAGGGATTGAACCCAGAGGTGCTTTTCCACTGAGCCCCATCCCCAACCCTTTCAATATTTTATTTAGAGACAGGGTCTCACTGAGTTGCTTGGGGCCTCACCAAATTGGTGAGGCTGGTTTGAACTTTCTATCCCTGCCTCAGCCTCTAGAGCTACTGGGATTACAGGCATGAACCACTGCGCCCGGCTCACTTTAAATATGTTTTCTTGCCCTGCTCCCAATCAAGTTCTGCCTATGGAAGTTTTTGTTTTAATTATGAAATCATTTTTAAATAGTGAAGATTTAAGGAAGGGAAAGAGGGAAGCATTGTTCATTTTCTCAAATGCACCAGAGCAAGTAGATAAGGATTGTATGTCCCAGTGAGTGTGATCCTTGCATTTCTATTTGTACTTGAAGATATTTGAGAACAGAAGTTTAAGCTCTGAATATGTAATAAAATAAAATGCAACCTGCATGCTTCCAGATCTCTAAACGAATGAATCAAAACAAACAAACAAACAAAAAACAACTTTCCATGTTGCAACCAAAGCCCTCCTTTTAAATTCTGCCATCTAGCCTGGCTTTGCCCTGGGCTTTGTGATGTGGCTATTTTAAGTTTGAGGAACATAAACCTTGCTGGAGGTTCAGAGATAACATTTAGAAACTTGTTTATGTGGACGTGACCTTGGGTGAGTCCACGTGAGACCAGGCTGTTTATCAGTGAGGTGGAAATACTGCATAAAAATAACAGATGAGCCTCGAAGGTTTGCTAGGGAATAATCTCACCAAGAGGTTTTTGTGACGTCAGCCCAAGCCTGGGTTGTAGCACAGTCCCTGTGATTTATTTCATCTGTTGCATCAAAGTGTATTGCTCAGTGTTCTCTAGCTGATCTGAATGACGTTTCATAGTAATAAGTGAAAACTTCTACTTTTTTCTTCTGAAATCAGACCAACATACAATGACCTCTGCTACCATGCCTCCGGTCCAGCCCCAAATGTTTGTTTCATGACAGTAATGCCATCTTTTGGGAATTTTTGGAATAGATATATTGCAGTTAGGTGTGCGTCTTATGTTTATGTACAGGGCAAACAGGATAAAGACATTGATGAGGAGGAGGACTGCCGATGTTGCACTTATTGCTGGGTTCAAATACTTTTCACCACTTGCCAGGTAAGTAACACAACCTCAGTTTTCTGTGAAAGGTAGATACTAATACATCTATGTGTGGTTGATGGGAAGACTGGATACTGGATAAATACTTCATGATCCTAAGCAGAGTGTTAGCACGTGGTAGGTAAGTCAGGTTTCCAGCTTCATCAGACACCATCAACTCTTTGGCCACTTGCTCATCAGAACATCCTGGTCACTGTTGTGCCCACCTCAGCAGGAGCCTGGACCACCCAGGTATACCCAACCCCACCCAACCCTTGAGAGTTTGGGTACTATCCATCATTTCTGGATTAAAATGAAATGTGCACCATTGGGAGCAGGATCACCTACAGCAATTGACCAGCAGGGAGGGTGATGACTCATAGGTAAAAGGCACTTCAAGTTCTAGAATATCAACCTGGATAAGGGAGGGAGAAGGGAGAGAGTTACCAGCTGAACTCCCTCCTGTCTGCCCTGGATGGTACTTGTGTATGGCTGTCCTGCCGTATCTCACTGGGTGGAGAAGCCACCTGTGTTTGCCCAAGTAGAGGCCAACTCTGGTACGCTGCCTTGGTATTTTGTTCCATAATAAAGTACAATAGACACTTTGCCTGAGACTAGGTTATCTTTTGAACTTCAGATGAGACAGTTAATGCCAAAGGTTTTCTAGAAAACAGTCTGTGAGGATGGGAGTCTGGAATCATTGCCATCTGTCTGAAAGTCATGGGGACACTTTTGCCCTTTAAAGTAATGAGTATCAGTCAGACACTCAGTGGTGTCATGATCACCAAAGCTTTTGTTTCTGGTGAATTTGAATGAGCAGCATGTGGAAAGTGGGGCTGTGGGAGATTATGTGGCTATTGCTTATAGCAGGGGCAGTGTGCTGGTAATAAAGATGGTGTGTAGGCAATTGTATTTGGCATTCTCGAAAAGGAAAACAAGAGGCTTGGGAAAGCAATTTATCACCTCAAGGTCTCTAAGGTAGTGTTCAAAGACTTTCATCATATGAAGCCAGAAGGAAGACCCATGAAAACCAGGCCCAGGACCTGGTTATAGAATGGCAGAGTTGAAAAAATTCATATATCCTTGACAGGTATTCTCTTTCAAAATCAAGGCCCTATTAGGGAAAGAATAAAAATTTAAAAATTAAAACCCAAATGGGTCATTGACTACATAAGTCAAGAATCTTCAACAAGTTCCCTAAATGTCCTCATTGGAAGAAACAACTGCTTTCTCTAGATAGAAACACTCCCTTTGCCTGCACCTTAGAACAGCTCCACCTGATACAGGTTCTTTGAAAAATGGCATTTGTTTCAAGGTGTGTTTCCCTTTAGCCCCTGGTATGATTTGGATATGAGGTGTCCCCCAAAAGCCCACATGTGAGATGATGCAAGGAAGTTCAGAGGAGAAATGATTGGGTTTTGAGAGATTTAATCAGTGAATTGATCCTTGATGGGATTAACTGAGTGGTAACTGGAGGCAAGTGGGTGTGGCTGGAGGAAGTGATTATCTAGGGACTTAGCTATGGGGCATACATTTTGTATCTGGAGAGTGGAGTCTCTGCTTTCTGATCACCATGTGAGCTGCTTCCCTCTGCCATGCTCTCCTGCCATGATGTTCAGCCTCACCTTGGAGCCCCAGGAAATGGAGCTGGCCTATGGACTAAGACCTCTGAAACCGTGAGCCCTCAACTTTTGCTCCTAAAATTGTTCTGGTCAGATCCTTTTGGTCACAGCAGTGAAAAAGCTGACTTAAACAACCCCTTCTTGCTTCCACAGCAACCAGATTTAGGTTCAGCACAGCTCAGGTAGGGAAACAAAAACCTTGATCTAAGATGACAGTCCAAAGGCCACAGAACTACAGGATGTGGCAGATGTACATTGTGGGAGTAGATGAGGGTGCTAGACCAAGTAGGACAGGATATGAGACTGAGTGTGGGAACATTCATGACATTGAGCACTCACCTGTGACCTGGAATTCTGTATTCTAAGAACAACGTGGAGCCAGTCTAATGATTACCTCAGATGGCTCCCAGATGTTGGCCTACAATAAATCAGATGGAAATGCCAGACTGTTCTTACACTACTGAAGAAAAGGGCAGAGGCTAGAAATATAATGAATATACCAAGTAAATTAGGAGTAGGCTCAACTATTGACGATCTTTGCATTTGGCAGGTCCATGGTGTTGATGACATCATGCGAGTTGGACCTGGTGAGCAGGAATCCTGGCAAAACACACATTTCAGAGGGTGGAAGGTAAACACTGCCAAAATTTAGGGACCTGTCCCATCAATGAAGATTTAGAAGTCCTATAGTTGGGGGCACCCCAAGGAATTTCCCCTAAGGTAAAGGATGGGTTGTACTTCCAAATTCTTACTTGTAAGGAAGGCATAATATTTGGTGGGAAAATTTGGAGATAGCACATATGCATCTAGATATAATGGTTGGACCCATTTATTGTGTGATTTGGAAGGCTGCCAGTCAAGTGGCATCTGGTGGAAAATGGACTCAGGCAAGTTCAGGTTCCACTGCCAAACCTGTAACCCAGCAGAGTCAAAGGAGCAGGGTTTGTCCACAGTGAGTAAGGATTGTGTATGGCAACCTTAGTGAGCCTACACTGAAGACTCCTAGGCTTCTGGAATAAGTGCAAGCTTTCCATAGCACGAAAAAGAAAAGAGACAAATCCTCTTATGTTTGAAACAGCTCTGTGTGCTATGAGGCCCTCAGAAACTCGGACACCAGGTGAGTTTTCAACCTGAAATGTTCACCAAGTTCTATGGGCTCTAGAGTCTATCAAGTCAAAAGACAGGGCAAATAAGAACAAGAATAATCCAGGTATGATAGAAGTTGTACTTTAGGCACCAGGCATGAGTAGGTCCATTAGTTATGAACCCATGGCAACTACTATCTGTCCCTCAGCTCTCACCATGGCTTCATAAAAGATTCTCTTCGATCAACCAATGGGGGAGGGAGAAAGGACTATGGTATGGTTCATGGATGGGTCCGTGTGATATGTTCATTGTTGGTTGTAACCAACATATCAAGAGTGACCATAAAGGATAATGGCAGGCAGAGCTATAATCAATAACTGGTTATTCACTTCACAAAAAAGAGGAGGTGGCTTGAAGAATGGAAATAACACTGACTTCTGGGCCTGGACATGATGGCTGATCAGAGGGGTCTGGAAGTAAAGACTAGAAAACTGGGAACAGGGAGGGCTGCAAAATAGATGTGAGTGTACCGTTGGGAATGGGAAAAATCTTTTTGTGTCTTTGTGTGTGATGTTGATGTTCACTAGTGAGAATCTGCTGCAGAGCAGATCTCAACAAATAGGTGGCTGGGATGACGTGTTTTGAAGATGTCAGCCAGTGTCTTCCAGGGATCACCTCTGCCTGTACATGAGATCCTGCAGAAAGGACCCATTGTGATGGGAATGAACACTGTACATGGGCCCAAGCACATGAAGTTCTCAACGAGGTTGAGCTAGCCACTGCCTCAGCTCACTGTCCAATCTTCCAATAGCTAGGATCTTATCGTGGAATCATTCTTTAAAGAAGCCAGCCAATGACTTCTTGTTACAATGGACCTCTTTCACCTAGAAAGGAGAGTAATTTGTCTTTATCAGAACTGACATATACTCTGCTAGCAGTTTGAATGTTTTGACTTTAGAACCCCTGTCTTCACTGCTTGAGGACCACAATGCCCAATTCATCTGTGAGGTACCTACCT
This sequence comes from Glaucomys volans, assembly GCA_020662805.1. Lineage (NCBI taxonomy): Eukaryota > Metazoa > Chordata > Mammalia > Rodentia > Sciuridae > Glaucomys > Glaucomys volans. The sequence continues at coordinate 790,270 of JAJEJO010000452.1, read as the reverse complement.
ATACAACATTGCATTAAGTCATGAGGCCCATTTTATGGCAAAAAAAAAAATATTACAGTGATTTATAATATATTTGCATAATTATGGGATTTTATGATAATTCACATGACTTATGTGATTAGCTGGTCTTAACATGCACTCTGTCACCCAGAAGTGGTAAGCCTGATTATCCAGCTATGGCATCAGTTTGGAAGTGCATCCTGGAGGTGTGGGGTGCCATCTTCCCAGCTTTTACATTTGCCCTGAACATTGGCCACTGTAGAGTACTATGTTCCCAAGAGCTGAATGGCCAGATGGACCCAAAGAGTGGAAATAGGATTAGCTCCTGTCACCATTGAGTGACTCACTTGTTGAATATTTGCCCTGTTGGGACACATGGTACCCGTTGAACTGCAAGCTGTGGCACTACCACTGGCCACTTTGACTTTCTCATTCAAGCTGATCATCAGGCAAAGAAAAGAGTCCATGCACTTGATTACCATGAGGAGCTAATGCTGGTACTACACATGGGGACAGGGGAAAGAATGTCAGAAGCCAGGGGATTCCCTGGGGCACATCTTCATTTTCATGTGGTCACTAGTAACTTTGAATAGGCAATTAAGGAATAGGGCTGAAGAAGAACAGGTCAGAGAGCCTAGACTCCTTGAGAGTATAAAGGTCTGGATCATTCCACCAAATTAGAATCCAGACTAGTCTATGAACCGACCAAGGGTGAATCCATAATTCTTGGTAGAGGAAAGAGCTGATGAGTTTTAATTACAGTCCTGAGACTTGCAATGACTAAGAGGAACTTGGCTTCCCAACCTGTACATCTTTTTAGAGAGGATGACTGGCTAACACCTTGAAGAACTGGACTTGTGTTTCCCCTCTTGGCAGGGAAAAACTGAGGGCATCTTGTCAAAGGACAAGAAAGTTTCTGTGTATCTGAGCACCCAGGGACTGGTGGTATTGGGTCAATATGTTCACTACTCCAGGTTTTCTTAGCATCAACTGCAGCTTTATGAGTCCATCCCTGGCCACTGTTAACCTCCTCTCCCAATTTGGCTAGCTGTTTTGGTCCCCCTCAAGGTCATTTCCTGGTCCCGCTTGGCCTCTCTCCTATAGACTATGGCGGCACCCACAGCTGCTCTGGGGCTCAAAACCCACTGCACCTGATCTATCCAAGCTTAGGTCTCCCCATCATTTATGGACCCAGGTGAGCAAGGTGGTACGGAATGTGACTGCTTGAGGTGACAGAATTTGGAAGTGCTAAGGAATTACTGTCTCATGGGATAAATGGATCATTGATACATGAGATACAACTGGTAAATAAATTCCTCTTCCATCCTCTCCCAGATAGGCTTTCCCCCACATGGTGGCTCTGTAGTCTGTCCAGAGACATCCCACGTGTCTGAGCAACTATTTGTGCTTTGTGAGAGAATCATGGCCAACTCCAGAATGCACAATTGGCATTTAGTGTCTCTCATGCCTAATTTTTGTCAGTTGGGATTACCTCCTCCCGCCAATGAAATATCAGTTTGTAAGCTTTTCCTTGGGGTCTGTTTTCTAGGGAACTCAACATAAACAGTAGGCATTTAAAGGTAGCTACTATTATACTCATATATGTACAAACAACAATGACAGAATATTTTGGTGTAATTCAGCAAGTCAGCGGGAGCCTGGGAAACCTCCCAGCCTCCTGCAATGGGGATGCTCCTAACATGAGTCCTTTCTGGAATTACTTAAAGACATGGGTTAGAGGTTAAAATTAAAAATGTTCTTTCTGATTACTAAAGTAATATGCGTGCATTAGAGAAAATTGGGAAAGTAAAAGATGTTATTAAATTGCCCATTATCTCATTATGTTCAATTACCATTTTATCATATTTCCATCTACATTTATAGTGCAATAGTGAAATCAAGTTGTTTATACCATTTGAAAAAACTTTCACTAGTATTTTGCAACCATGTTCCATGAGGTGGAGTTCATATTTCTATATATTAGCACTTTTATTTTAAGTGTTTAAATAAACTTTTAAATAATTCATGTGATATAACAATGTGTATATATTGCTCACTCAGCTTCTAAAAACACTGACATTTTTCCATATCATTCTCTTACTGCTCTCCCTGATTGTTTCCCTCCCTTATATTTTATAGATGACCACTGTTCCGATTTTGCTGCTTCAGATTCCTAAGTATGATTTTTATCTTGCTACTTTTGAATTTAAACATCATAACGTCACACTGTTTTCATGGGATTTTAGATTTTTGGTCAGTGTTACATCTTATTGTTCTTGTATCATATTGGAATTTGCTCTTTTTGCTCCATGTTATGGTTATGACTTTAATCCATATTAATATACATATCTCTAATTCGCTGATTTTTTACTGCTGCATCAATTTCAATGACCATCATGATTTGCTTATTCTTTCTTCTACTGGTAGACCTTTTGCAGGTTTTCACAGACTGTTGCTATGAATGTTTTGTGCATGTCTTCTGAATGCAGGTAGCAGTGTCTCTGCAGGACACCTCCACAGGTGGGAAGGCTGGACCTTGGACCAGACACCTTTCCAGCTGTGCTGGTTGTGGTCAGCGTTAGTCCCGTTGGGGGTACAAGTTTACAGTCTTGCCAGTTGTGCATGAGTTTCCTCTGCATGCACATCCTTGTCCACACTCAGCAGAACTTTTAGTCACTGCAGCCTGTCCAGTGGGAATGATGACTGGATGTAGTTTTGACTTTATTTCCCTAATCATTAGTTGTGTTCAGCATCTTTTCATCTGTTTTCTAACCGTCACGTTTTTTTTTTTAGTAAATTGTCTTTCTGTAACTTTTACTGATCCTCACTGTGTGTCTCTCTTTCTGATTTATAAGGGATATTTTTTAAAATCACTTCTTGGCATCAATCCCATATTAATTATTAGCGTTGGCAATTTTGCTTCTCCATTCTCTTTTTGTTTTTTTACTTTATTTTGTCCTTTGCAATTCAGAAGTTTTTAGTTTAATGTACTTCAAAGTGTCAATCTATTTGTGTTTTTTCTTTTTTCTTTTAAGAAATCTTTGTGCTTAGAAAAAAATGTCCTTTTTATTGTAAAAGTTTGAAGACCTTGTTTTTTCAATCTCTGTAGAATTTTTTTGTGTGTCTTGCACTCCCAGTGTTGTCCAGAGCAGTGGTACCTGTTCACATCCCTGCCGTGTGAGAGTCTTCCCTGCTCTGTGTCCTTGCTGATGCTTGACAGTGGTTATATTTATTGCCAGTCTGATGAATATGGAAGTGGTAAGATGCAAGGCCGTGCAATTGCTCAATTCTATTTCCACTGCTCAGGTCTGGCCCTTCCCCACCCCCTGGCCTTCCCACCTGAGCCATGTCCTAGGCCTGGCCTTTCCCTAGACCCGGCCTTTCCCTCCTGTGTCACAGTTCCAGTTGACACGTCTGTGTGGGTCTGTGTGTGGCTCTGTGCTCTGTTGCCGTGTCCTGTTCGTCCATCCCTAACTAACCATTATGGCTTTATAATAACCCTTGAGCAGGATGAGGGAAACCCTCCCATCTTATGCTTGGCTATTCTGCTCTTTTGTTCTTCATTACAATTTGTAGGCTCAACTTGTTCAATTCCGTAGAACACAGCATAAGGATAATGATTGGGATCCCATGAAGTTTATAGGAAAATTTGGGAGAATTAACTTTCTGTATCCTGTTGAATCTATCTGGAATACTGGTATCATTTTTTATTTATCCATATCTTTTATACATCCTTCAACAAAGTGGTGATATTTTTCTTTACAAGGCTTGCATGCTTTTGGTTGAACATATTCCCTTAATATTTATAATTTTGACTCCTTTTTCTAACTTATTTTGTTCACTATTATTGGGGCTCCTTGATTTTTTTTTTCTATCTGGAAACACTAATGAATTCAGCTAAAAGGAATTTTCATCCTAAATTTTTTGGTCTCCCCCCACCCCTTGGGATGAAATGATTTTTATGCTTTTAGAATTTTGGTCTGCAAGCCAACTTTTACTGGGAGATGTTACTTTAGTCCTGTTTTTCTTTCCTTTCCCACCCCTGCTTTACTTAATTGATTGTTAATTAATTGTTAATTAATTGTTCCTGTATTCACCCCATAGGCAAGTTAACAGTCAGATCTTTACATTGTCTGGGAGGGGAGCTTCCTGCTCCGGGCTAACATGGGGCTACTGATTATCTGGTCACTGAGTCAAGAGTCAGCTTGGTTCACCTTCCAATGGTTAAGCTTTGTGTCCATCCATCTGCTTCACCAGGCCTAGCCCACTGGGGTCCCCATCGGTGACAGTCACCCTTTTCAGTTTTATGGCTGGAGAAAACTCACCTCAGCCCTTGGCTTCCACCCCATCTTTCATGGAACACTTTCCTCCATAAGAACTGGCTTCCATTTACAACTGTTTGGTTCCCTGGCCTCTGGCCCCACTCCTACTCTTCCCTAGGTCCTTCTGCACCATGTCTGGTTCTTGGAGATGTTTCCCTTATTTTTTATTCTGTAATGTTGTTTTAGTCAGCTTTTTTTTGCTGCTGTGACTAAATGATCTGACCAGCACAATTATAGAGGAGAAAAGGTCTATTTGAGGGCTTACGGTTTCAGAGGTCCTAAGTCCATAGAAGGCTGGCTTCATTCCTTGGGGCTCAAGGTGAGGCAGAACATCATGGTGGAAGAGTGTGGCCAAGGGAAGCAGCTCACATCATCAGGGAGCAGAGAGAGAGAGTCTCCACTTTCCAGATACAAAATATATACCCCAAAACCATGCCCCAATTCCCACCTTTCCCAGCCACACCCTACCACTTCAATTAATCCCATCTAGGATTCATTCATTGATTGGGTTTAGACTCTTACAGCCCAATCATTTCTCCTCTGAACCTTCCTGCATTGTGTCACACATGAGCTTTTTGGGGACACCTCACATCCAAACCATAACACAAGTCTTATTTTTTTTTTTTTTATGGGTTGCTGTTGTGTGTTGAGAACAGAGATGTGTCCAAGTTTCAACATACAGAGCCATTCTCATTAAAAGTCTTTCCATGTTACCTTTTAAAACATTCTTCCGAGAAGCAGGTGGCATAAATGTTCTGAGAATGGAACTAAATCTTGCATAACTCAGACTATTTAGAAATGAGATTTTTTAGCCGATATAAAAATTCATATTGGCCTGGGGTTCCTTTTAGCTACAATTCCCCAAATGCTCAGTGAGTTGACATTTCTAAATGTCTCTTCTGCATAGTCTCTTAGTGAAACCTTAGGTTTCTTTTTTTATAAATGGTTTGAAAAAAAACATTTTGCATATTACCCTTTTGACTTCTTGTCATACATCCCTGTTGCTAAGAGAGATGTGGATATGGAGAGGTGTAAATGTGAGGTCTGTTTTGTTCTAGGCCATGCTCATAGTGAGCGCAGTTAGAGCAATGGGGCCATTCTCTCCCTTTGTTATGAATGATTAAGTAATAACCGTATAATTGAGCCATGTGTTCTGTGTGCCTCCTGTCCACTGGAGTCACTTGAAACAGGCACCTTTAATAGGTAAATGGGCTGATTATGCTTAGATCAGTCCATTTAGCTCCAGTAGGTCCAGACAGTATATTCAAATGAATGGAAAAGAAAACATTTTATGAAACATTTAATGACCACAAGTGAAGCTGACTCATCTTATAATAAACCTAAAAACGTGAACTCATGCAACCAAAATATTTTGTACCTACAAAGTGTGGTGTGCTGTGCTAAGGTGGGGAAAAGAACCTCACTGTGTCAGCGGCTCTGGCAACTCTTCAAAGATCAGAAGCCAGGGAGAAGGAAGGCAGACCATGGCCCAAGATAGCTGCCAAGGAAAACAGGAGCGGGGAGCCTGCGGTGAGGGAAGTGACTTTTAGGATTCTGTTCAGTTCCCTGCACAAGGTCCCGACCCTGTTACTCACCTCCAAGCTGATTGAAAGCTCAGATGCCTCCAGGCAGGAAACAAAACAGAGTGAAGTGGATGGTGGAGACCCTGGGGACCCGAGGACACACCTGCTGGGGAAGGCGGTCCCCCAGCCAGCTTTCAGCATGAATGAGACCAGTTGTTGCCTTACTTCTGAATTTCCAAAGAGGGACCAGAAATCCAGGTGTGTACATGAAATCCCAAAATCATTAAATGCTGGCACGAAATTCAAGCATTTTAAAAGTGACAGTGGCTGAAGGCAGGGTCTTCAGATGGGTTCCAGAACACCAGGCAGGACCTCTAGTTTGCTCAAGCCCATGAAGTCCTTAAGGCGGAGGTGGTCACCTGGGAAGCACAGTCCATAACCAATATGAACATTCACCTAGGAGATTTTTATCACTTTTTACAAAGCAGTCAATTTTTGATAAAGATTCTAAAACTAATTAGAATTAATTCAAATTCAATTTAAAACTTATTTATAGTCAAGATCTCATTTTATATATATATATATGTAAAACAATAAAATTTGTGTGTGTGTGTGTGTGTGTGTGTGTGTGTGTGTGTTTACATATATCATGTTTTTGCTTTGGGGGCAGGCGTCCTGAGGAGGGTACAGATAGTTATGTCTGCCTTAACTCATCAGGGAGAAGAGGCTGGAAATCTAATCTTTGGTCTGATTTCCTTCCACTGCATACCTAGGCCAGGTCCACTAAACTCACTACTTTCCCAATTTTTTTTTTCAGCTGTAAAATGAGAATTATAATGATCTGATGATTTAACATCCAGGGTATACCAGGCTTTACTCTGAAACTTTACACATAATACCTGATTTAACCCTTATAATTTCAAAATGAAGCAAGCATTATTGTATACCATTTTATAGATGTAAAAATTAAAGCTCATAGAGAGTAAATTATTCACACTTGGAGGACAGAGCTAGGATTTGAAACCTCCACAAAAGGAATGGGACAATTCTTGGAATGAAATCCAAAGTGCCATTCGATGTATGGTGACACTGTGGGCCAGCTTCTCCCAAAGGACCAACATAAATCCCCTGGAGGTGGAATTCCCTTGAGTTTGGTAAGCCTTAATTGAGCATCCATGACATATTAGGTACAATTTGAAAAATGTAATTGAAGGATACTTTGTTCTTATAGTCAAGAAATTTACAATCAATTAGAAAAAAATCACAGTATACAATATGGGCATTAGTCAGGTATTTTGAGAATTCATGTATAAAATTTCAGGCTCTAATATTCTTCGGCTGGTTGTTGCACAAGGTTTTTTGTTTTTGTTTTTTTTAATGTCTTAAAAGTGTTCTTGTATTTTAAAACATTATATATTTTTTCTAGCAATAAGGTAGCCTGGACCACCGCATCTGGAAATAGGTTGTAAAAACAGCATTTTCATTGTTCTAAGTTTAAAAATAGCAAATAATTTAGTTCTGAGTGGCCTCTATCCTCCCCCTCCCCATATATTTTCTTCAAGGCAAAAGGTAAAGAAGATAATCTTTTGAGCCCATTTTTCTAGAATGTCTAGGGAATACCATTCACTCTTTCAATTAGCACATGTGCAATATTATAGGGTGCAAGGCACTGTCCTAGATACAAAGCTTCCTATGCATCAACCACTTTTTTGAGACTCAGTCTCACGTGGGGTGAATGGGACACTGGGTGGCGCTATGGAGCAGTGGGCTTTCAAGTCCCCAGGCTGGATTTGATTCCCTGTTCTATAGCTTGGGCAAGTGACATAACATCTGTGTGACCCTACTTCATTATTGCAAGTTTGGGATAATAATAGCATTTGGATCATTTGGTTGTGGTAAAGATTAAATAAGACAACCCACTTTCAGAAACACATTGTTCTGGACAGTAGTACACACATGCACAAATGTTTGTAGCTGCATTATTTGTCATAGTTCCAAATAACTCATATATCCATCCTTAACAGGCAAGCCAATTGTGGCATATTCCTATAATGGAATGCCACGGAGCAATGGAAATGAATGACCTATAGCTGCATGCAAAACCATGAATGGATATTTTAAAAAAACATTGGATAAAAGGTGCCACATACAACAAAATAGATGTTTTATGATTCTATTTCTGCAAAGTTAAAAAAAAAGACAAAATTATAAAATTAAACCACACATTTTAATGAAGGGCAAACCTATAAAGATGAGCAAATGCATCACTACCATGGAAGCAGTCCGTTAGAATCTGTAAGAGGTAGAAGTTGCTGAGAAAGGAGGAATAAAGTGGGCAAGAGCTCTTGGAGAAATTTCTTGGCCTTTGGGTGGGATCTGAACCTAGGGAGTTATATTCTCAGAGAACAAGAACTTCGAGGCCAAGACGATGCAGAACCTTGCAAAGGTCTGGAGAAGTACAAGGAGCTGGGGAGGCTGAGATGGGAGGATGAGGTTGCAGATGGATTCAGAAGCTGCCTGGGTTGCAGGCGATGCCGTCAGCAAGTGAGTTGGATTTCTGGAAGGCAAAGCTGACCCCAATGTTCTGGAAGGTTTTCCTCTCTCCTTGTAGGTACTTTCTGATCCTTTTGAAGCTTCTGTTCCAGCTCTTCCAGGGTGAGTTAGGGCCCGTGGACAACTTCTGCTCCACTTCTAAGATGTGGCCTCTCTGTGGTCTCTGCTGAATGTGGCACATTGGCAAAGACAGCTCTCTACTCTGGGTGGCAGAAACTAACACATTGACATGCTGTTGAAGCCTGGAGACAATCAAGACTCAGGAGGATTCTTGGTGGTGCCTGGAACTCTTTCTCTACATAGCTCCATCTCTCAATTCCTCTACTCCATAAATCCTAGCTTCTAGGTCTCCTGGAACTCAGACCTCTGGATTCTGGACTTAGTGAGGTTATGGGACTCTGAGTTCCATTTTTTTGGAGAGACCAACCATCCTAGCTTGCCTGGTGCTTATTTGAGTCCCTGTGCACTGAACTAATAAGTACTGAAACCAGGTAGTCACTGTGTTATTATCAGGGTGTGCAATTGGGGTCCAGGACCTTGGTGTCCTGAATAAAGAATTGAGCCAGACACACAAAGGCACAAGCAAAGTAAAGATTTATTGATGGTGAAAGTAGAAGTAGTTCTCTGTTAGGTAGAGCAGAGGGGGCTGAGCAAGAGAGAGAAACTCAAGGCCCTGATGTCTAGAAATCAGTGTCTTACCTACAGCTATGAGCTGTTCTCTTCCTTACATGGACCTGATTGGTTACCCTATGATACCTGATTAGACTACTGTCCAATTTTCCCCCATTGATTACGTTGGAAGACCTAATAAGAATACTGTCCACTTTACCCGCACTGGTCATTTTAAAATACTGAACTTGTGGTGGGAGTTGTCAGGGCAGTAAGTCCTCAGGGGTAGGAGATGCCATGGTAATGGGACTTATTGTAAACAGGGACATGACTTGTCTCCCTGTCTTGTCCTTCAGAAGTCCTTCTAATACTCCACCTCCACCATCTTGGTATCCTGAATTTCTGTCCGAAGGAAGTAGCCGGAAGCCTTCAGGTATCACAGGCTTCACCTCATGCATTAACTATGACGTCCCCTGTGCGTGGAGGTCCTAAGTGTACCCTGGATTTTGTCCTGTTTTCTACTGGCTTACAATGGGAGACTGGTTTCATGCCCCTCTTCTCTTATGGCTGGAAGCAAAAGTACATTTTCTTTTTATCATTTTGAGTGTGTTTTATCTACAGATAAAAACAAATCTCAGCCTTTTGTGAGATTGACAGAAAATGTGCAGATGTTTTAAAAAAAATTAAATGCTAATAAATGCTTACATTTTTATTTATCTAAGACACTGTTTCCACTTTTCACACTTATAACAACAGCCAAAATAAATTCAAGGATAATTAAAAACTGGAATGTTAAAGTAATTAACGGGCACCAAAATAGATAATATTTTCATGAAAGGTACTCTTTATATAAGAGGAAGAGAGAATAAAACACTAAAGTGGCTTTGAAAGATACAATAAATTTTTAAGAGTTATAAAATTATTTGTGTCATTATGATGAAGATTAATGTAATTAATAAGCAAATTTTTCTTTCCTTTTTCTTGAGACAGGGTTTCCTGGGCTCAAGCAATCCTCCTGCCTCAACATCCCGAGTAGCTGAGTTGACTACAAGCTTGTGCCTCTGTCCCCAACCAAACACTCCATTCTTTTTTTTTTTAAATTTATTTATTTATTTTATTTACTTATTGATTCATTGAACACAAATGGAGTACAGCTATTGTTTCACTGGTTGTACACAAAGTAGAGTCACACCATCTGTGCATTCATGCATGTATACAGGGCAATGTTATCTGTCACACATTCTGTTATTATTCTTACCCCCCCACCCTGATCCCATCCCTCCCTTCCCCCTATGCTATCTATCCTTCCTCCATTCTTGCCACCCTTCCTCCCCACATTATGCATCATCATTCATTTATCAGAGAGACCATTCGGCCTTTGGATTTTTGGGATTGGCTGATCTCAGCATAACAGTCTCCAACATCATCCATTTACCTACAAATGCCATAATTTTATTTTTCTTTATGGCTGGGTAATATTCCATTGTGTATATATATCACAGTTTCTTTATCCATTCATCTACTGAAGGGCATCTAGGTTGATTCCATAATCTACCTATTGTGAATTGAGCAGCTATGAACATTGATGTGGCTGCACTTGGGAGGCTGAGTCAGGATCGCGAGTTCAAAGCCAGCCTCAGCAACATTCTTTTTCTTTGTAGTACTGGGGATTAAACCCTGGGCCGCTCTCCCACAGAGCTACATCCCAGCCTTTTTAACTTTGAGACAGGTTTTTACTAAGTTGCCTACGCTGACCTAGATCTTGTGATCCTCCTGCCTCAGCCTCCCAAGTAACTGGGATCACAGGCATGGGTCACTGCACCTGGCCACAAATCATTCTTTAAAAAAAAAAAAAAATTAGTTGTAGATGGACAAAATATCTGTATTTTATTTTTATGTAGTGTTGATTGAACCCAGTACCTCACATATGTTAGGCAAGCACTCTACCACTGACCACAACCCTGCTATAAATCATTCTTAATAAACAAAAAATATTGACTCCTTAATAAAAATATTGGTAAAGAACATGGACAAGTAGTTCAAAGGGGAAATATAAGTGCCCAGGAAACAAGAAAAAGTAAAGCATTTTTAATATTCAAAAAGTGCAAAATTAGAGTTGGTGAGTCATGATTTCATTTCTCTATCCAACTGTCAAATATGAAAGGGTCCCTCACCTATTGGCACTGAGACCACATAAAGCAGTCACACTCCAAATGTACTGTTTGTTGGTGAAACCACCAGCCTGGAACCTTCTAGAAGGTGTTAGAATTATAAATATTCATTTTTTTAACCCGGAAATTTATTGTAAGGAAATAAAGGACAGAATATTACACCATTTTCATACTTAAAACAGCTTTACTATATTTAAAAACATTAAGACAAAATGAACTTGAGAGGAATTGAGGAGTAAAATGTTAGAATAATAAAAATGCATAATGGAAAGATATGTATGCAGATTCACTGAAGCATTGTTGACAATACAGAAAAGTTTAACAACCAAATGTCTACCTCAGGGGATTGCTAAAATAAATTGCACTGCAGCTCTGTTTAAACTTTGTGCAACTATTAAAAACAAAAGGATAGGTTTTTTTCCTTTTTTCCTTTTCTTTTTTTGTTTTTGAGTGCTAGGGATTGAACCCAATGGTGCTCTACACCTGAGCTACCTACCCTACATACCCAACCCTTTTTATTTTTGAAACAGGGTCTTGCTAAGTTGGCCAGGCTGGCCTTGAACTTGTCAACCCCTCCTCAGCCTCCCGAGTTACTGGGATTACAAGGTGCACCACCATGCCCAGATGGTAGAGGTTTTTCTGTTGAGGTTTCCTATACCTGTGAGATATTATTACAAACAAAGACTAGGTTGTCAAATAGTATTACAATCGGATCGCTTTTTTGTAAGACATAAATATGTATGCACACAAGCAACTTATGTTGATGTTTGCATTAATTTGCACCCTAAAACATAAAATAAATTGCCCTGGTATAATGTGCCCTTGTAATTACAAAATTATTATGGTCATTTATTGTCTGAATAGATAACAGATATATTTCTATTTTTAAAAGATATGAAATCTTACCCTCTGCCCCACCATGTACTTACCCTCATATGCTAAAACAATGTCAGGGGAGGGAAGAGGCTGTTGAACCACTAGGAGTGAGGTGTCTGTTTTGAAATCATTGATCCTACACCTTAGCAACTGATTGATGGCATGGTCTTTCTGTGTGTTCAAATGGTCTCTCCTGCTTTCCAAGAAGCCTTTGAGAGCTGGTGCTCGGTGCTGTCCAGGTTTACTCAGCTCCCAATCTCAATCAGGGAGGAGTTCTCATTCCCATTTCACAGAAGGGATGAGACGTGAATGAACTGTGACTGGCTCAGCATCCCACCCTCTGTGCCTGGGGGTTTAATAAACAATTATTAACTGCAGCAGGGAGGGGTGTGGTTAAACACCTGAGAAACACACAAAAAAGGGAGCAGAGAATACAGAAGAAAAGAGCAGATCAAACGATTTCTTCTTAGGGATTCAGGGAACTTGCTTGGGTGGAGAGATGGGAGAGAATCCTTTTTGTCTTCTTACCTCCTGGGCCACCATGGAACGGTCACCAGTATTCCCTGGGCCCCTCTGATTGTGGTGTAATGTTAGCTCAGGAAACAACATGCTGACACTGAATGTTTCTACTTGGAATCTGTTGTCATTTAGAATGTCAACTTTTATGACAGGCTAAGGGCCTCCCCCTCCAAATAAGCCACGTAAATCCTATTAACAACAATAGCCATATTTGAGCAAGTGCCCTCCCATGCTCCACGTGGAATATAACACCCTTTTAATATAATTTAGCATTTGATGAGAAACAACTGTGGGAAACAAAGTAATCCCTTTATGGGGACAGTCCCTTATGAAAGATGCAAAGGTTTACTCGGTCCTCTTGGCAAGATCAACCCAGAGGGCAGGATATGCATTTGTTTCTTTTTAGAAAAGAAACTTCAGATGTGACAGTCCTGCTTCAGGAACAAGGAAAAGAAATCACAGCAGCCAGTGATGCAGGTGAGGGAGATAAATGACAATTAAACTTCATCACAAGAGCAAAGTGTGACAAATTCAAGTCATCATCTCAAATCAGCAGTCTCCATGATGTGTTGGCCACAAGGTGCTCCAACTCCAGAGGACCAGGATTTAAAAAACGCACACTAGTAAAGGAGCTGAAATTTACCAAGACCTTGCCTTTTTCAAGCAAGGTGGGTGCTGGGGATTGAACCCAGGGCCTAGTGCGTGCAAGACAAGCACTCTACCAACTGAAGTATATCCAGCCCCCTGGTCAGCTCTTTGATCAGATAGGCAATGCCCTTTCTTACTCCATTTCCTCAGCAGCCCTGTTTTATCTCCTCTTTCCTTCTAAGCTCTCATAACCAACTGTTATGGTTTAGATGTGGTGTCCCCCCAAAAGCTCATGTGTGGGACAAGAAGATTCAGAGGAAAAATGATTAGGTTGTAAGACTCTAAACCCAGTCAGTGAATTAATCCCTGATGGGATTAACTGAGTGGTAACTGGAGGCAGGTAGGGTGTGGCTTTGTGTATATATTTGTATCTGGCAAGTGGAGCCCTCTCTGCTTCCTAATGATATGAGCTGCTTCCCTCTGCCACACTCTTCCACCATGATGTTCAGCCTCACCTTGAGCCCCAGGGAAAGGAGCCAGCTTTCTATGGACTAAGACCTCTGAAACTGTGAGCTCCTAAATAAAACTTTCCTCCTTTACCGTTGTTCTGGTCGGGTCCTTTAGCACAGCAGCAAAAATCTGACTAAAACACCAACATTCTATAAATTATACTTGCTGGGTAAGCTCCATGAGTGGAGGTGATTTTGTCTGTTTTTTCCCCCCTCTTCTTCTGTATCTTTAGCATCCAGCATGGAGTAGGTGCTCAGCTAATACTTGTTGAAGAAGTGAATGAGATCTTTCCATGCATGACCTTCTTGAACCATCATGACAATTCTTGGAGGGGGTCACTATTTTCCTCCACTTTACAAGTGAGAGAAAACAAGGTTTTGAAAAGTAATTTACCTGATCAGAAAGAAAGATTTGAGAATGGTGATTAGAACTCAAGGGTCTCCAAGTCCAGTGTCTTCTTACTCGCTCCTCTGGAAGCTGTGACACAGGGGAAGAGCATGTGTCAGGATTATTACCCAGACCCTTCATGGGGAGAGATTTTGACTCTATTTTCAGATTGATCTAACTGGGTCAGAAGGTACACTGTGAGGTTAATACAAGACAGGCTGCCCTGCTCCCACAATACAGGATCATTCATTCATACCAGGGCCCTGTCAGGAACCTAGTTATCTTCTAGAGACAGAGTCCTTCACAGCAGGGACTGGTGAGAAGGAAGGAGAATGTTCTGTGGGCCAGCATTTATGAAGCAGGCAAGTGTGCCAGATTCTTCTATTATTACCTCTAGACATTTTATTACATCATCCAGTCCTGAGCACAACCCTAAGAAACGTGTGATCTGCAGTACGTTTCCCTCTTCTTTGCTCACTCAGAACACCTGGAGGGATCACTCAGGCTTCTCTTTATCCACAGTATCTCAAGTTCTGACTACTGCCTTACCTTTCTCTCTACACTGTGAATTTCTTGAAAGCACCGTGTCTTGTTGCATGTTGACTCTCCAAAATCTAGCATTTTTGCCTGGCTCTTGGCCCTTAATAAATGTTTAAGTGACTTAAGGAATTATACTTTGTATACTTTCCAATTTGGAAAATAGAGTTGAACTAAACTTGAGGGTTTTAAAATTAGGGAAATGAGATCATATACACAAAAGAATTATGTGAAAACCATGCAAGATCTTATGCAGTCTTCTGCTTGATCATGTGGTATTCCAGTTATAAGAAACAAAGGTTCCAAAGAATGGAAGGAACACTGGGCTGAGGTGGGCATGGAAAGATTCACTTCTTTGTTCATTTATGCAATGCTTTCTAAATGCTACAGAGGATCATGGACTCTTTCAGGTCCATGGAAGGCATAATCCTGACCTCCAGGCAGGTGTGTTCTGGTGGAACATCCGAGCTGGGTGGAGGATATTCTTTGAGTGCACGCCTCACCTATCATACCCTTTGAAAGCTGTTTTACTGATAGTCCCTTGTTTGTGCCATATGCCAGAGTAGACTGGATCCATGGTTGGTACCTGGTCAAACTGCTCATTGAAAAAAAAAATGGGAACCAGGAAATTCAGAGATTGAAACTGGGACCAGGGCAAACAAAAGTCATAGCCAAGGCCAACAGAGAGGAGAAAGTGGGCAGATGGGGGACAGACGCCCTTTTGAAGCAGAGGCTGAGATGGGGACCCTCCCAGTAGGGCAGATCAGAGAGAAAAGCCCAGGAGAGGGGCTTCTGCTGAGCTCTTCAGCCGGAAGTGCTCCTTGAGTGTGTCTGGAATATGAAGAGCACCAACGAAAATCTCTGAAGGAGATTCATCTTGGCAGTAGAATGAAGATACCAGGAAGGAATGAATAGATCTGCCTGAGTTTATAAGTCAATCATAGAGCTGATTCAGACACAGCGCTCTACTCACTCACCATCCAAAGACTAAGAGGCCAAAATAGGTTTTAGAAATTCAAGGAAAATTGACTTATTGACACAACTTTTTGCTTCAGTTTTATGAAAAAAAAATTGTGTTCACTGATGGATCTTCAACATCTCTAGAGGAATGTAGTAGGTGCTCTGTAAATAAACACTCAGTGGACTCTGGCCAGTGTTTAAACACTGAGAGAGAGGGAAGCCTGGCCCAGAAATGTTCTGGGGGTCAGGACATCTGTGTGACCTATGGCAGTGGACGCTCCCTAGCTGGAGGAATTGTCTTTTTAGAAAGGGGAGGACCCAGAGCTGAGCTCAGTGACCTGGAGCAGCTTTCTGCCTAATGACCCCTAAATGACTCTAAGACATCTGGACTTGTCATCTTACTCAGTGTGTGGTGGGGATTATTTCATTCATTCCTCTGACAGCTTTATGAGGCATTCTATTATTTCCATTTTACAGATGAATAAACTGAGACATAGAGAAGCTAAATACTAACTCATGGTTATCATCTAGTAACTGAGAGACCAGGGACTTGACTCTAGCTACAAAGTTCATGTACTTGACCTCTAAGACACTTGTCTCTTAACACACAATCGTAAACCATGCTATTGGGGTATCAATTGCTTCTAAATGCCTACATATTTACATCATCATTATGATCTGCTATGCATAGGCATAATCCTGAACACAAGAAAATAACCACTCTGAGTAAGAATCATGAAGTCGGAAAAAACCCCATCGGCTCCCCTATTTATTTGCACTCTCTGCTTTGAAGAACTGAGACTTTTTAAAGAGGAAGACTGAAAAAAATCCTTCAAGGATCCAACAAGCCAGCAGCTTGAGTATTTCAGAAAAGAATATTTTCAGCATCCAGCTCCAAAGAGACGTTCAATGAATACTTGCTGACTGGGTGGAATTAGCCAGATTTTCATGATTGACATGACATGGGAACTAATTGCAAAACCTATTTGAGGAGCAACTTGATGAAGCAAAGCAAAATGAAATGGGCCCATGTGAAAGCAGCATAATGGCATTAGACTTGCAGTTGCCGGGCCGGAAGCAAGCTGAGAGGACTGCGAAGTGTAAGCAATGTACTGGCAACGACCAAATGGAATTTCTTTGACTCAATCATTTTTTGAAAACTGTTTATACCATTGGTATATTAAATGCTGTGGAAATTGTTTTGAGTCTTTGCAAGGAAGTTACTGCATTTAATCCCCACATAAATCTATGTGCATTTCAAATGCAATTGCGGCACCTCGCAAGCTCATAATAACTGCATCTTTTCCATTTATTATTTCAGCATTATGATAATATTTAAGAATATATTCTTGAAAATTTTATTGTGACAGGATGTAATCAATAGTTCATCTTCACGGGAAGGAAGGGAAACAGAATGGAAGGTGGTTTAACGAATGGTAATGCTGAGCTTGTATTCTTGAGAAATTACTGTGGTCTTTTCAGTTTTCAATTGAAAGGCAGCCCTCTGAGATTCTTCTGGTGTTTGGGAAGTCAAGTTGTCTTATTAAATTGTGCGGAAATTGACAGATTCCAAACAAATAGAGAGAGTAATCATTGGAGAGGGCACAATAATCTGGCAATATGGAAATTACAAATTATAATATTTTCTCCCATGAGTCAATGAAATATGCAAAAGAACAACTCCACACTACAACAGAGCTCGTGTAATCCCTGGGTAGCTGCTGTTAGCGAGCTATTTTATCACGGTTTTGTACTTCCTCAGTTAATAACGAAGGCACAAAATGTTTAAGATGAATTATAAAATTCTCCTAAAGTTCAGTTTTTACATAAAATGCCACCGGGAAGCATCAAAATGCTCTGGCAACTGATGACATAAATCTTTTAAAATGTCTGTATAAAACTTACCGAACAGTCTGCTTTTTGACTCTAACCCTTTTTATTTATGACAGGGATTTTTTCTAATCTGTTTTCAGCCTTTTACTGTACACAGTAATCTTGGTCCGAAAGAAATAGAAAAATTTAACTCCACCAGAAATATTTTTCTACCTTGATATTATCTTACTAAGTTTGTGTCCTTTTGCGTTTATCTGTGGAAGTTGATGTGGAAGTGCAATCCTGGTGGTGATGATGATATTAATCCATTCGTTATTCAACAATACTCGGTGTCTGTCCTAAGTTTAGAAGCCCCTGAGTGCAGTGTTGGGAGATGGAGTGAGCAAGACATGGGGACCTCCTTTGGAGGTGGGCACAGCCACTTAGTGTCACACTCTTACTCTCAGGACAGCGTTTGTATAGATAACACCCTCAGTTAACTCCTGATTATTCACAAAGCTTACCCAGCTCCCCACTTCTGAGACCAGGTATTGTCAATAGCTCCAGACAAATAAGAATATGGGCAATAATTTCAAAGGCACCATCCCCCGCCCCCTGCAGAAAACTAACCAGAGAGCATTCATAAGCCTTGTGATAGGTTTAGGGCTGGTCACCAAGACAAGATTAATCAAGACCAGGCTGTCAAAACCCAAAGCAGATCCTTTCAAGATCTCCTGTAGATGTCGCTCTGTCAATCCTTGTAATGCTTAAAATGCATGCAAGCAGGAAACTGCCTTTAAAGGATGCAAGGTATACAAAAATCGGTGCTCAATTCACTGGAAGGGGAATCTTTTGTATATTTTGGCACACTTCAGAATTAAATGTAGGCATATGGAAAGAAAGAGTAAACTGAAGTAAAGCTTGCACTTCTGAAACACACTAAAGAATGTAATTCAGAAATGATTTATCCTATGCTAATTTTTGAAATGTAATCCAGTAAATACTGTTACCTGATGCTCTCACAATGCACCATAGGTGAAAAATGACAAGATACCAATTCTTCTCATTAAAGTTAATGAATAAGCAGAGCAACCGGCCCAGATGACAGGAACAGACTGTGGCTTACTCTGGGACGTGGGGGAGGCTGCTGGTGGAAGAAGGTGATTTGGAGAAGGCAGACTCCAGGTGGAAGGTTAGAATTCAAGGCAGGGGCGGGGTTTGCTGAGCATGGATGCGGGAAGAATGAGGGTAGGGCATGTGAATGAGGGACAGGCTCATCCATGGGACTTAACGGTTGGTGACAAGCACACATATACCTGCAAAGCCGCTGGCTGAGGTCCACAGAGAGTCCTGGAGAGAGTCCTGGGGTTGGAAGTAGGGCTGGAGGTGGACCCTGGTTGCAAAGAAAACCCCTAGTTTCAGTGTAGAGGGATGATTTGGTACTTCCAGCTGTGATAACCTCTCCTGGCAGCCTTGGAAAGGGCAAATGTTTGAGAACTCATAGTCAAAATCACCAGGATGAGCCTGAGAACTCTGGACTAGATGGTTTCTCTGGTCTTTCTTGGCTATCAAAATCTCACAATTTCATTATTTTCTTTGATTAAGATGAGTTACAGTGAGCACCATTCCTACTGCACCCCCGTTGCTCAGTATAGCTTTGTGGGTTGAAGTGGCTTCCCTACTACTCTACAAACCCCCAGAGACCACACACCACATCCTCCTCCTCTTCTCTGCATCTCCAGCCAAGCACCAGAGCTGTATATAATTCCAGGGCTCTCCATCAGTTCTTGGTCTGATACAGGAACCTCCAGCTGCCCGTGTAGTTTTTTGTGTGTACACTGAAGAGCTGGTAAGGCCTCCAGTCCACCATGATCGAATTAGCAATATGGCATCTACAGGACCATGAATAACTCAGCAAGAAAGCAGTCCAACACCCTCAGTCCTGCGGCTGGAAGTCTTTGATGCGATATAAATGGGTGGACACAGCACAGTTCATTTAATTACTCTGCCATCTTAACTGAAGGCTCTTTGACTTAATTTTATCTCAATGAGTATAAAGCGTCGAGAGACTCACCCATAAACATGCAGTTGCCCCTGACAGCTTCTGGGAAGGAGCCCCAAGGGGCAGGGGATGGTGATTTACAGAACACTGACAGTGCTACCGAACAGCTTTGGCACCAGAAGCTTCTAGGGCTTAATTACTGCCTTTAAAATTTAAGCCAGAGTTAGACACTGAGCAGTACCCACCAGAGGAAAAGGGGTGGGAGGAGGGAGCACGACTGTCTAGCTAACAAAAGACTTGTAAGAGGATACCAGTGTTCTGTCTTACCTGTTCTTAAAGACACCAACCTAAACAAGCCATTGTTCTTTCTATGGCCAATTTAATCCATTCTCTCTGTGACCTATATTTTCCATATTAAAAAAATCTAACCCAGAGAGGGTTGTGACAATACTTACTTGCCCCTAAAATGATGTCAGAATTTCTTTTTTTTTTTTTTTCTATTCCTTTCAGATAGTTTCTGATCAGGGATATAAAAATTCCAAGTAGTGTCAAAAAATGTTTTCACCACATTGTGAACCACCCTTTCCCCCTGTCTCTGGACTGTTTAAAATATATTTTTAGGGGAACTTGGTGAGTTCTTAAAACAAAACATATAACAAACCCACAAATATTATTTACTTGTTAGCTGTTTTAAGAACTAACAATTTTAAAGAAATTGAGGCCTGGGCAGATTCAGGGTCTGGTGAGGACCCACATCCTGGTTCTCAGAAGGGTTTTCTTGCTGGGTCCCTAGATGGTGGAGAGGTCAGAGGGCTGTCTGGGGCCTCTTCTATAATCTAAAGCATTTGCACCCTTCTTCTTTCTTTGAAATAAGGAATCGCTTTTCATTAAGAGGAATTGGATAATGCCCCCCAAAGTCTTCCATTTAATGGGAAAAGGATGCCTCTTTGTTCCCTTTTGTGCTCAGTTGATTGTACATTAAGAATTTAGCTGCCTGGAGCCTGAGGGAAATGTTCAGAAAACGCCCCAGTCCCTAGGAGAGAGTGGAACTTAAGTGAATGGGTGCTGATTTTCACAGATGTCTAGACATACTGAACCCCACTTTCAGTAATCAAATTAAACATATTGGGAGATCTCTGGCATTTTTGAGCTGAGAACTCTGTGCAAAGAGGACCACGGGGGCAGGTGGTTCTCCCCTTTCTACCTGGCTTACCTTATTCCTGGGTCTTCCTGGCCCAAATCAGCCTCTGGTGGTAGGAGACTGGGATTCATTTCCCCAAGGATCCCCATGTCTTTGGATGAGTGGTTGCATTGCCTTTTATGCTTGACTGTTGAACACCAGCCAAACCCTCACCCTCCCTGGGGAAAGAGTTGCCTGACCTCCTTGTGTGGCTATGGACACTTCCTTCTCTGTTGCTTTTGTTTCTCATTATCACCTTTGTCACACCAAAACTGTACTCAACTTTCCTTCCAAAGAAGAGTGAGTTCTAGAGATCATGGAAGATGATGTCTGGTTTCTGTAGCTGCACAACCTAGCCTATATTGGGTGCTCAACAAGTATTTTCTGACTGTCTTAGTCCTTGGGGGTTTCTATAACAAAATACCATCCACTGGGTGGCTTATCAACAACATCTCTTTCTCTTAGTTCTCCCAGTCCAACATCAAGGCACCAGAGTTCCAGTGTCTGGTAAGGACCCTTTTTCTGGTTCAGAAGTGGCATCTCCTGACTGTCCTCACATGGAAGGAGATGTGAAAGGGTTCGCTATGTCTTTTAGAAGGGTGCTAATCCTATCCATGAATGCTCTGCACTGAACCTAATCATTCCTCAACCACCCACCTCCTACAACTACCTACCTCCTAATATCATCACTTTGGGGTTAGGTTTCAACATCTGAACTGGGGAGAACACAGATATTTAGAGCACAGTACTGACAACAGAATCCTCAGGCAAGAGCTCTTTTATTCTTCACCCATTTCATATGCCACCATTCTGCACCTGTAATATCTATATTCTGGTATTATAAAGAAGTACCTGTCAAAAAGCTTGCAGGTCATTCTACAGTATCTTCTTAGGGAACGAATGGATGCTGACCTGAAACTTTTTGTTTTCCCAGAAGACAAATAAGCAGAAATTGAATGTGACTAAGAGCAACCCCATTCCTATCCCCCAGTTATGTTAATATGACATGAAATGGATGATAGGTAAATGACAATGTGTTTGAAAAACCACTGTCAGGAAAGGGCTGTCACTGAACAGGACTCTAAAGGAGAAAAAATAAAATCATTTAACAGAACAGAATTGAGCTACTCTCCAACTTTCTCAGCAGATTAAACATATGAGCAGCGTTGCCCTTAGTGGGCTCCCTGTCCTTTATCCCACCAAGCTCTCTAATCCTTCCAGCACACTGTATCAATTACATGCTCCAGGATTTATGTCAAATTTGCCAGGAGCCAAAAATTGTTGTGAGATTGTGAATGAGAAGAGTGAACTCTCAAGTATACACAGCAGAGAATGATATGATATTTGCTTTCTATGGTGTGTATGTGTGTGTGTGTGTGTTGTGTTGTGTTGGAATTGGACAGAATGAGTTTTCTATATCCTTGGTATCATTTTTTAAATGAATTCACTTCAAGATTGAAAGACTCGAAGGAAATAATCTAGATCATTTAAGTACAGTCATCCCTAAGATTAGCTCCAGGATCCCCCTCTCCAGGAAACCAAAATCTGTAGATGCTGTTATAAAATGGTGTCATATTTGTGTGTAACCTCCTCACATCCTTCTGTATGCTTTAAAACATCTCTAGATTATTTATAATGCCTAAAACCATGTAAGTGCTATGCAAATAGTTGTTATGCTGTACTGTTTGGGGAATACTGGCAGGGAAAAATGTTTGAACATGTTCAGCACAGTCTCAATTTTTAAAAAAATATTTTTGATACACATTTGATGGAACACATGGATACAGAATGCTGACTACGTATGTTCATAGTCTATCCAGAAGCACTGTGGGAAAGAGACCAGGTCACTGGTTCAGACAAATGGGGGGCCTCCATCTTGGTACCATTTTTCTTGGTTGATCTTGAGAATATCTTATTACTTCTCTGGGTTTTAATAATCTCATTCATATAAAAAGTAGTTCAAATTTGATGATCTTTTTCCAGTTCCAAAAATTTGCAATATAATGTCTCATAGTGTTGTAAATGCTATAATAAAGCATTTCAGTTTTCTAACATTTACTTTATTTAATGTTACAAAAGTGGAAGTGGTTAATAAACAGCAACTGCCATTTAACTCTAAGTTTTAGGGTGTATGATTCCTATTCAAAATGTTTTCACATATAACTTATTAGATAAAGACATAAAGGAGGGAGAAGGCACAATAAATGAGATATT
The DNA here is from genome assembly GCA_020662805.1 of Glaucomys volans. Taxonomy (NCBI): domain Eukaryota; kingdom Metazoa; phylum Chordata; class Mammalia; order Rodentia; family Sciuridae; genus Glaucomys; species Glaucomys volans. The sequence continues at coordinate 767,507 of JAJEJO010000452.1, read as the reverse complement.
TTGAATATTCATTATGATATGTTCTTTGTACTCTTTAAAGATGTGGACAGTTTCACAGCCTGACCATGTGCCTCCTTCAGAACCCCCAGCCTGACCGCATCCCACTTTCAGGACCCGAAGCAGAAGCCATCATCTTTAGGTGGGGCAACTCCCATACTGAGATGCCCACTGGAGACTGGAAACTCATTGTCAGGTACCATTCATGCATCAGGCTATTGAAGACTGGCTGGTCTGAATAGGATATGACTGTTATAGTGTAGATTTTTTTCCCTTTTTAAATTTTTAAGTTTTTATTTCTATATTTTTCTTGCTCTATTTTCCTTTGTTTACCTGTTTCCTCGGAATGTCTTTCTCCCTTTTCTCATGCTAACAACTAACTTCTATTGATTCTGCTTTCAATCATCCTATGACCTAGTACCTCTATGTACTCTTCTGTTATCCCCTGAATAGTTACATTCTGAACCCCTCCCCATCCTCTTTGTCCACCATTAGAAATTGTAGACCTCATTGCAAATCTATTGCTTATACTGTAGATAATAATCAAACTCATCCTCTCTGTTTATTATGAAAATACTGTTAATGTCTTCATAGGGGCTATTTGGTTTAGGGCTGGATATTGTCTGTACTGGGTGCTGCTAATATTGATCTCCCCAAAGGAGAGGTATTGGAAACCTGCAGGGCTACTATAAGCTTATAGGGGGGAAACTGCAATAACCCAGATCCACACTACTGGAGGGAAAGATACAAGAACAATATGAAAAAAACAAGGGAAGAACGTGTTCCAAACAAGCCAAGATTCTATATTAATAGTCAATAAGAAATGTCAGAAAAGGAGTTCAGAATGTACATAATTAAAATGTTCTGTGAAGCAAAGGATGAGATTAGAGAACAAATGCAGGCAATGAATGATCACTCCAATAAACAGTTAAAAGAGCAAATGCAGGAAGCAAAAGATTAAGAGATTCTAGCAAAAACAAACAGAAATCCTTGAAATGAAGGCAACAATAAGCCAATAAAAAACTCAATATAAAGTATCACCAACAGACTAGATCACTTGGAAGACAGAAGAACCTCAAACAATGAAGACAAAATATTTATTCTTGAAAGTAAAGTTAGCCAAACAGTGAAGATGGTAAGAAATCATGAACAGAACCTTCAAGAACTATGGGATGTCATGAAAAGACAAAACTTAAAAATTACTGGGATTGAGGAAGGCATAGAGATACAAACCAAAGGAATGAACAGCTTATTCAATGAAATAATATCAGAAAAACTCCCAAACCTGAAGAATGAAATGGAAAATCAACTACAAGGGGCTTACAGAACATCAAATGCATAAAATTACAACAGATCCACACCAAGGCACATTATAATGAAAATGTCTAACATACAAAATAAAGAATTTTAAAGACTGCAAGAGAAAAGCATCAGATTACATATAGGGGGAAATCAATACAGATATCAGCAGATTTCTCAGCCCAGACCCTAAAAGCTAGAAGGGCCTGGAACAACATATTTCAAGCTCTGAGAGAACATGGTTGCCAATGAAGAATCTTATACCCAGCAAAACTAACCTTCAGGTTTGAGGATGAAATAAAATCCTTCCATGATAAACGAAAGTTAAAAGAATTTACAGGTAGAAATCCTGTGCTACGTAACATTCTTAGCAAAATATTCTATGAGGAGGAAATGAAAAACAACAATGTAAGTCAGCAAAGGGAGGAACTATCCTAAAGTAAAATTCAATCAAAGGAGAAACCAAGCCAATTAAAAACTGAAAATAAGCCAAAATGACCAGGAATATAAATCATATCTCAATAACAACCCTGAAAGTTAATGGCCTAAACTCAATAATCAAAAGACATAGACTGGTAGATTGGATTAAAAAGAAAGACTGAACAATATGCTGCCTTCAAGAGACTAATTTCATTGTAAAAGACATCCACAGACTAAAGGTGAAAGAATGAGAAAAAACATTACACACATGGACTCAGTAAAAAAGCAGGGATTTCCATCCTTATTTAAGATAAAGTGGACTTCAAGCCAAAGTTAGAAGGAATAAAGAAGCACATTTCATACTGCTTAAGGGAACCATAAATCAGGAAGACATGACAATCGTAAATATTTATGCCCTTACCAATGGTGCATCCACGTACATCAAACAAATCCTTCTCAATTCCAGGAACTAAATAGACCACAACACAATAATTCTGGGTGAATTTAACACACCACTGTCACCACTGGACAGATCTTCCAAACAAAACTAGATGAACAAACCATAGAACTCAATAACATAATCAATAACTTAGACTTAACAGACATCTATAGAATATTCTATCCATCAATGAGCAAATACACTTTCTTCTTAGTGGTAGATGGATCTTTCTCTAAAATAGACCATATATTATGCCACAAAGCAGTCCTTAGTAAATGCAAAAAAGAAAAAAAAAAGAGAGATACTACCTTGTATTCTATCAGATCTTAATGGAATTAAATTAGAAATCAATGATAAAATAAAACAGAAACTACTCCAACACCTGGAGACTAAATAATATGTTATTGAATGAAGCACGGATAATAGAAGATATCAGGGAGGAAAAAAAATTCTTAGAGGTAAATGAGAATGACAATACAACATATCGAAATCTCTATGACACTATGAAAGCAGTTCTAAAAGGAAAATTCATTGCATGGAGCACATTCAAGAAAAGAATAAAAATCAACAACTAAATGGCCTAACATTACATCTCAAAGCCCTAGAAAAAGAAATTAAAGGGATATGAATAGGAAAGAAGAATTCAAGCTATCACTATTTGCAACGACATGATTCTATATTTAGAGGATCCAAAAAACTACACCAGAAAACTTCTAGAACTAATAAATGAATTCAGCAAAGTAGCAGGATATAAAATCAACATGCATAAATCAAATGCATTTCTATTCATAAGTGATGAATTCTCTGAAAGAGAAATTAGGAAAACTACTCCATTCACAATAGCCTCAAAAAAAAAACTTGGGAATCATTCTACCAAAAGAGGTTAAAGACCTCTACAATGAAAACTACAGCATACTAAAGAAAGAAAGTGAAGAAAACCTTAGAATATGGAAAGATCTCCTATGTTCTTGATGTTTTCAAAAAGACCATACTTTCAAAGGCGCTACACAGATTTAATGCAATTCCAACTAAAATCCCAATGACATTCCTCATGGAAATAGAGAAAGCAATCATGAAATTCATCTGGACGAATAAAAGACTCAGAAGAGTCAAAGAAATCCTGAGCAGGAAGTGTGATGCAGGAGGTATCACAATACCAGACCTTAAACTCTACAATAGAGCAATAGGAAAAAAAACGGCATGGTATTGGCACCAAAATCAAGAGATAGATAAATGTTACAGAATAGACACAGAGACATAAGTACAGCTGTCTCATTCTAGACAAAGGTGCCAAAAACATACAATGGAGGGAAGACAGCCTCTTCAACAAATGGTGCTGGCAAAACTGGAAATACACATGCAGTAAAATGAAATGAAACCCTTATCTCTAACCCTCTACAAAACTCAACTCAAAATGGATCAAGGATCTAGGAATCAGACCTGAGATCCTTCACCAAACAGAGGAAAAAGTAGGCCCGAGTCTTCATCATGTTGGCTTAGGACCAGACTTCCTTAACATGACCCCCAGAATGCAAGAAATAAAAGCAAGAATCAATAAATGGGATGAATTCAAACTAAAAAGCTTTTTCTCAGCAAAGGAAAAAATCAATAATGTGAAAAGAGAGCCTACAGAGTGGGAGAAAATCTTTACCACACACACTTCAGATAGAGCACTAATCTCCAAAATTTTCAAAGACCTTAAAAAACTTTACACCAAAAATACAAAGAACCCAATCAATAAATGGGCTAAGGAACTGGGCAGACACTTCATAAAAGAAGATATACAGGTGATCAAGAAATATAGGAAAAAGTGCTCATCATCTCTCTTGATTACAGAAATGCAAATCAACCCTAAGATTTTATTTAACTTCAATTAGAATGGCTATTATCAAGAACACAGCAATAGTAAGTGTTGGCATGGATGTGGGGAAAAAGGCACACTCATACATTGCTGGTGGAGTTGCATATTGGTGTAGCCACTCTGGAAAGCAGTATGGAGATCCCTCAGAAAAGTTGGAATGGACCCACTTTTTGACCCAGTTATCCCACTCCTTAGTGCATGCCCAGAGGACTTAAAATCAGCATACTACATAACGCAGCCACATCAATGTTTATAGTTGCTAAATTCACAATAGCTAGATTGTGGAATCATCCTAGATGCCCTTCAATAGATGAATGAATAAAGAAATGTGGTATATATACACAAAGGAATATTAGTCAGCCATAAAGAAGAATAAAATTATGGCATTTGCCAGTAAATGGATGGAGTTGGAGAATATCATGCTAAGTGAAATAAGCCAAGCCCAAAAAGCCAAAGGCCAAATGTTTTCTCTGATGAGTGGATGATGATACATAATGGGGGGTGGGGGATGGGAGGGCATAAGAGAAGAAAGGAGGAACTTTGGATTGTGTGAGGGAAATGGGGTGGGAGGGGGTGGAAAGGAAAGATAGTGGACTGAGACAGGTATCATTCCCTATGTACATGTATGATTACATGAGCGGTGTGAATCTACATTGGGTATAACCATAGAAATGGAAAGTTGTACCCAATTTTTTTTTAAATAAACCCAAATTAGTGTTTTAAAAAGAAAAAAAAAAAAAGATGTGGACGGTTTCACTGAATAACTATCTACCCTGACCAAAATTTTCAATAGTTAACCTTTCTGGAAGTGCACTAGAATCCCTTGTTTTTATTTTTCCCTAAATATTTTCAAAACCACCATAAGCAAAATGTTACTGATATATAAATAGTTCCACTTTCATAAGGCTCTGCGGTCTTGACAATGGAGTAATCAATGAATGGTATAAAGTACATTGTTTTCTTGTTATATCTATATTGTTTGAACATATTTGTGATCACAGATTGAAAATCCTTAAATGAGTAAGCATGGGCAGTAAGAAGCATAAAGGTTTATTTTTCAATATGAAAAGAAATGAGTCATGAAAAGTTGGGGGCAGTGGATGCCTACGTTTTATCAGATGAATATTTGTGGGTGGGATCTGGAATGTCCCCAAAGGCTCATGTGTTGAAAGTTCGATCCCCAATGCAGCAGTGTTCAGAAATGGGGCTTTTGGGAAGTCATGAAGCTTCTGACCTCATCAGTGGATTAATCCATTGATAGATTAATCATTTAATGACATTAGTGGGAGGTAGCAGAAACTGTAGCAGGTATAATCTAGTTGAAGAGAGTGGGTTCTTGGGAGTGTGCCCTTGGGGACTACTATATCTTGTCCCCAGTCCCACCCCACTTCCTGGCTGCCACGAGCTGAGTTGTCTTTCTCTTCTACATTCTTCTGCCGTGACGCTTCATCTTACTGTGGGCCCAAAACAATGGAGCCAGCCAATCATGGACTAAAACCTCTGAAACCATGGGCCAAAATAAATATTTCCTCCTTTAAGTTGTTCATATCAGGTATTTTGATCCCAGGGCTGACAAGCTGACTAACAGAAAAATTATACTTGGAGTGGAGTTATTGAAATGTAGTTTAGAGACCTTTGGAACTGGTTTACAGGAGGAATTAGGAAAGGTTTGGAGATGCAGGATAGAGAGGCCTTGGAATATTATAAGTAAAGCTTAATGGACCATACTGGGTGAACTTGGAAGACCAGAATACTGATAGCACAGTGCATAGTAAAGAACATTCCCATGAGGTTTCAGATACGAAAGAGAACTCTATTGGGAATTTAAATAGAGGTCATCCATGTTACATTCTGGCAAAGAACGTGTCTACATTTTATGCATGCTCTGAATTTTACGTGAGACTAACTTTAAAGGCAATGGACTAATTAATCTGGTAGGGAAAAATTCAAGGCAGTATGGCATTCAGGCTGTGGCATTGGTATTGCTGGATGCCTTTAGCAAGATTTAAAGTGATAATTGGGAGCAAAAAGAAAGGCAAAAAGATTTTTTTAAACTGAAATTTTGTCAGAAAAGTAATCCCTATAAAACTGGGGCCAAGGAAAGTGTGGTTGCTGAAGAGATTAGTTGCTAAAGAGAAACTAAGTACTTTGCACTGAGAAAATAGGAAAGGGGTTTGGAGTCATCTCAGGAATCAGTAAGACCCCATGCTTCATAGGCTCAAGGTGTAAGAGTGAAAATTTGAGATACTTTGCTTTAAGAAGGGTGCCTCTAGTCTGTTCTGCTTACACAGAGCTGCCTAAAAAATTGTTTCCACAAGATTCTTTTCACTGTGTTCAGACTTGCAGGCACTCAGAGGCCACTTCAGCCAACATCCAAGAGAGCCCCGCTGCTGCTCCCACCAGCAACAGACTTAGGTGTTGTCCACATGGTGCTGATTTTCTAGGCATCAAGTATGCAAGAGTCACAGGATCATAGAGACTTTCACTGAGACTTCAAAGGAAGGCCTAGGAAACCAGGCAATGTGCATCAGGGTCAGAATCCCTGTAGGTAACCCCTGGACGGTCATTGCATGAAGCTGTGGGAGTAAAGCTGAAGCTGTAATGGATACTCCAGGAAATGAGAGATGCCAGGAACATGGAATGCCTGTCAAGGAAAGCTGCAGATGGTGAACAGAACCAGTCCAATAAAAAGGCCATGAGAACTGCAACTGGTATGGTCATAAGGAAGGGTTGCCCAAGCCCTTTGGGGCTCCATCCTACCATCATAGGCCCTGGATACTGGACGTGGAGGACTTAATGTTTACCAACTCAGAGCTTTGGTTTTGTTTGCTCTGATCCTTCCTGGTACCTTCTTTCTTCTTTGGAATGGAGTCTTTAACTTGTGCCAACCACACTATTAGAACATAAATACATTAGCAGTATATAGCTTGCTTTTAGATTTTTATAGGAGTTCACAGCTAAGAGTTGCCTTGAGTCTCAGAGGGAGACTTTAGACTTGGACTTTTGGGAAATGATTGAACTGTTGACTCTGGAAGTACTTGGGACTGGATATATTTTTCATAGTGAGATGGACATGAGCCTTTGAGATGCAAGTAAGGAGTATTATGGTTTTGATACAGATGCAAAATTCATGTATTGAAGGATTGGTCTCCAGAGCACCAGCATACAGAGATGCAGATTTTGTAATGTGATTGGATCACAAAGAATCTAGCCTCATCAGTGGATTAATTTACTGATGGCTGGTTGGTCTACTGGGAGAGGTGGAGGCTTTGGAAAGTGGGACCTTGTTGAAGGAAGTGGGTCTTTGGAGGCATGTGCTGGGAGGCTATATCTTGCGCCTGGCCCAGTCCTCTAACTCTCTGCATTCTAACTGCTGCATGAACTTAGTATCTTCCCTCTGCCATGCCCTTCTGCACTGATATTCTGCTTCATTTCAGAATCCAAGCAATGGAGGCAGCCCACCATGGAGTGAAATCTCTGAAACATGAGTGAAAACAAAACTTTTCCTCCTTTTAAATTGTCTATGTCTTGTATTTTCCCACTGCAATAAAAAGTCAACTAACATAATGGGCAAATTAATTTAAATAAAATGACTTGTATTTTATTAAACAGAATTTGATGTGGGTGAGGGAAGAATTAGGGCTTCTTGACTATCAAATCTGATCTTCAACCTTAAAACCCAAAACCTGTGTCAGACTGGGACTTACTAGTTGGGGAGTCTAAATCTGAGCTGAAAACCTCTCCATGGGGGTAGATCTTGGGCTGTGAAGGAAGGAATTTTAGTTTGGTGGGAAGAGTGAATGGTTGAAAATGGGCTTTTACAAAATTTTAAGGTTCTATGAGTAAACAGAGATAATCAGTCTTCACAGTTCTTATTGTAACTCCTGAGTTAAATTATAGTGTAACTATAATTTCAGAACTCTCTGAACTGCACCCACATATTATTCTCTATACAGATCTTTAACTTTAATAGCTATTCATTAGTTCAAGAGACCTTTGCTTTTATATGAATCACAGTTTAGTTGGTATAGAAAAAGGTATTCAATCTCGATAGCAGCTACTTCATTGGAACAATTTTTTAAAATTACACTCTGACCTTTTGAAAATGAAATGGAAGTTTCAGAAGTTTTATTAGATATTATCTGAAAAGCTGTTATCTTGTTTTTGCCTCTTGATTTATAAAGCAATTCTTATTCTAGTATGTAGAATCTCACAATTGTTAAGGAAGATTAGCTATAAATAAATACTATACAAATGATATCTTCATGGGTCACAACCTGCTGTGATGACATCGTGCTGGGTGAGGGAAGCCCATGAAAGGGACCCAGAAAGTCTTTATTCCACAAGGGAGTAGAAGAAAAGAGGTGGCCAGCCAGAGCAAGACCCCCTTACACAGAAGGTCCTTTGGCTGTAATTGTAAATGCAGGACTAATTGTCCTTGGATTATAGAAATCTCAGGGTTTAATGGAAAGAAAGTCATCATCAAATGCCAATGTTTAGGATACAGATGTAGAGAAAGGGCTGGGACAGATGTTGGCACTGAAGTCTGGATATGTCGGGGTAAAAGATTATGCTGTTACTGTAACAAAGGAATTGAGATAATCAATTAAAGGTATAAAATTTTTATTTTGGCTCATAGTTTTGGAGATTTCAATCTATGGTCAACTGACCTTTTTGCCTGGGCCTGTGATGAGGCAGCTCATCGGGGTAGGAGCATATGGAGAAACCATTCACCTCTTGATTGATAAGCAAAGAATAAAGAGAGGAGGGGCCAGAATCCAGATTTCCCCCTTAAGGGCATCCTCCTAGTGACCAGAAGAACTCCCACTAGGCTTTACCTCTTAACATTTCCACCACGTCCAAATAGCAGCAAGTTTGGGACTAAGCCTTTAACACATGGATTTGGCAGAACATTCCTGATCCAAACTATCTAAGATGGAGATACTAATTCAAGCAACACTATTGTTCTTTCTTGGGCACACTGTGATAACTAGGGACAAGTGGCATGCCTATGGTTCCCCATCAATGATAACTCTTTACATGTCATTTCATTAGACTCTTTAACTTTGGGAACTTGTGGCAGCTAGGGAAGAAAATATTTGCAATTCTATTGATATCAAAAATATATTTTAGAAGAGAGAAGATAGAGGATCAGAGGAAGGGTGCGCTTACCAGCAGCTCTTCCATTCACGAATTAAAATGTGGGAGGACTGCTCCTCGGCAAGGTAGGTGACTAAGAGAACACACTGAAATACAATATTGGATAGTAAAAGGGACCACAGAGACACAGAAAGTGAGAAACTTCTAACATGTTATAAGAAATAATACATTAAAGATGTGCCGGCTTGGCTGATGGCTGCAATGGCAGTGGTGGCTGTGGCTGCTGAAGGGTGGAGGAGTGCAGGCAGAGAGAGGAAAATACGGTGAAAAATATACTGGCTTGGAGGACCATGTGGAATAGAGAGGGAGGCTGATCTTAATGGACCCAGAGTTTGTGGGGGAAGTTGTTTAGTGAATCTACAACCAAAATCACTTGACCCATGGGCGAATGGTTGAGTGGGGACAAGTAGCTGGTGGGAGACCAGTTATTATTGTGTGGCTGCAAGCAGAGGCAGGAGATTGGGAACTCATAAAGGAAGTTGCCAACTGACCATCAATCACCTATTATGGGCCCCAAGGTGTGCCTGGATCAGTATGACTGAAACTGGCACAGAGAGAATTGTGCCTCAGGCAACCCAGGATCAGAATCCCAAGGAGAGAGAGCTCCTTTGTTTCTGCTGTCCCATCAGAGTTATTGGGAAGACACCAATAACGGTCAGACAGGAGCACCTGCCCTCCAGGTATGATCCTGGGTCATGCACATCCATAGTGGTGAATGTGAGAACTATGGAAGTTTAGACTCTGCACCCTGAAAGTGGAATTTATGGGAGGCACCAGAGACACAGAGGTCCAGCAGAGATCTGCATCTCTCCAGCAACATGCGGGGTGAATCAAATCTCAAATACCCACCAACAGAGTTTCAAAGGTCCACCAAGACTAAATTCCAATTATTGGAACTTTCGATTTCAAACAGTGCAACTTATCAGCACTCCCCAGTCTATTCCATCCTACACTGAGAGTCAGTCTATTCCATCCTGTACTGAGTGTGTGGGAAGCTGAGAGCTGCTACAATCAGCTTTGGCTCCTAGCCACAATGACTGGCAACTTGGTGAGGAAAGACAATGGGCCTAGCAATCCCCAGCTCTGGTCCCAAGGATTACAGAGCCCAAAAATAAAGTCAAAGAATGAAAATCCATCCTTGCCAATAGTTTCAACCACCTCAGCTGAATCAAGGCCTTTATTTCTCATTAAGAATTTTTATGTTTTTTTCCTATTCTTCCCAATTTTTTATTCATTTTTATTTTATTTTAAATTTTTAAAAATTTCATTTCATTTTATTGTATTATTTTTTAACTTTTTTCTGTTCTGTGTGATTGTGGGCATGTGTATGTGCATACGTGTGCATGCATGTGAGTTCACTGCAGAGATAGTTTTGAACTATATATATATATGTGTGTGTTTTTGTATAATTTTACTTTCATTTTAATTGCTTCCTCTTCACCCATTTATTATTTCAGCTTGGTTTGACTTCGGGGGGGAGGGTGTAAAATTATACATGAATTTGAGTTGTTTTGACCACACGTTTGTTTGTACTTTGGTTTCTAGTCCTCTTATTGCCCCTTCTTCTCTCTCTTCCCTCACCAATAGCCCAATTGTCCTGTTTCCTGTTCCTCTCATTTGTTATTTTATTATTTTTACTAAGTTTTCACTCTTTCTTCAATGTAGCCATTATCTGCCACCTATGTCTCCTGCCTCTCCTCTGGTCACTTTTTAAATACTACAAGCTTTCTCTTGCCTTCCCACCCTATTTTATCATCACTTAAGAAACTAATTCTACTATCTGGTGGAATTATGTAGTTCATGCAATTCCTACCCCATTCATGTTGTGATTATTAGTGCAGTGGGTGACCTAGTAGGCATCTGCTGTTTAATGTCTGATCTAGTTCATGGTTGTTTATTGTTGGTACTGATGTTAAATGCTGACCCCCACATTCCTATGCAGGTGGTAATTAGTTAAAGATATCAAAGTAGACACAAAGCATTTATCGTAATGCTGAACATCTGTTGATAACAATATTGCTATTTTTGGCTCTCTCTTTCTTCTAAAAGGGTCTGGAAAGTTATTGGGTACTTCAAGTTCACAGAGTAGAGGCCCTGATGCTGAACAATATTCACAGCTTAGCTAAGTAACAGTGAGCCTCACTCCACACATGACTTATCTCTGCTTGAGCCTCAACAATACTTCAACACATAGAATAGGGGAGATAAAAACCCCAAGAGAACAACTAGGCCGACAAACAACAATCAGAGGGGGACGTTAGGTCCCACTCCTGGACATCTACTCATACATCAAAAACAGAGAGAGGCCTCAGAACAAAATGATAACTACACACAAAATGTCACACATAGAAAGAGGAAGGGGAATCCACCTCAACTGCTGCGTAAGTTCAAGACTTCTGAAAATATGACAAAACGCGTAACTGTATCTCCCCTCAAAATTCACAATCCCCCAACAAAGGAACCCACAGATATGGAAGCAGATGGAATTTCAGAGAAAGTCTATAAAAATGATTATTAAAATGTTCATTAAGCTAAAAGAAGATCTAAGGAATGAATTAAGAGAGCAATATAGGCAATGAAGGACCATTTTAACAAAGAAGCACAGATAATGAAAAGAAACCTATTAGAACTCTTAAAAATGAAAGATACAATGAATCAAATTAAAATTTCACTTGAAAGCATCATCAACAGATTAGATTGTGTAGAAATCAGAATTGTAGGCCTTGAAGACAGGGCATTGAACTGGAATACTCCATATGCAATAAAGAGAAAGAAAAGACCATGACCAGAATATAAAAGAACCCTGGGAGAGTGTCAATAGAGCAAAACCAGGTCACAGGCATAGAAGTGAACATGGGGATCCAGGCTAATGCATTAAGAGTGGCTTCAGTGATATAGTTGGACAAAATTTCCCCCATGTAAGAAATGCAATGGACATTCACACACAGGATGCACACAGAACCCCAAAGAGACACAATCAAAACAGAACCTCTCCAAAACACATCATAATCAAAATGCCTAACATAGAAACTAAGAAAAGAATGGTAAAAACCACAAGATGAAAACATTAGGTCACACTTAGAGGCAAAGCCATAAGGCTCACTTCTGACTTCTCAACTCAGACCCTAAAATCAAGGAGGTCCTGGAATGTGGTATTCCAAGCTCTAAAAGAAAACCATTGACAGCCAAGAGTGCTATATTCAGCACAGCCATCTTTCAAAATCAATGGGGAAATGAAAACTTTCCATGACAAGAATAAACTAAAAAGAATTCATGACCACCAAGCCAGCACTACAAAGAATGCTCAAAGATACACTGCACACAGAAGAACTCCAAAACAACCCCAAACCTCCCAAACAGGTGAAGATCACTAGAAGAACAACCAACTGAATGAAAATCAAGGCAGAATTAAACACAGCAAACAAACCAAAATGACACAAGACAATAAACATGTGTCCTTAATAACACTGAATGTAAATGGTCTCAACTCCCCACCCAAAAGGCAAAGGTGGGAAGAGCAGATTTAAACACAGTTTCCAACAGTATGCAGTTTGCAAGAGATTCATCTCATAGGCAAATATACCCATTGGCTGAAAGAAAAGGATGGAAAAAATATTATATGCAAATTAAGTCTGAAAATGAGCCAGAATAGCTATTCTCCCATTTGACATTTGACAAAGAGATTGCAAAGCAAAGATTAATCAGAAGAGAGATAGAAGACCACTACATACTGATAAAAAGAACAATCCAACAAGATGATATAGCAATAGTAAGTATATATGTCCCAAATGTTAGTACACCTAATTACATTAAAAAATACTTCCTGACATTAAATCTCAGATAGACCCCAATCAATAATACTGGGTCATTCTGTCACACCCTTATCACCAATAGACAGGTCATTCAAACATAAAATCAATAAAGATATTTCTGACCTTAATAATACTCTAAATCAAATGGAACTAATAGATACCTACAGAACATTTCATCCCAAACATTTGAATTTACTTTCTTCTCAGCAGTTCATGGAACTTCTCCAAAATAGATCATATTCTAGATTGCAATGCAAGTTTTAGCAAATATAAAAAAATTGGGGCTGGGGTTGTGGCTCAGTGGTAGAGTACGTGCCTAGCACATGCGAGGCACTGGGTTCAATTCGCAACACTGGATATAAATAAATAAGTGAATAAAATAAAGGTCTATCAACATCTAAAAAATATTTTTTAAAAAGTGATAGAATTCCTTGCATTCTATCATTGATCATAATGGAGTAAAACAGAAATCAGGAATAGGAAAAAGAATAGAAACCACGTAAACATAAGAAAATTGAACAATACTCTTTTTTTGGGGGAAACTCCTTACTCTCCTTACTAGCACTGTTAAAACATTACACAAAACACAATCAAGTGGCAAGTAATTATAATGCAATCCCCTCACGGCAATCCAAATTTATTGAACTACTGATGCTAAGTTATACAAAATTTTACCACTTTAATTAAAGCTTTTAGTTTACACTTGGCTACCTCAAAGTAGTTGTAACAACAGGTTGGTCAATTTAAACACTGTGGCTCCCTGTTGGATAGGCACACAATCTTTACACCCAAATGTACACCCACATGCATACAAAGTAACAAGACGTTGATGAATAAAACAGTAATATTTACTGCAAATTAGGCCTTATAACCAATTACACAGGATTAAAATGACCTCTCACATTCACATCCACAGTTCTTGTCCATCATTTCACATCTCAACCAAAATGTAACACATGTGAAACAATCACTTACAGGCAAAATACTAATACTGTATATTTGGTATTGTAAATACACCTATGCATGAGTAATCAAGGGATTCACAGTGAGAATCTATAGCTGCAGAAGCTGTAGATTTATAAAAATTGTTAAATCATTAAAGAAATGTTTGAAAATATGCACTTTTTGTTGCAGACCCCCACTGTACACACATCTACAAACATTGTTTGCTATGTAAACAAAAAAATTAAACACATAATAAAGAGACTTGAGAAGTCTGGACATTTCCTTCCCAATAAATATTAAAGATTTTTCTTTCTCAGGATTATTTTAAAGACAAGATCACTGGTTTCCAAAGGTTTTTTAAAAATTAGAGAAACTATGCAGCTCTGTTAATCAAAGTGCTTATTTTGTACAATATAGATATAGATAATGGTCTTGAATTTAGAACACAATTTACAATAAGCTATAGATATCAAAGAAGCAATGTTATTTGGAGTAGTATATATAGGAGCTATTTGGGCTTCCTTTTATTATGCTAAGATTGTGCTGCTTTCAGGATTTATACCACTGCACTCTCCAATACAGTTTGGGGTGTGTTAAAGTACACAGTGCGCCATGTTCCTACATGCACAACATTGGTGGGTGAAGAATTTCTCTTAGAAGTAATACTGGATGTAGCCTCTGATTTTATTAGCTGCATACTCTAGGATTATTATATAAGCAAAAACCTCTCTTGTGCTACTGAGAAGTGGTTAGAATGTGCAAACTGAAAGAGTAGCTTTCACCACCTCTTAAAACGTACTACCAAAGGAAAGTCCATTTAAGAATGTTGGTAGGTTTAACGAAGTTGAAATGCTGGTGCTGTTGACTTGGGCAAGAGTTCTTCACACCTGGCTCAGAGCTACAATGCATTTAGTATATTGAGGCAGCTGACATCATGACTTTTTGCCACCCTTCTAAGACACGAGTTTTTCTGTTAATTTGCTGCACTAGGTCATAAAATATTTAATTAACATTTATTTTCTATTTTGCAGATTCTAAGAATGCACCGTTGTGCCACTGTCTTGCTAGATTTGGACCTTGTTCCTTTACTACAACTCTTTCATCTTCAAAGTCACACTACCAACCAGAATCATGGGAACATCATCAGTGTCTTTAACTTAAAGGATCTTTTCTCTCAGATCTTGTAAATCATTAGAGGTGGACTGTGTTGTGATGGAATAAACTCAAGCGAAGCCTTGTCTATTTGCATGTGCAAATCCTTCATTGCTGTGAAGCATTTGATTCCTGCAGTGTCCAAGATTTCAAGCACACGTTGTTGTGCACCTGTTTCAACTTGCTTTCTGTAAGAATCCTTTATCATAGGATATTTTTCAGCAAAACTCCTTGAACAAACTGTACAGTCAGAGCAAACTTTCCAATCCCTTCTGAACCAAGAACAACTAGCTTATAGTCACACACGTTGCAAATTTGTCAGAACAGTATTTTTTTATACTCGTACTTGCTTCCCTCAGCCTGTAGCTCCTCCAGGTTGCTGCTCTGGGCACCACAATGGTTGCCCCTGATGCTCCGGCTGGTTTCTGAACAATAATTTTTTACATGAAGAATGAATCATAAAAGAAATAGGAGAACAAGTCAAGAAGTTCTTAGAAACAAATGAAAATAGAGATACAATATATTGCAATCTTTGGGATAGGATGAAGGCAGTTCGAAGAGGAACATGTATATGCCTACGTTAAAAAAAAAAAAACAAAAAAAAACCCAGAAAGTTGCTCTACCTCAATGCCTTAGAAGAGGAAGAATGAACCAATTCCAAAACCAGTAGAAGACAGGAAATAATTAACAGAAGGCAGCTGAAATTAATGAAGTTGAGAATAAAAAGCAACACTCAGGATCAATGCAACAGAGTGGGTTCTTCAAAATGATAAAGATTGATAAAACTTTAGCCAAACTAACCAAAAAAGAGAGCACAGACCCACGTGAACAAAATTAGAGATGAAAAGGAGATGTCACTACAGATACTTCTGAAATCCAGAGGATTCTTAGAAAATATTTTAAAATCTATACTTTAATCAACTAGGAAACCTAGAAGACATTCACAAGTTTCTAGATACATATGACTGCCCAATTGAACCAGAAAGATAAAGAAAACCTAAAAATACCAACATCAAGTAATGAAATGTAAATAGCAGTTAAAAACCTTCCAACAAAAAAGAGCCCAGGATAAGACGGATTCACAACTGAGTTCTACCAGACCTTTAAAGAAGAACACCAGTCTTTCTCAAAGTATTTTCCATGAAACTGAAAGGGGGGAGCACTCTCAAAAACATCTATGAAGCCAGTATCGCCCTGATACCAAAACTATACATAGCAACATCAAGAAAACTACAGACCAATATCCCTGATTCACTTAAATGAAAAATTTTTAATAAAGTATTAGCAAATCACATTCAAAACCACATCAATGTCAGGATAAAAGTCAACTACTATCTATAACCATAAACTTCTAATAAAAATCTATCAAGAAGATAATACACCATGAGCAAGTGGGTTTCATCTCAGGGATGCAAGCTTGGTTTAATATATGCAGAACAATAAATGTAATTCACCACATAAATAGAATTAAGGGCAAGAATCATATGAGCATCTCATTAGATGTAGAAAAGACCTTTTATTGAATTCAGCCCCCTTCATGTTAAAATACTAGAAAAACTAGGGATAGAAGGAACTTACCTCAATACAGAGGCTATATTGGACAACGCAAAGCCCACATCATATCGAATTGAGAAAACCTGAAAACCTTCCTCCAAAATCAGGAATGAGACAGGATGTCCAGTGCTACCACTCCTACTCAATATAGTTCTTGATACTCTAGCCAGAAAAATGAGGCTAGAGAAGGAAACTAAAGGGGTACAAAAGGGAAAGAAGAAGTCCAATGATCTTTTGATGACATGACCCTATATCTAGAAGACCCCAAAACTCCACCATAAGACTTCTAAAGCTGATAAATAAATGCAGAAAAGTAGCAGAATACAAAATCAATATTCATTACTCACTAGCTCTCCTGTACTCCAGCAGCAATAATTTTGAGGAAAAAAGTCAAGGAAACTATCCATTCACAAATACCTCAAAAATATACTTGGGAAATAACCTGGCCAAGAAGGTGAAAGATCTCTACAATGAAAATTATGGAACACTGAGGAAAAAAATTGAAGAAGACCTTAGAAGATGGAAAAACCCCTCATGTTCTCGGATAGGCAAAATTAATATTTTTCAAAATGTTCATACTACCAAAAGCACTATACAGATTCAATGCATCAAAACACCAATGATGTTCTTCACAGAACTAGAGAAAACTGTTCTAAAATTCATTTGGAAGAATAAGAGAACTAAAATAATCAAAGCAATCCTGAGCAAGAAGAGTAATGCAGGAGACATCACAATACATGATCTCAGATTAAACTATCAAGGAACTAACAGAAACAGCATAGCATTAGCATCAAAATAGATAGGAAGTCTGGGATGTGACTCAGCAGTTAAGCCCCCCCAGTTTAAATTCCTGGTACAAAACAAAACAAAACAAAACAAAACAAAACAAAACAAAACTAGATATGAAGACCAATGGAATAGAATGGAAGACACAGAGACATCTGATACAGCCATTTGATACTTGACAAAGGAACCAAAATATATATATTGGAGAAAAGACAGTCTTTTAAACAAATGATGCTGGGAAAACTAGATATCCATATGTAGAAGAATAAAACTAGATCTTGTCTCTCACCCTATTCAAAACTCATATCAAGTAGATTAAAGACTTAGGAATTAGACCAGCAACTTTGAAACTGCTAGAAGAAAACATAGGGTCAACATTCCCCCGTATTGGTGCAGATACCAACTTCCTCTTTTGATTTCCTTAAAAAATAAAACCAAGAATGAATAAGTGGGATGCCTTTAAATTAAGCAGCTTCTGCAGAGCAGAGGAAATGATTAAGAGCATGAAGAAAGAGCCTACAGAAAGGGGGAAATTCCTTGCCAACTGCTCCTCTGACAGGAGATTAATATTCAGACATATAAAGCACTTAAAAAGCTGAGAAGTAAAACCCCAAATAGCCTGATCAATAAATGGATAAAAGGACTAAACAGTTAGCTCTTAAAAGAAGAAACAAAAATCATCAATAAATATATGAAAAAATGGTCAACCTCTCCAGAAATCAGAGAAATGCCGATCAAAACTACATTAAAATTCCATCTAACTCTAGTCAGTATGGCCATTATCAAGAATACTACAACTACTATTACTACTACCAATACTAATACTGCTACTGCTAAATGCTGGTGAGAATGTGGGGGAAAAGGTACGCTCAGATGTTATTGATGGGACTACAAATAAATGCAAGTGCTCTAGAAGCAGTGTGGAGATTCCTCAAAAAACTGAGCAGGGAACCACCATATGACCCAGTTAGCTCACTCCATTATTTATCCAAAAGAACTAAAATCAGCATACTGGAGTGATACCACCACATCAATATTTAGAGCAGCACAATTCATAATAGCCAAATTATGGAACCAGCCCAGATGCCTGTCAATAGATGAATGGATCAAGAAAATGTTGTATGTATACACAATGGAATTTTATTCAGTCATAAAGAAGAATGGAATTATGGCATATGCCAGTTAATGGATAGAGCTGGAGAACATCATGCTAAATGAAATAAACCAGACTCAGACAATCAAGGGTTGAATGTTTTCTCCCATATGTGGAAGCTAGAGCATAATGAGGGGGGAATTGGATATCATAAAAATATAGGGAAGATCAATAGAGTAGAAGGAGATTGGGAAGAAGGGAGAAGGGATGAGAAAGTGGATGAAATGTGGAATGAAATTAACAAAATCACACTATATACATGTGAATTCCATCTTTATGGATATGTAAAAAGCACCAATCAAAAATAAATAAGTGAAAGGAAGACCAGTAGAGTAGAGGAAGGAGAATAGGGGGAGGGAGGGGAAGAGGGATATGGGAACCCCCAGGACTGAAATGGAGTAAATCAAATTCCTTGCATGTATGATTTTGTCAAAATGTACTCAACTATTATGTATAACTATAATGCACTCACAAAAAAATCCATTGTGTTATTTCTTTCCTTACTGGCATGTTTAAAGCTTCCTTATTTTGTGTGTTTGAAAGTTTAATTAATGCACTGTTTACTTCTGTTTCTTTTAATAAAGATGCATGTCATCTGGAAAAAAATACATTTAAAAAATCCATCTTTGGATAATATTAAATGTACAAACTAACATTTGGTCTGCAAGTCCGACAGATGGTCATGTGACAGGATGGTTTCTGAGTTGCCTCTTGCTCCCGAGGGAACAGTGGAGTCCTGGTTGGCCCCATCCCTCCTCCCCGCTGGTTTTCTTCATGCTTCTTTGTGCCTGGGGAGGTGCTTTTAACCGATTCCATCCTCTGAAATAGTAGAGTAGATAACATAATTTGTGGGAAGACAAACGTGCCCATCAAGATCTTTTCTATCATTCAAGGTCTGCTTCTTATTTTTGTGGCAAAGTATTAGAGGAGTAGTGAGTGGAAAGATATGTTGTATTTTTTTTTTCTTTTGCAAAAGTCAAGTGCTCCAAATTGTTGACCTTTCTGGTGGTGACAGGTAGCTGTCAGAGTGTGCTAGCTCATGGTAATAAATGCACACAATCTACCCTTTTTGGTAAATGTAACTTAACAGTGGAAAAAAAAATAACTGCTTTTTGAAAGGATCTTATGCTACTGAGAGAGCATTTTGAAAACGGATTTTGGGGAATGTTACTATTCTTATGTGATGTTTCCGAGGGAAATGATTTAAGTGAATCACTTAGGGAGATTTTCATATTTTCATGCTTAAAAGCTTGGAAACATATTTCTAGTCAGTTTGAAAATTTTAAACAAAAGCATTTCAGAGGTTTTGAAACCCATTTGTTTAAAATATAAGTATGCAGAACCTTCTGATTAGTAAATAGATCTGGGAAGAGAGAAATTCATAAACTGAATTTTAATAAACATGTAGGCTTGATAGACTCAAAACAAAAGGTTTCAGGCTCAACCAATGACTTTCTCCACCTGATTTGCAACAGTACTAAATCCACACTGAGACACAGGCTGAATTTGGATACAAACCTACATATTGCTAAATCACAAAGTATTTAACCAAAAATTTCAAAAATAATAATATGTATTAAAGCATATTATGCTCCCTACAATATTAGCAGTAATTACTTCTAGGAAGAGAACATTTTGTAGCTTCAAAGAATTGCTATTTAAGTATTGTGTTCAAATTTTTATCTGTGTATATTTTGTGATGTACATAGGATATTTGCACATAAACACAAGTATTTATATGAGAAAATATACATATGTATGTGGGAATAGTACTGTGTATACATATACAAACCCCTTACTAATAACTTTTTTATGTGTGTGTGTGTAATTTACAAATAAAATATAGGTCTTTTTTACTTATGGGGTCATGTGCTGATAAACCCATTGGAAGTTGAAAGTATTATAAAGTGAAAATATATTTAACACATGAAACTTACCCTCAAATGTGCTTGGAATGCTTGCAGTTGCCTACAACTGGGAAAAATCATCTAATGCAAATCCTAGTTTATGATAAAGTTTTGAGGGTCCCATATAATTTATTGAATACCTGCATCCAAAAATACTAGCAACATGGAACACTGTAGAAACACCGTTTACTCTCACAATCCTGTGGCTGATGGTGGCTGCAGCTCACTGGACAGACCCCCATCACAAGAGAAGATTGTATGGGACACTGCTAGCCCAGGAAAACATCAAAATTCAAATTGTGGTTTCTCCTGAATGCACATTGCTTTTGCACCATCATGAAGTTGGAAAATCTTAAGTCAAACCATTGAAAGTTGGAGACCATCTGTACATACACACTGTGAATGTACATCCTGTAAAGCACTTTTTCCCTGAGTTAGAGATGACTGGTATGGAGGAAAGATTAGAGTCAGGCATCACAGGTCCTTGTTCCACTTCTTCCACTGGGACATAGTGGCTTCTATGAATCAGATGACAGAATTTCAGAGCTAGAGAGCAGGAGAAGAATGCTATCTTGCTGAGCTCCTATGAGGGTTGGGGAGGCCAGAGTTCTGAATGTTGGTTGGAATATAGCAAAGTAGACCCCACATAAGCTGTGCAGGCTATTAGGTGGCACATTAGAGACTATCTGGCCCATTATTGAATTTTCTAGGTGAGGAGACAAGCAAGAGAGGAAAATGGAGTGACTCTGTGTTCTAGAAGGAGATATGGAAGAGCTGCCATGGAACTTCAGTTGAGAATTCTTTTGAGGTCCCATATTAGTTTTGATTATAACTCCCAATGATTGATTCCTTATAAAACCATTTCTTCAGGATTTCTCCAAGAGTCACCCTCTAATAATTTACAGAGAATTATGTGATATGTACACAAAACGTGTGAGTCACTCTCATCTTGCTTTTCACACTGAAATGCCAACAGGTAGCACTGTCTTTAATTGTTTCTTCTCACTGCTTTTGGTTCTCCATGTCAGGAGTGTTCTGTGAAGACCAGAAGATTATAGTGGGGACCTCAAAAGTTCTTTTAGGCTTTAGACCTTACGAGAAACTAGGAAGAGAGTGATATGTGATATCATTTGCATTTTACTTTTACTAGAAACAGTGTTAAAGGCCAAGGTTGATCTAAGTTAGTGATTATGAACTTTTGGGGGGTCTTTTGTTTATTTGAGAATCTGATGAAGTATATGGATCATGTCCCTAGAAAGGGCATGTGTGAACATGCATATGATATTTTATGCAGGATCCAGGGAGTTATGCAATTCCTGGAGCCTTTCCATTGACCTAACACCCTTTCAGGTACTGACACTCCATACATTCAGAATTACCCAGAGCATGTTTAAGCATTCACATCCTTATCCCAGCATTTCCCACCTTTTAATTTGGTTTGGTGACATTGGTGATGAAATCAAATGGGTTTTAAACATGTTCTCATTTTCCACTTTGATCAGTAAAAGCCACCAACACCTGAGCAGGGGCTTCTGGAAGTACATGGTATTCATATAAATATTTTTACTACTTCATTTCTCCTTTCTCCAATCTTGATCATCACTCTTCAAAAAATGTTACCTTCTTAAAATCTAACCATTTGACTTCATTTCCAGCTTTTTTATAATGGAAGTAGGCAGCATCAATTCAGAGTGCACCTGTTCTGGAAGAATGTGGGGTATTGAGTATATTTTATAACTAATGGAAGGAATTAAACATGTAGTGTTTGCTGATAGCGTACCACACACTGTGCTGGGGCTTTTACAGAATCATATCATTACTTCTTAAATAGTTACCACTAGGTTCAATGCTACTGCTTTAATCTTAGAGAGAAGGAAATGAAAGCTCAGAGACCATGAGTAAGTAAGTAATGAATTAGGTGTCCAAACCCCTTGTTGACAATCCTACACCCCTGTCAATGTGGGACTTAAAACACATTGCTGATCCATATCTGGAGTTTCTCCATCTGTAAGTTGTGCAAGCTCCCTGCTACCAGCTCTTGTGTATTTACATAGACAAATGATTAGAGGGGAGGTTTTGACTCTGGCAATTCCATGTGTTACACTGACATAGATCTAAGTTTTACTTAGTAGTCAGCAAGGTTTTCTTCCAGTCCCCTACCGTTTGACTGAAGTTTCAGGTGTGATGCACTTTGCAGTAGTAACCTTAGTGACCTTGCAGAAGTACAATGTGAACTGGTTCTCAGACCAAGCCATAGCAATGTCATTCTAGTTCCAAATGGAAAGAAAGAGAAACATGAAAAGTCCATCCACGCTGGGATCTGCTGGTTTATTAGGCTGTACAATTTGTCTGGGGTGCCATCAGCCAACAGCCTAAATGCCCCCCAGATTCCTCTATCATTGGCTGATAAAAAGTGAGTGAAAATATGGTGGGTTGGGCAGGAAACGAGTCTTAATTCCAAGTGTGTGCTTGCTGGTGCATATTAGTAATTTCCACTATTAATTAAATGGAAAGACTGTGTGTGTGTGTGTGTGTGTGTGTGTGTGAGTGTGAATTTGTTTCTCTATTTATACAAGACAGAACCTTGACTGCAGAAACTATAAATTATATAAATTCTTAAGACTCTTCCACATAATGATGATAATGTGTTGATTGAGGTGATATAGGTTAATGATAAGAAAGAAGATAAGTTCTCCATTTTTGATGGCACTGACATACTATAAGCCCATGAGAGTAATAAATAAACACCTGTTCCAAGGCCGTATCAAATGGAATGAAATCTGATATGGAAAATATATTGCTGTGTGCTGTCCAATGGCATCATTTGGGGGCATATAAATTGCACAGCAATGAATGGTCCTAGTACAGTTGCTTGGAAACATTAAGGAAAGTGATTATCTTATCCTGCATCAGACATCATCATTAAAATCACCTTGAATAATTAATTCATCACCACTTACAAGGTTGGCTGACCTAAATGGTAATACTTCTTCATTTAGGAAACTAAATATTAGTAGATGACTTTCCTGCCCAACTTAAAATATTTCAATGATTTTGAATGTACGTAGGAAGAGACCAACATCCTTGGCCAATAAGGCTTCCCCAACACCAATTGCTACTTTTTATATATTTCACTGTAGCCTAATGACATTTTCAATATCCTAGCTCCACCTGCCACAGGATCATTGCACATACTATCCTATCTATCCTAAACCTGCTTTTCAGAGTTAATCCCTAGGGCATTCTTAAGCTGTAGACATTATTGAGTTTATATCTTAGTTCAAAAGGCTCTTTCCCAGAGAGCGTTTCTTTGAAACCCACCAAAACTAGACTAAATCCCTTTGTGTTATATTCTTATGGTCTTGTTTTACCTTCTTTTAAAGTAATGTATAGTTATCTTTATTGTTTAATAGTTTGATTCCTTGCACTGGACTAAAGTGATATAAGAGGGGTGGTGTGACTACTGCATACACTCACTTAAGATTTTTAAATGATGAATCATGAAAACCTTGAGCTACTCCAATTTTTCCTGAGAAAGATGAACAACATGCATTAAAAAGAAGACATGATTTAGAGGATTCAGTGAATAGATAATTTGGGGTGCAAAAATACACAACACCTCTCTTATTAGAAACAGTGTACTTTCCGACTCTCAAATACCTATTACAGGCAATTTGGGAGGAAAGTTCTGGGAAGATGGCAGAGGAGGAAGAAACCTGTCTCCCCCACAGAAAGTACACTGGTAGAAACTGATGTACTTATTTTGGAATTCTGGAGTCTACCGAAAGCTTGCAACGCCCAGGAGAAGACTTTACCAGTAAATGCAGTTAATTTCAGTCTATTTCAGCTCTAGCACAGTAGCAGCTCCTCTACTGCAGGCAGCTCTGCATGTGTTTCTGGAGAAGCTTGCACACAACTTGCAGGAGCCAGGATGGGCAAAAGGGACCTTGTCCTACTGGCCAATGCTATGGTACGTCTCCCATTGTTGCAAGACCCTCCTGCTCAGATGAAATGACTGTCGGAATTTAAAGAGCTGTAGCCCTTACACCTCCATACTTCATTTTTCTTGTATTTGCCTTTTGGGAGCCTGATATTAAATATTAGGACATTCAAGAACAGCTACACGTACAGAGAAAATTATAAAACAATTATACATACCCAAGGAAAAGCTCAGAAAAAACTTAGTAGACCTTAAATTTATAACTCAGACTAATCTTGGCATAGAGGTTGGTATCCTACTTAATAAAACACACACACAACAACAACAACAACAACAACAACAACAACTAGAAATCCCTGGGAAAGGAAGAGAATCTTCTTTTCAGTTACCACATTATTAGATTCAAAAGTCCAGTCTGCAACAACAACAACAACAACAACATTAGAAGACATACAAATAAACAGGAAAGTATGGTCTATTAAAAGTAAAAAAAAATTAAATCAACAAAAACTGTCTGTGAAAAAGACCTCATGGCAGATCTACTAGACTTTAAAACAGAGAAGAACTAAAAAAAGACATGGAGAATGTCAAGAAAAATGAATGGACAAAATGGAAATATCAACAAATAGAAAACTTAATGGCACCCCCCTCCCTGAATCCTGGAGCTGAAAAGTACAGTAACTGAAATGAAGAATCTACTAGGCTGATTTGAGCAAGCAGAAGAAAGAATCAGTGATCTTGAAGATAAAACAATGGGAATTATCAAGTCTGAGGAGCAGAAAGAAAAAAGATGGAGGAAAAGTGAACAAAACCTTAAGGACCCGAAGGGCACTATCAAAAAAGACCAACTGATACGCGGTGGGAGTCCTGGAAGGAGAAGAAAGGGAGAAAGGGGAGAGAGAATATTCGAAGAAATAATGGCTGATAATTTCCCAAACTGGACCCAGAACATGAATATCAATATCCAAAAGCTCAACAAACTCCAAGCAACAACACTCAGAGAGCCACATCAAGACACACTATGACCAACAACAAAGAAAGAATATTAAAAGCAGTAAGAGTAACACATCACATATAAATGAGCTTCAATGAGATTATTAGTCAAACTCCCAACAGAAAAGTTGGAGACATAGGCAGTGAACAAATATACTCAACGTGATAAAAGAGAAAACCAAGAATCTTACGTATAGTGTGAGTGCCCTTCCTCAAAGCTATATGAAAAATAAATATCTCAATAAAGGTGGTGGAAGTAGTTGCAGAACATCCAAAAAACCAAAAAATAAAAAACAGTCATTTGAGAACATAAGCCAGCACAGAACCATCATTTCTCTAAGGACAGAGACAAGAAGATACATATCACAAGGGCAAGAGCAGAACAGAAGACTGATGCACAGCACAAAGCAGGAGAGGTAGATGGTGGGAACATTAGGATGTCACTGAGGCTACCTGCATCTCTACTGCAGCTGCTGTCTTTTAAAACCTCGTAGCCATGAAAAAAAGATAATATGAAGAAACACAATAGCAGGAGTTGTTAATATATGAAACTATAACATGAAAGGAGCTCATTTCTGCTGTGATCATTACAAAGTCACTTTGTTTTCTAATGTCTATACTAAAAAAGTAAAAAGAGACAAATTAATTTCTATAATGTATTTTCTTTAATTCAAAGTTTTCAAAAATATTATCTTTTCAGCTTTTCACAAATATTATTAATGAGAGAAAAGCCATGTTTTCAGGATGACACCCTTCCATCACTCTATCTATGGCTTTTGTTTATCATGATCCAAATTAGATCCACTTCTTCCCAGCATGACTTCATTTGCTCTTCAATTAAGTTTTTGCAACCCTCATTGTACAAGCAGAAGATACCTTGTGTTTTCAAATCTCTTTCCACTCACTAAGGAATTCTGTGCACCATATTGGAAATGTGCTCAACCATTCACTAAGGAATTGTGTCCACAATATTGGAATCGTGGTCAACCATTCACTAGAAAATTCTGTCCACCATATTGGAATTGTGCTCAACATTCCTGGTGGATTTCGTGTGGCTCTGCCAAGTTCTCTCCCTGTGAAGCTCTCTCTCCTCTCTGGTATCCTTTCTTTATGGCTTGGGATTCTTCCAGCCTCTTGGATAAGTGGGTAAATTGCACTATCAAGTCTTGAAAGTCTTTGTATTAAATGAACCTGCACTGATTTTATTTATATTCCACTAATGAGAAATAACTACATGAGAATTCACATGTACACAACTTTTAAGTATGAAGAATTATGTGTGATTTTAATGGATAACTAGTCACCTGTGCTGTTTAGTTTCATTTTCATTCTTTTGTTGACAACTGTTTTTTTCCTTAGATTTTAATACATTCATCTTTATCATTGCTGTTCTGATATTTTGCTATTGTGTATCTATCCTTTTTTGGAATGTATTGTTTACATTTGTTCTCTGGTCTTTCTTCCACTCTGGAATACACTCAATAATCATCGGTTCTAATTTTTATTCTCTGCCATTTCCTCTAATCTGTTCTTTTGGAGGCCTATTACATGTATATATTGGAACCTGTTGATCAACATTCCTTATTCTTAGCTATAATTTCTAAATTTTAATTTTGTTTTCTGGATTATATCCTTAGTTATTAGCTTCCAAATCATAATTTTCTGTGTGACTGTATCCTTGCTAGAATATATGTCATATATTCATTTTTTAAATGATTATATTTTCATTTTAATATTCCTACTTGAGTTTTTCATGATAAATTACTCATACTTCATTTGCACCTGTTTTTGTTTTGTATTTTCTTACAATTTTTAAAATATATTATTTACTTTTAGACACCCTTCCTTTGAAATTCCACAAGGTTAAATTCATTTAGAGAAAATTCAGTTCATAATATGGTTTTTAATTCTGCATTGATGTCATTTTTGGCATTGCATTTCTTTGTTTATTATAGAATCTGGGCTTGCATACTCATTTTAAGAGGTAATTCATGCCTGTTTTGATTTGTATTTTCCTTTCTCTTACTCTTGACCAGCAGTTACATAATTTTACATATTTATGGTTTCCTCCACATAACTGCCATTGCCCCAAACCAAAACTCTATTTTATAATGCTAATTAAGGACACTGATGTTAGAGAGATTTCAGATGCAATCATGCAGGGAGTTCAGTGGCAGCATTAGGCTGTTTCTGGCCTGAGAATCGCCTTTGTCTTCTGTGTGACTCCAAGTGCTCCCCCAGGCTCTTAAAGTGGGAGACGCCCTTCGCAAGCTGGGGCCACTCCACCAAGGCCCTGTATTTGAATGTTGAGTCTGTCTCTGGTTGTGTCTCCAAATCAAGTAGGTGTTTTTGGTGCTCTTTTGGAGCGAAGTTCCTTGCTTGGAATTTAAAACTCGATTTCAGTCCTCCTCACTATTCCTTTTCTAACGCACAGGGAAGGTTATTTTGTTTCTAAGCCTATTAATACCTCTTAAATTTTACAACGTTTCTATCGTACACACTGATGCTGTATTTGAAGGGGACAGTGCATGTCAGAGTGCCTTGGCTTTGCGGGAGTAATCTGCAGTCACTTTCAGTTTTGAATCCTGCTGTCTAGTCCTCACTGCTCATTGAAGGGAGTATATCTTCTCCAGCTTATAGCATCTGTACCACTTCACCTTATAAATACAGCACAAATTTTCAAAGTTTATCCAACTCAGGCATGTACATTTGAAGCCTGTTGGATGGGACTGCTTACTGTTCTTTGCATTGTTCTGAATTCGTTTGTACAGATCTCTCCTCTTGGAAGACTGTTTGTGGTAGACTGTACTATTTCTCGTACTCACTTCCCCTGTTTGCTAGAGACATCTCTACATGCCTTTATAGTTTGTTGCTCATCCACTGACTCCAGGACTTGGCCATGCGATTTGCTTTGGCCAATGAAATGTAGGCATGTGGAGCAGGTGTAGAGTGAGCCTGGTGTTCTCCCACTAATATTTTCCCTCTTCCTTGAGAATAGTAAGCCTCATACAGGAACTTCTCTTCCAGTGGGTCCTGAAGCAAAGAAAAAGCAGAGCCACCAGCAACCAACAGTCAATACATAGCATGAGTGAGAATGGGGTTGCAAGCCACCTGCGATTTGAGGGTTGTTTGTTAATGCAGTGCATTGCAGGCCACTGAGATTTTGGGGTGCAGCTTAACATAAGATGACTGATAAACTCTCCTACAAAGCATGGGAGACCATAAAGAATGGGAGTTTTAAACTCAGATTTGCGTTCAAATGTTTTTTGGCATTGATAACATCCTAATAAAAGGAAATTTCATCTGTTCTATGAATTTCTTCTGTTCCATTTCCACATTTGTAAACTGAGGATTAGCATATTAACCTGAAAGGATTATTGTAGGGATCAGTGATCATGTAGGTACCATACCTGATGGAGAGAAGGGTGTCAATTGTGTGCTCTATCATTATTGTTTGATGTTACTCTTTATTATTATTGTTTCTTTTCTGTTATTGTTGAAATGCAAACCATTTCCCCAGGGATATGAAATTAATTGAGCGGGAAAGATTTGTTTCTATAGATATCTCAAATAGAATAAATTGAAACTCCCAGGGTACTTTTAAAGAAGTGCCTCCAGAGGAGCCTTTTAGCTCTGCCTGCCGTTCCCAGTGGGGCACGCCCCAGGCTACTGCTGCTGCTGCTCCTTGCTGCCCTCTAGGGGTAATGGCTGAGAAGAACTTCCCTGGCCCCTGCATAGAGATCAGAGGAGCAAGGATTTCTGCAATAAATAGCTGCTGCAACATGAACCGCAGGAACTTTTATGAGTGACACAATAACAAAAGCTACTATTTATTGGGTGCTTGTTGTGTATCAGGTGCTATGCGTAACTCATTGAATCTTCACAACTTTATGAATCAGGTTTGCCTGTGTATTAATTTCACGGTTCATGAAAGGAGGTGTTGAATAGTTAAATCACTTGCCCAGGAAGATGCAGCTATTTATTACAAGGTGGATCCTGGACCCAAACCTAGAGCTGAATGACTATAGGAGGTGCTGGTCTTAACCACCACACGGTCCCGGCTCTCATAGGCATGCTCAGAATGTTTGCAAAATCTGTTAGAAAAGACATTGCTCACCAAAACTGAGAAACAATGTTGCTTGCTCCCACCCTGTTTTTTTCCCTTTGTGAGAAAATAATTCTGAAAGTCGATGGAAAATCTGTGCTATGGAAGGAAAAAAAAAAAAAACAGAAAAAAGAAAAAAAGCCCATCAACATCAACAACAACACATCATCCTCAATCCTTGATCCCAACAGCAAACAATAACAATTAAATCAGACTCCTCCTTGCCACAAGTCAAAAAGTGTGTTTATGAGATGCCACCTGTCACGCTCACCGTGGCTGCTCCTGTAATTATTCAGAAAAGGAGACAGACATTCTTATGTAGCAGTTTCAGTAGCTCAATGAGCCTGGGATCAAGGTTCCCCTCACTCTGATACCATAAAGACTTTGGCATTTCTGAAAGAGACTAATGACTGAAATTGCTATCAAAATTTTCAATGGAAAGGCTGCAAGTTGGAAATTGGATTTTCCTCTCTTCTTGCTAATGAGCTCTTTCCTCAAGGTGTGGATGCTTGGAGTGTAAAGAGATATTGGCGATTCTTTTTCTGTGTTTTACACCCTCTGCTGCCTGTTCTGAAATTTGTGCAACATCTCTGTGACAAGGGGAGGTTATATGAAATCTTAAAAATATCATCACAGGAAGTGGCTTAGCTGGGGACACCTTCACAACCTCAGAGGTGGAGTCTTTAATTAGACAAAGTATGAAGTGTTTTTGAGTGGGTGGACACATGTCATGTTGTTCCACCTCAGCAGTTGCTGTGGCCAGGAAAAAGAATTCTTTTTGTTTATTTTAGGTCCGCATAGTATTCTCAGGAGAGGCAACCAAACAGTCAACAGCAGATGGTTCTAGAAGAGTTGCTTCTGAAGCCACTGCTGCTGTCTTTTCCTTAGGTCCCCATGGAAAAGCAATGAGAGCTCTGTTTGCTCATGAGAACTTGAGGGACACAGGACATTCTCATGCAGGGACAATGTAGTTCCACAGCCAGAAAGACTCTTGGTATACATTCTTGAAAAATAAGGATAACCTCCTCAGCGTCTGGAATTCATCCCTGTACTTCCTGAAAGTGTTTCTCTGCGCCTAGGTGGAGGCTGCTGAGCCAAATCACAAATAGTCACATTTCCATGGTAATTCCCCGCAACTCACAAGGTGAGCTGAGAGCTCAGGGAAGGGGTCTTCTTGGAGAGGTTTCTCCCACTGTCCACTCCAGGGTTCCTTGGCTGTCGACCCCATCCTTTCAGCCTGAGAATTTGTTTGAAGGCGATAAAGTACAGAGGTGGAAACTTTGATCAGGTTCCTAATCAGAAAAATTTTCAAACTCAGGCAAGATAAACATAGGCCCATTTTCCGAAATGATAGTATGGGACGATCCAGGTTTTAGAAGTGATGGTGCAGAGTGGTGATTTTCGCAGCAGAGATGTGGGGAAGCATCAGCAAGTAGCACTTCAAGGCCATTTTGCACAGACTGCCACTATTAGGGTCCAGCCAAATCAGGATGGGTTCCCCACCAAACTTCTCGACCTCCTTGATAATAGCTATGTTTCTTTATCTACTTATGTGTGTTTAAGTCATCCTGCAGGCGATAGAGCTGCTATGAGGCATTCCAGTGCCACCTTGCCATTTATGGCCAAGTCTGCCTCTAATGCCTCGATGTAGTTTCCATGTACTTAAGTTCTGATGTGCTCAAACAGTCTGCATCCCGATGACCTGGAAGAGCCCTGGTTCTTTTGCACAATGAATTTGTATTTTCCATTAGAGGTGTAATTACTGAAGGGCCACCAGGTGTTGGATGCTGGCCTAAGAGGAGCACAATTCAGAAGGGCTAAATGACTACTCCAAGGATGGAGAGCTAGGGGAGACACACCCAGTCTGCCTTTCTGCAAAGCCCTGCTTCTGTGTCCCCCTCTGCCTCTGCTGTCATTGCCTGGCTTTCAGTGTAGACACCTCATGGTCTGCACAGGCCTTGAACAGGGCCGGGGGAAGAGCTGCTGTATTCATGAAGGAGCCCAGGACGGCTCCTCTGAAGCCCTATAAAGCCCTTATTCACTTCAGAAAAACAACACAATCCAAATAGGCAGTAAGGGATAAATGAAAATGGGGAGTCATTTAAATGATGTCATGGTTAGCTCCTCATTCATATCTCTTCAGAATGACAGTGGAACTACCTTCTTGGTTTCATCAGTATTATAGGTTCTGGGGTTAATGACCTTTTGGTAACCAAGAAAATAAAATGTCTTTATAATAGGAAACATTCTCAGGAAGAAATACAAGTAGAAGTTAGGTTTAGTCTCTGGTTGTTTTTGTTTCTTTTCCTCTTCTGTTTTACAGCTTTGTTGAGGTATAATTGACATACAACAGCCACACACATTTAATGTATATGATTTGGTGCCCACGCTTGTGACACCATCACCATAGTGACTGTAAGTGACTCATCCACAGTAGGCCACACCGTCTCTGAGATGACATTGACTGTGTGGATTCAGAGAGAGTGTGGGATTCCTCTCTACAGAACAGCAGTTCCTAACCATGGAACTGTGAGTCTCTTAGTTAAATTTTTTTTCTGTAGCAAAACAGGAAAGAGAAAATGGGTTTTTCCTGAAGCTAAATCCATTCCATGAAGGCGCTGTCCTTGATTCTCAGAAGCTCTTCTGGGAGATGGGAGGGCTTTATTTTTAATGCCTTTATTTGACTAAAACACAAGGTTGTCAATCCTATGACCATACTCTAAATTGGAACTTTTATTTGCTGATTAAATAAAGTCTAGGAGCCTCTGTGCTGACGTGAGGCCTGGCAGGGTTTATGGCCTGGTAACAGCACCCACGACCATGGTAAGGAAACCCCAGCCTGTAGGGAAGGCGCCCTGTGCCAGCTCCGACCCGCAGAGATCCGCTCACTTAATCCAACACAGGTCCTAGAGGCAGGCACCACGCAATTCTCATTTCTTAAATGAGGAAGCTGAAGCCCAGAGTTCTAGAACTCTGAAGTTCCTGGGTCCTAGTAACACTTCTCTGACCTACTTGAGCCTCTAATTCAATCCCACAGTGGATGATGGAAACTCCATTTGTAGGATTAAGCCGGATCAGGATGTTTTTATTTCCTGCTCACCACTGGGTTCTCCTCTAAGCAGCCTTTAATGACAAGCCATGGTACTAACTCAGATTTTACTCCACTTAAGTGAAAGGGCTGTACATCCTCTTTGGAAATTGCTCCTTCTGTCCTCTGAGTCAACACCCAAGAAACGAAGTTCCAGCAAGATTCATCTGACGAGCCTGGGAATTTGTGTGCATTGTGCTAAAGTTGAGAAATGGCGCTATCGCCTTCCTCTCCATCCTGGTTACTTATTGCAAGTAGATTTCCCAGCGTGGAAATCAGTTCCAGTATTTATTTAGAACACGACACTTTATTATTATGTTCAGAAAGCTGCAAAGTTTTCTTTTCCTTCCTTCCTTCTGTATGTGGGTACAGAGCTCACCCTCCCACACTTCAGTGAAAAGAAATCCCCCCTGCACCATACAATAAAAAGAAAAGACCTTGAAGCTTTAGAATATTAAAACTCAATAAGAACTTTGTCTATTACTTTACTTGTTGTGGATTTTTTTTCCTTTGAGAGTGTGTTTCCAGCACATTTGTACTATCTGAGGATAGACTGGCTATCATTGGAGTTGAAAGCACTTCCTGATCTAGTCAAGATTCATGAAAGGTCCACTGCTTCTCCAAACTCCTTTGCACAAAAATCCATAAAGCTGGGGTTGCATGTGGCGGGTCACCCACTATAAGAATGATTACAGTAGGAATTTTTGTTATTAGTTTCTTCAAAATAAATCCCTGACTTGAGTTAACCCTCTGAGATCGTAGTTTCTGTTCTGTGTTGACCAGGTAACACAAATAAGATAGAAATCTGTCTTTTCAGAAGAGATCCCACCCTGTTGTTTAAATTTAAGTCCTTGATGATGTTCCCTGCAAGACTGTCCCCTGGTCTATATATTTTCATGTGATTGTGAATAATTCACTTACAGTTAAGTCCACAGTGTTTCATGTTGTTTTCAGGGATAGTTTGACAATGAACATGACAACTGTATTTGATTTAAAAGACTTTATTCCATTGTCCCAAAGGTACCATGAACTTCAGAAAGCCCTTGTTCTGATTTTGGGTTCTGAAAATATAGAAATCCTAAGTCGATAATCAAGAGAAATAATTGCTGCTCTTTGCTTTTAAGGAATTTCAGGTTAAAGATAGTTCTGTACGTGCCTATGTACTTTGATTATGTAAAGTACAATCTCTCACACTGACTGAGGATTTATGGGTGTCAATAATTGTGCTAAGCACTCTGATCATCTTTATTTCTTGTGATACTTTCAATAGCTCTAGGAGATTGTTAATATTATGTCTCATGTTTTTCAGATGAGAAAAATGCAGCCTGGAGATATGAAGTCCCTCACCCAAAGTTACATGGGAGAAATAGTAGTTGTACCCTGATGCAAATTTCAGAGCCTTTTGTCTTAACTGCTTCACTGAAAACGATGTAGATAACCTAGTGTCTCTTTCATTGTTTTAAATTGAAGAGGTTCTTTTCTTCCCTTCCCCTGGAAATCAAATCCTTCTCTTCCAGGATACCATCTCCCTTGACACAGCAGGGGTCTTGCCCTGAGTCCTTGCCATCCCCTGCTCACTTCTGTTTTCTCCAAGTGGTTTCTGTTTTCCCCACCAGGGGTGCTTTCCCACTCAGGGTTTGACACATGAAGAGAATGGGAGACACACGTTGGCTGGTTTGTATTGCTGGAGCAGTGAGGCCCTGAAGGAGCTCCTCATTGTGTGGGTTTCAGACAGGAGAAAGGAAAAAGATGGATTCTGGAAACTCTGCTCTACTGGTGGATTTTAGGAGCAGGGTTTCAGTGGGGAGGATACTTTGAAAACGGTGCTGAAACCGACTGTAGACCCCACCCTTGGACCACCACCCCCAGACCACCACTCCCATGCACTACTGCCGTGTGCTGGCCTGCTGGCCCGGAGCAGGTGCCTTCCTCTGAAGATGCATCTTGGGTCCCTTGAAGACACTCGTTTCCATTGAGTGTTTTATCATTATTGTTACCAGTTGCAAATTCTCTTGTGAGGCCAAGATTGAGATTTATGTTGCTAGGTACTTGATTTTGAATCCTGTTTGCCTTCAGAGGCAAGCTCCCAAAAGAATTTTGTTGCAAGAATGGAGGTTATTTTGTCTATTTATAAGTCACTTTGATTATGTTGAGAATGGTTGTATCCTCAAAGACCCTCAGAAACCAGGGAGGAGAACTGTTTCCATTGTACTGAAATTAACTGAGAACCACAACCTCTCTCTGCAAGGAAGGGAAAGACAGAGGGATGATGGAACTCAAAGGAACCTCACCCATGAACTCATCTGACACTCACATTCTCCTAGGAAAGAAATCAGTCCTGATGTTGTAGGTGACTAGCCACAGTTAGAAAATGTGTTTTCTATGGAAGACAGTGTTAGGGAGTCCAGATAATCTAACACCTAGGACAATGGCAACTCTCCCTACTCTCCACCTCCAAACTGAGCATTGCTGTGAGGATTCATTCATTCATTCATTCATTTATTCATTCCTTCATTTATTTCTATTTCATCATTCATGGGTTGACACAGATTGCAAAACCTAGAAAACTTCAACTCTTTGTTTTCCATCACCCATTATGTCTTTTTGCTAAATATTGACAATTCTATCTCCTAAACATCCCTCAGGTCAATCTTTGCCTATCATTTCTGCTATTATCTTATTTCAGACCCTAATTACTTTCCAGCCAGACTAGCAACAACCTCCTCTAAACATTACATTTCTTCAATTATGTACAAAACACGTCGAGAGGCTTCTCTGTGCTGCAGAGGTGCCAAGAGCGAGGGACCCAGAGTGAGCCAGACTCAGGCCAGACCAGTGGGGCAGACAGGTATTTTCGACACACCTGAATCCATTACCACTACTTCCTTTGGAAGCAAGCACAGGGTTCTTTGGGAGCATTCTTAAAGGATATCTGACAGAATCTTGGAAGGTCAGAGACAGCTTCCTGGAGCAGGAGATGCCATCTAGATGTGGGTGACAAGCAGGACCTAGTAAGATGGGGAACATTAAGGGAGACAAAGCTGTTCCAAAAGAGAAAAATGGCCTGGACAAGATCAGAAAGAAGAAGAGATGGCAGGTAAGGTGTCAGCAGAAGTGTGGGTTGCAGATGGGAATAGGGAGAAAGGAGCCCAGAGAAGGAAGCTGGGCTAGAAGCTCTTATAGGACCATCCACTAAGGAGAGAGGTGAGAAGTCAGTACTTGTCTAGGGCAGATGCTGGTGTCAAGACCAGAGCTTGAGGAGAATCTGCTGGGAAAAACACATATCTGGGCGCCATTGGGAACCTGTGTTCTTTCTGCCCAGTAATGTTAAGAACATCTGGACTGTTGTGAACAGCAGTGGCCTGGCTCATGGGACACGCTCATGTGGGTGTGGGTGTGTTCTTCTGCCCTCTGATCCTGGTGGTACCTGATAGAGAAACGCACATGGGCATATCTGAGGGACTGGTTTCTTTATTACAAAAACCTCAAGCTCCACCTTTGATTAGCATTACTTTTTTATAGCCCAGCTCAGGACATGCTATGCTAATAAATAAAGGCTCATAGATTTCATACCCTGGGCTCCATATTGATTTGCTTGGGCTCCTGAAATGTAGCCCCATAGATTGTGTGGCTTAAACAACAGGAATTTACTGTCTCACAGCTCTGGAAGCTGGAAGTCTAAGACCAAGGTGTCAATGCAGCTGGTTCCCTTGGAGGGCTCTGAGGGAACAGGGGCTCCATGACTCTCCCACAGCTTCTGGTGTTCGGTGTTCCTTGGCTTGTAGTGCTCCAAGTTCACACCATGTTCTCCCCTTGTGTGTGTGTGTGTCCGAACTCCCCGTTTTCCTAAGGACACCATTCATATTGGATTAGAATCCACCTACGGACTTCTTTTAAACTTGATAATCTCTCTAAAGATCTCAATTCCAAGTACGGTCACCATCTGAGGGGACTAGGATGCCAACCTATTTTTTATGTGGAGACACAATTCAGATCACAATAACCACCAGTTCTACCTCCAATTCTTTTCCCGTGTTCACCCCATTAAAAGGGCATCAGAAGAAGCTGGGAGATGAATACATGGAAACAAATTAATACATGACTGAAAAAAGAATATTTGGGGATGATATAGTCTAGTGATTTTCAAGCTTTCCTTTCAGCAGTATAGATTCTGACAAAAATGTACCCAGAACCCCAGTGTGGACAGCCGAGCAAGCCTCTGGTCGAATCTGGTGGCGGCCAGGTGGGAGGAGGAAGCCACCAGAGCTCTATCTGCTCAGTGATCCCCCACTAGGCAGACTCCAAACTCCTCTGTGGAAAGTAGGTTTTGAAGGACATTTTCCTGCACTTTGAAAAATTCCTCCAAGATGTGGTTCGTTTTCTATGTCCTATTGAGAAATAGGCCAGAAAACTCTCAAAAATGGTCAACTTGAAAGTTCAATGTCAATATACACAGAATAATGTATGTCAGCCACATACATTAGTGACACGAAGAAGTGCTTGCAAAGTATTTCACACTTCCTTAGATCATGGTGCCAATTAAAATTTCCCTGGGACCCCCATGCAGCTGGAAGAACCCTGGTTACTCTTTGAGGCCTTGATGAGTTATGACCAGAGGATTTTTCTCAGCTTCCCACGTGGGGATCAGACCACCTCCTAGAGCCACACTCCCTCCATTCCACCTGATGATTCCACCATGCTGATGGAAAGGAAAGCAGACGAGCTGAGACCCCCCACCCGCACCCATACAGCATTATGGGTGTCAGCAAACACAGGCGTGGAATGACGCCCTGCGAGTGTTAGGCGATACACACTATCATCTTCCTCTGCACATCAGTTTTTACATTAAAAAGGCCATTTATTTTTTAATGGGAAATTCTAAGGGAGAATTAGAGCTTTTGCTGATGTTTTAAAGCTTGAAATAAGATTTTTCTTCACATTCATTATCTACCATCTCTGGAACCTTATTCATTTCTTTTGGTTTACACAATTTTATTATGACAACTGTCTACAGAATAAAAACATTGCCTATGGGAATCTGCTGATGTGGATTCCTATGGAAATGTGATTCAGACCCCGAGACTAATAGCAGGGAAACTGTGGTTACAAAAACCATTAGTTATAACTTTCATATTGAAATTCACACTTTCCCTTGCCTCCTTTCTTTTATATTTTGGACATAGACTGAGGTCCAGGGCCAGGAGCAGAGCAGTGTGGAGTTCCTGTCCTTCCAGAGGGACCTGGAGGGGTCCTATTAGTTTTGAGACTCAACAGGCAGACACTTTATGAGAGGCACTTTGCAGGAATTCCCATCGTAGTATAAATTTACTGATCTCTTTTTATGTTCTGAACATGGGTTTTTACACTGGAAGACAGAAACGGTAGGAAAACCTGGGTTAGAGAGATACTGCCATGGAGTTTCGAAGGCAGGGCCAGGAGGTTGGAGAAGCCACTAGTTTACTTTTCATTTTCTCCCTGAGGTGGTCCTACGTTCTGCCTCCTCACCACAAATCAAGGCCAAGATGCTCCAATGAAGTCTGGAATTTAGTCTGTAAGAGAAATCTGTCCTTTGCTGGATGCTTTAGAATTCTTTGGTAGACTCACAAGTAGGAGCTTGTGTTTCCCAGTGCAACCAAACATTGATGGCCTTAGTAATTTGCATCATTAAGAAGATAAATAGGCCTTGGTGTTCTGCAAGGCATCATGTCAGTTGGCAAGAATTGGGTCAGGTAATTGTCAGGAGAGAGAAGTTGTGGAAAACTGAATTTAGATTTTGAAAGGTGGAAATGTTGAAACTTTCATTCGAAAGGAAATACTTTATTGGGATTTAATAATTACCAGCCTCTGGTACCAAGAAAAGAAGAGGGGTCAATAATTCTGAGAGGAAATGAAAAATATTTTGAATGGTACCAAGGTTTTGTGCACACTAGGCAAGTACTCTCCCATTAATCTAACCAACAGCCCTTTTTATTTTATTTTAAGGGAGGGTGTCACAAAGTTGCCCAGTCTGGCCTCAAACATGCGATCCTGCTGTTTCATCCTATAGAGTAGTTGGGATCACAGGGGTGCATCAAGGTGCCCAGCTATGAAGTGTTATTTGTTCCACTAGGATAATCCAGATGTGGCATTTCCTTTGAGCCTCAGTGAGATTTCTAGGTGATTCCTTTGGATGTCTGAGCAGCAGAGCAGTGGCCCTTGCCACTGTGGGTCTGACTGACAGCATGGCTCCTGCCAAGGGTGTGCTCCCAGGAGTGGTAGGCTGGGCTCTGAATACTTGTTTCCCCCAGAAATTCATATTTCAAAACCTAAATGCAAGTGATGGAGGTGGGACCTCTTGGAGATGAATAGGTGATGGGAGTGGAGCCCTCATGAGCGGCATTAGTGACTAGTGTCCTCCTAAAAGGACCTCGGGAAGATCCTTTGCTCCTTCCATCACATGAGGACACAACAGGAAGGCATATCCACGGAGCAAAGTAAGCCCTCGCTGGACACAGAATCCTCTGCCTCCTCCATCTGGGACTTCCACCCTTCAGAACTGTGGGAAGTGGGCATCTGTTCTTTCTATGTTGAGTAGCCTATGATACTTGACGACAGCAGCTAAAGCAGTGAAGACAGCTCGTAAAGTGAAAGAAAGATGGCGCTCAGAGGCACTAGTACACTGGGATGTGAGGGCTTATCTTGGTAGGACTGGCAGGGTGGAATGCTCTACCCTAGGAATTCTTCAAATGCACTGTCAACATAGGTACTTTCCCCAAAGCAGGAGAAACTCTGAGCCCAAGAAGCCCCTGAACCCAAAGAGGGAATAAATGGAGGAGGAAAAGGAGAGAAAGAAGTGGCCCAACCCAGCAGCTGCCCTCGCCTCCCAGGCAAAGTCCCAGCCTGTTCGAGTCTTTGTTCCTGTTAAACCTGTGCTGAAATTGTTTGTTTTGATTTAACATTTAATGTAAAAGAAGTTTATTGACTTTTCTTACTATGAGAACAACACATATTCATTAAAAAAGTTAGAAACCATAGACAAATACAAAGGGGAATGTAAAATAAAATCATAAGCCTTATCTACTTAGAGATAAGCACAGAGGAAAATTGTGTTTATCTTTCGAAGCTTTAAAAATGTGATGGAAGTATATTTCACCATATTGGGGCATCTGACTTTTGATTTTTTAACTTATAAGATACAATAACTGTTTTTCTATGTCAGTCCATTGTTCTTTATGATGACTGTAGATGAATTCACTCTATTGATGAATGCAAATTTATTCGCCAAACACCTGTCGAAGGACCTTTGTATCATTTATGGTTTTGCTCTTACAAACAGTGTTGCAGGGGCATCATTGTGCACAAGTGTGTGTGTGTATGTGTTGAGAAAGAAGAGGGAGGGAGAGAGAGAGAGTCAGACTCTCTCTTTGATTTATTTCAAAGAATTGGCTCATGTGGTTATGAACATGATGAATCCAAAATCTATAGGGTGGACCAAAAGACTGAAGACTCAGGAGGAGCCAAGGCTGTGGCGTTAGTCTGAAGGCCAACTGCTGGAAAATTTCTTTTTGCTCAGAGGAGATCGGTATTTTGTTCTATTCAGGTTTCAAAGTGATTGGATGAGGCTCACTCACACTAAGGAAGGCAAACTGCTTTACTCTAAATCCACAGATTGAAATGTTCATCACATCCCAAAACACCCTCACAGAAGTATCCAGAGTAGCATGTGAACACATATCTGGGCACTCTGGCCTAGCCAAGTTGACAAATGAAATTAGCCATCAGAGGGGAGTTGGGGGTTGGAAGAAGGTTTTCATTCACTTGGTTTACATACTGTGGTTCATTGGTTTCTCTCTAAGGCACATGTTGGGTCCTAAGCGATGTGTGGTTTG
The DNA here is from genome assembly GCA_020662805.1 of Glaucomys volans. Classification (NCBI taxonomy): domain Eukaryota; kingdom Metazoa; phylum Chordata; class Mammalia; order Rodentia; family Sciuridae; genus Glaucomys; species Glaucomys volans. The sequence goes on along the minus strand of JAJEJO010000452.1, from coordinate 727,028 downwards.
TGAGTTAACTGGCTCCGTCTTTGGCTGCATAGAGATTTGCTGGAACACTGAGGTTGCCCTTGATAAGCAGAAAATGTGAGTGGTGAGAAAATCTTAGTGAGTGCAGGAGGTCTGGCCTCCCAAGACTGTGCCGTGTATTTCCCTCCTTAGATGGAGTGTTGAAATGGGAGGGAAAGTCATCTAGCATCGTGTCACTTGGGAAAGACCCAAGCCACATTTTCTAGTGCAAACATCAACAGAAAGGATTTGTGGAAGTGAAAGCTGTGTGGAGACGGTGCCGCTTGCAGAAAATACACTTAGCAATTTATTCTGGGATTTCATGAAGAATCTGCATTTACTGTCTTATTCTAACTACAGAAGCCCTTTTATATATAACAAATCAATACCCAAATGCACACATTCTCCCATTGGTCCTGAGCCTGTGACAACTTCCCAATACCCACAGCCTTGCTTGGATTCACTAGAGGACTTACAGGTCCATCTCTGTCCTCTCAGCAGGATATCCACAGGGAACTCATGGGGCTGGAACAAATTGCAATTTTGCAACCTGACATTGGCCTGGACCAGAAGAGATCTGACATTTTTGCAAACAAATTCTTAAATGATGTGTCAAACACCTCTTGCGACCCATGTCATTTAAACACAGCAGTACCTACATGGATATCTACACAAGCATGCTACGTATGTATTATATATTTATTTATTTATTTATTCTTGAATAATTATTTTATAGATAAGATATAGAAATAGACAATAAACATGGAAATTTGCTCTATGTCTTAAATCATGAAACAAATGTAAATTAAAACCAAAACGTGGGGAATAGAAAGACATTAGGTAACAGCTACCTAAGTACAGTTAGATGAAAGAAATTAGTTCAAATGCTCTATATCATAGTAGGGAACTGTAGTCTATAATAATTTGTGATATTTTTCAAAATAATCAGAAGAGTCCAAAGATCCCCAGCATATTTTTTTCAAGTACATTCAATTTTATTTTTTTAATTTTTAAAATTTTCACAGACTTCATTTTGATTCACTGTCCACAAATGGGGTACAAAATTTCATTTCTATGGTTGTGCATGATGTACATTCATACCATTCATGTAATAATACATGTACATAGGTGATGTCTGTCTCATTCCACCATTTTTCATACCCTGCCCCTCCCCCTCTCATTTCCCTCTTTGTAATCTAAAGTTCCTCCATTCTTCTCTCACCCCCCACCCCACCAACCAGATCTATATCATCATCCACTTATCAGGGAAAACATTTGTCCTTTGTTTTTTTGGGATTGGCATATATATTAATTTTTTAAACACAGATAATACAGATATAGTTATAATATTTATAATTTTATGTATTCACACATTTATATAATTTCTATAATTCTATAAGTAATACATGTGTATATGCATAAACAGATTTCATATGTTATATATTATGCATATATATTTTAAAATTTAATTAAATTTTCCAATTCCTTCCCCTTCCTCCTCACTTCTCTTATATCCACACACATTTGTGAGAGTTTATGTGTAGTAAGAAAAACTAGTCTGTTGCACTTCTTCCTGGGTCTGGGGAATGTTATTTCCTAAGTATAGCCAAAAGCTTCTGACACATTCACCAGGGTTTACCACCATCTCCTATTTCACGATTCTACCAACATTTTTCTTTTACTTCATATAGAATAACACCTCCTTCTCCTCATGGATACTTTTCTCCTTCATTCTTTAGCCCCCATATTTGTTTATCCCATTTCATACTTCAAATAGTCCTAGATTTTAGCAGAAAAATAAGGGTTGCCATATGTTTTCCCTAAAACTCTGAGGAGTAATATTCATTGGAACATTTAAGTTTCCAGAAACTTTGAAATCCAATTCAAGTCAAAAAGATTCACTTAGTTTCATCAAATCAAAGTTGGTTTGCAAAGTAATGTGTTCCCGCTCTCAAGGGTTGCTTTGTTGCTTTTTCCTTTTTTTGCCAGGCACTGAAAAAAAAATTCCTGGTTAGTTTGAAAATGAACATTTCATGATAATTTCTAGTGGCTCCAACTAGGGTGGATTTATGTGAGACTTTAAAATTTGTTACTTATCCCTAATTATCAAGATCAGCTGATGATTTGTAGTCCCTGAGCTGTTATGGAAAGATAAGAAAGAGCAAAGCTAGCTTAGTAGTTCCTACCACCATGTAGGACAAACCCATTTATGAAGGATCCTGCAGAAACTCTGAGCTGAGAGCAGGCAATTTAAGTAAGCAAATCTCTAGAAGCTTCCTTTCAGATTTCACCTGTGCCAATGAACTCTGACTTGAAATATTTGAACTCAGGATTGAAACATTTGCATGTAAGTTTCTAGGGCAGGGGGTTGACCTGACAAAGATCCCAACATACTTTGTAGACACTGTCTCATTCTGTCTGTCCTGGATGGTATTGGAGATTATTTCCATTCAAGGGAATGAACAAAATGTAAGAAGTCCAAAGTGCCTATTTTTGGACTTTGACATCTAGAATCCAGTAATGAAACTTAGCCAAAATTGGGCTCATTCTCTCAGTAATATGAGTGGAACAATAGCTCTGTTTATACTGCTTTGGGAAAAAATTGACTTTTGCTTTTTTTTTTTTTTGTTAACAGGTATAAACTATGAGTTCATGGTGTGTCTGTGAATGTAGTTTCCCTGAATATTAAGAGAATTTAAGAGATCTTGAGGATCCCCAGGTATCATTATATTATGCATCCGTGAATTAATAAGAAAAACCAGAGCACTTCTACACCTAGAGCTGCTGGTAGCTGCCACTTGCTGTTTTCTTTCCTAATATAGATGATGGCATTTATTCATTTATATTAAGAAGCCATAATAACATAGGCTTATGAAAAACTGAATAATGGTAATTGGGAATCCAGAAATCTTTTGTGCTTTATGCATGATGTTTCATTTGATACAAGGACCTTCTCCCTTCTCTACCTGTTGATCCTCTTTCAAGACCCATCCAGAAGACAATTACTCCAAAGAAAACTTTCCTGTGGTCTCATCCCCTCAGAACAGTGGTGTGTGCCAGTCATTCCATCTACTGGGGAGGCTGAGGCAAGAGAACCATTTGAGCCCAGAGATTTGGGGCCAGTCTGGATGACACAGAGAGATCCTGATTTTTTAAAAATACAAAATACCCTGAATTATTATAACATTTATAACCCATACTGTGCCGTGTGGTTTCATGGCTTGTGTGTTTGCCTTGCTTTTCCTCCTAGGAAGCAAGTGTCCAGATGAACAGTTCCTATGTATTTGTTATTTAGTTTTTATTCCTTGACACAATGAGCCATGGTTGAAGTAGGTCCTCCATACATGTTTATTGAATGAGTTGAGTTAAATCTCAGAATTGGAAGGGACCATGGGGTCCACATAGCCCAATTTCTGGTTTGCTATGGTTTGGGAAAGTGTCCCTCAAAAGTCCATGTTCTAAGGACTTGGACCCTGGAGTGGAGCTACTGGGAGGTGATGGAACCTCAGAAGTGGGACCTCATGGGAGAGGTCCTTGCGGTATGCCCTTAAAATGATGGGTCCCTGGTCTCTTCCCCTTCCTCTCTTGCTTACTGGCCATGAGGTAAGCAGTTTGCTCTGCCACATGTTCCCACCATGATATGCTTCTTTGTTAGAAGTCTGAAACGTTGGGGCTACTCGATTCTAGACTGGAACCTCTAACTCCATGAGTCAATAGAAACCTTTTCTCTGAGTTAATTAATTATCTCAGGTATTTCATTATAGTGATGGAAAGCTGACTCATGCTTTACTCAATGTGGAAACATCTATATGGCATATCTGAGTGCTTTCTTTGTCTTTGTGGGGTCTTTACTGGCAGGAGGCTGCCAGCTGGGACTGTGCCATAGCATCCATGAGTAGTCGTGGGGTTGGCTCTTGCTGGTAGATGTGCACAGATGCATGTGGACCAGGGTCTTTAAAAAGCACTTGAGCTTCTTTCACTTACCGCCTCCCTACTTGCTGAAAGCAGTAGACTCCCAAACTAGTGGCCAGTGACATAAGATGCAAGATCCTAGGTCCTGAGTCACCACCTGGAAGATAGGACTGGCTGAGGGGAAACACCAGGGTAAAGTTGTTATGTGAACAAGAAAGAAACATTGTTTGTGCTAAGCCATTGACCTTTGAGGGGTCATTATTAAAGCAGTAGCACGTTGTTAAAGCCCTATCTTAACTTTACGGAATATTTTCTTCCATGGAGTGTTTTCTGTTCCAGCTCTAATTGTGATGAAAACCTTACTCACTTGAGCTGAAAGCTGCCTTCTTCTAAGAATATCTAATCTGTGAACTATCGTTTTGCCTTTTCAACCTCCACATTCATTTTCTCTACATCAAGACACCTGTTCCAATGTTTGACAGCAGAGAGCATATGGACTCTAGGATGAGATTTCTCATTTCTTCGTTTGTTGCTGCAGTACACAATAACAAATGATTGAAGTTTTAGCCTCAGAGCACTGGATCAGTAAACAGACTGTCTTTTAAAGAGTTTCTCCGAGACTCTTCCAGAAAGTCAGCAGCTATTCCAAGGCTAGTAAGCCAAGAATTGCCCTAACCTTGGACGGGAGCCATTCGCTACACGAGTCAGACCTTCTTTTCCCAGAGAGTTACAGTAAACACTGACTAGCTGGGTTGCATTCTGGGGAAGAAACCCAGTTGTGCCCTTTCAAAGGAGAATTGAAACAGTTAAAGGTGAAGCATGTTCATTCATTCAGCAATCATTCATAGAATGCCTGGGCTCTCTGAGATAAAGGTAAACTGGAACACACCCTGAGTATCTGACATGGTTGGGAAAGGTTACTTTTAAGCTGAAACAGGATTTAATGAAGATGTTTACTTTTAAGCTGAAACAGTAACTGTCTCCAAATTCAGAGACTAAATTATTTGTGAAGTGCTGGCCGGATTCAATTTGTCCCACAGATGTTTTGCGAAGTCCAGATGGTAGTGCTTGTTAGTAAATCCAAGTGCAAAGAATTTTCCTTTTTTTTTTTCTTATGTAGTAGTTCTTCATTCTTGTGGAGGATCCACTTACGACAGAGCCAGGCATGGTGTGAACTATTTTCTTCAGTTCATGTTGAATGGCAATATATCCTGTTTATGTCTTTTTTTTTTTTTTTTTTTTGGATGCTGGGGATTGAACCCAGGGCCTTGTGCTTACTAGGCAAGCACTCTACCAACTGAGCTATATCCCCAGCCCCTATCCTGTTTATGTCATCCACATGTCCCTTCTCAAAAATCATTCCTTCTGTGTGCATTTCCTTACGAGCTGCAGAGTGTACCTTAGTGATCATCATCAACAAATGTGACTGAAAGTACCTTGAAAATGCAAACCTATTGCATTTCATCATCTTCATTGTCCAAAACAGCCATCTTTCTCTGGTCAACTGGGTGCTCTGTGATTTCCGAAAAACCTCTAGCTGATATGAACTGGGGTATCTCAACATCCATTTTGTTCTTGGACTCCTACATTCTAAATTGTGAAGATTTTCTGATCACATTAGAGAACTGTGGAAATGAATAATAATGCTAGAGTTCTATTCCTCTGGACATTTTTTCAGCTATGGTTAGGGTACACCCGGTGTGTGTTAGAAGAAATGCAGAACTTGATAAGATGATGTGAATGATTCAAAATGAGGATGCTTTAGGAAGCCCTAAGAGAACAAAATAATCTCTCTTGTTTGACATCTTTTGCATCTTCTCTCTGGAGCAAAGAGAAGAAAAACAGTTTTAATTATTGTCATAATTTGTAATTTGTGAAGATTTTGGCAGACCTAAAATCTTTATGGAATCTGTTTTGTTTTTGTCAGAGAGAGCCCCAAATGTGTGACTTAGAAAAAAGATGAATAGCTGTACTTCTCTAAGAGTTGCTAGGCAAGAAGAAAACAGACTCCCCCCCCATACTCTGGGCGAGTAGAAATGGGTACAAATGATTTGGAGGTCTATCAACAACATGCTTCAAAATTTATAATGCATACACTATTGACCCAGAACTTTGTAAGAATTTTACCCTTGAAAACAGTCAATACACAAAGGTGTATATCCAGAAAAGTTTACCAACTTTGGAAAACTTTTAATTCTTAATAGAAACATCAACTGACTGATGAGACTATACTGTGGAGTTGGTGGTGATGGAGATCAGCATGGTCCCTGTCCTTAAGGCCCAGTGTGACAGATTTGATGCAGCAATGAAATGGCCTGGGAAAGGCCAGCTCATTGACTGGCTGGGTGCACTAGTAGATTTTTGTCTCTTGCACACTTGTCTCCAAGTCACTTAGCAAAGAATTGGAGACAGCCATTATGCTGAGAGTAGACAGGATCAGCCTGGTGAGGGGGTCAAGTGCATGAAAAAAAAAAAATAATAGGAAGAACCACGTGGGAAGTCAGGTAGAAATGGAACTTAAAAAGGAAGACAGTGGTTGTTTTATCCTTTTACACACGTATAGGATACACACGTAAAGGATACACACATATATCCAGTAGAGTTGAATAAGGACAGCAGTCTACGCCCTGCATAGACTAAATGCTACTTCTTTTGGCCTTTTGCAATTAGCTTGGGATTTGTAATTGTGCAACTTCATTTTTAACGCTTTAGAAAACATTGCATACCTTCCTATGAAAAAGACTGTACGGTTTTTACTGTTGCATCCATGCCGTAACTGAGTTTACCAAACCATGGCAGGGCTCCTGTGGGTTGGTAAGGGCTCCTAGAGGCCATGTGTTGAAGGCTTGCTCCCCAGCCTGTGGCCCTGTTGGGAGGTGGTGGGCCTCCTGTTGGGAGGAGGTGCAGCCAAGTGTGAGGAGGGCGGGTCACTGGGGGTACCCTTGAAGGGGGTATTGGGACCCTGGCCTCTTCTCTCTTTTGGCTTCCTGGCTGCCACGAGGTGAGCAGCTTCCTCTGCCGCAGGCCCAAAGCAACCGGGTCAGTCACTCATGAACTGAAGGCCCCAGCCAACATAGCCCTTTCCTCCTCCTCAGCTGATGTCAGTTACAGTAACTGAGAACTGGCTGGCTGGTGGGTTAAGATATTTCTGTTCCTAACTTGCTAATTGCAGCCCTCCCTTCATTTCCTGTGTTTGACAAGCCTGAGAAGCAGAAGTGAGTCCCCTTGTAAGGGTTCCTAAAACACCTGTCCTCCTTCCATTTTAGACATGATCCCACTGGGGCCTGCAAAAAGCCCTGTTAGCATCTCAGCTTCTAGTGTACAACAGTGGAAAGATTGGCAACTGATTTCCACTTCAGGAACCAAACATTGGTGTGTGTGTGCTTGTGTCTATGCAGGGCGTAGACTGCTATCCTTATTCAACTCTACTGGATAGGAAATTTCTAAGAACCAGGCAAGAAGATCAATAGGCCAAATCGTCTCTCTGTTTAGTGCCTAAAGGATCACGTGAGAATTCTAAATTAGAGATGGGCTCATTGAGGCACTCTCAGTAGCTCTCCACATCCTCTCATCTATTCTTCCAGAATATGGGAAAATGCTGGTGTTTCCTCTTCTTTCTACCAGTAGAGAATACCAGTCTCTTTTCTACCTCCGTCTCCCTGCCACCTCCCATGGGGACATCTAAATCATCTCTCCCTTCCTATGTCTCTGCCCTATTGTCTTGAGGGTCATCTGCAGTCTATCACTTGTGTCTTATGAGATTGCTTTAGATCATTTGGGGAGAAGTGAGTGGCTTTGAAAGGATTGCGCAGTGAACTGCACAGCGGGTCAAGGGTCAAATGTCTATGGCTTTCAATGGTGGAACTGAAAAGGAGTTTCGAGAGAGACCACCTAGTTGAACTCCTTTGTTCTGCAAATGGGGACACAGAGACTGGGAGGAGAATGCAGTTACCTAAGACCACACAGCATGAGAGTCAGGACAGACTTGGACCATCCCATTCCCCTTTCAGAGTGATTCTACAAGACAGTGCCATTGAATCCATAAAGGAGCCCTCTTTACAACAGTTGAAATGTGCTAGGTTTCCGTGTGATTAGCCAGTCAGTCAACCAGTAAATACGTATTAAGCACCTTCCACCTGTTTGGGGTCCTGGGAATGAAGCAATGACTATGAATTCTCTGGCACCTCATGGATTTTACAGTTCCTTGGGGGAACATGGTCACTGAGTAGATGTTTACCAGGGTATTGAGTGCCAATGTAGAGAAAGCAGAATGTTAAAAACATACAACAGGGGACCAAACCTAAATATCACAAGACCCTTGTTTGTTGTTTGCCTGAGTCTCTTGCCTCAACAGGATCTGTGTGTTTATTTTCCAGGGGAATTCAATCCCTTGCCAGGCAGTGTGCTAGGAGACTGTATGTGAGTTCTCTGCCATGTGGCCTTCCAAGCTAGGATGGTAGTGCCTATTTGGTAGAAGGAGAAACTGAGGTTAAGACACAAAGTGATTTGCTTGAGGACAACCAGGCATAGAAGGGCCACCATCTTGGCAGAATGGCAAGGCAGATAAAGTCTGTCTTCTGATGTTTGTAGTCTCCTTGGTGTACAGATGGCTTTGGGAACACAGTGTCCCCAAGTTCCTTTCCCAGAGGAATCTTCTCCTCACCTCCTTCCCTTTGACTATACTGCTACCTCTTCCATGAGAGTGGCCTTCACTATAGAGGAATATCTAAGGTCATGCACTGGGTGACACGGGATGAGTAGTACCCGGTACATTCCACGGTACAGCCTTGGAATTGGCTGCTGCCTACTCTGCCACTGTGGCCTTGGCTTCATGTTGGTGTTGAGGGCAGTTTTGAACATGGAAGTCAGGACTCTCCATACATGTGTTGGGGAGAATTTGCATTTTTAAAAAGAACTAACCCAAAATCCAAAGAAGCAAACATCCCACCCTCCCTCGTCCTTTTCCAGAGCCTCCTCAAGGTGGTTGTTCTCCTGTTTTTCTTTCACCATTATTCTTGACTGGTGACATTTATTTCTGATTGGTGACATTTATTGAACACCCACCATGTACTATCTGTAATGTTTTTCATATCAGGATTATCCCTGGGAAAAATGGAAGAGATGTAAGTAGCATTTTTATTTTCCAACACTACATTGTGCTGCAATGCAGAAATGGCAAAGCAAATAAAGGAGAAGGGTCTGTTCCCTGCTGGGTGATTCTCATTCCACGGAGATAAGAAGCTCAAATTCTGCATTATTTGAATAGCTGTCTGCATAGAGCTGGTTCCATTGTGGGTTAGTTAGTTAAGGTGGATGTCCACGAACATTGTGATAAGGGGTCAGGGACTTCTTTTTGTTTACTTGTTTTTTGCAATATTTCTTAAAGATGTAAAATCCACATAACATAAAACTCACTATTTTAAAGAGTAAGGTTTTACACTTTTCACATTTTTTTAGTACACCAAAGTTGTGTTCAGCGTGTCTACAATGCGACACAACCATGGGGTTGATGTACCTACTGAGGGAGAATTTTGAGTGCTGTGACCCTGGACTCTCTGAGAGCCCAAAGTTCAAAGTTCAAAGATCAGTTGGGGGCTCACTTTGGTGTCTTCAGGGCAGGGGATGATTCTAGAGTGGGGGGCTTTAAAGACGTGTTAAAATACCTTTCTATTAAAGAAAACAACTGATTCCTCTGTTGATTACATTTATACTCAAAGTTGAATTATTCCATTAATATTGTTATGATGTTAAAACCAGTCCCCCAATTTTATTAGTTTCTCTCCTTATGATTTCAGAGGCACATGAGTCACAGGCTCTATGACAGGCAAGTATTTGTCAGGGCTTTGGGTACTGGAGCACACTCGCCTGACTCTTCTGACCACAGGCAAGGCTCCTGACTTCTTCCAGTTTCTTTCACCATTTACAAAATATAGATGGTAATAATTGCCTTGAGAGACGATTCAGAAGTTAACAATAATGATAATAAAAATTCTTGGACACAGAAGGCACTCCAAAAATGCCAACAGTGCCTGAAGAGTGCCTCAATCATAGTATGTGTTCAATAAAATTGCTCCTGGCCTTCTTGTTTCCTAGGAGCTTATGCGATGGAGAGACCAAGGAGAATCAGGTTTCCTATCAGAGTCGTTGCCTAAAGGGAAGAAACACACCAGCTGTCACTATTGCTATTGTTACTGGCAATAAACATTTCTCCTGTGCCTTAAGTATACAGTTCTGCCCAATAAACAAAATTAAACTCAAACTAATAATGCCTTCTTGGGAGCGTAATCTCTCATGTCTTGACATTGCTGATTGTAACGCATGAAGCATTTCCATAATAAGAAGCACTTTACGGGCATCCAGCTTATGAAGCAGAACATTAATTTGTATTGTTTATAAGAGCACTTAGGTTAAAGGGAGACAAATTATATTGAATTATGGCCAACCGATTGCCCACCCTGGACTGTACTTGGGGACTGAGCCTAAACCACAGCCCCCTCCAGGCAGGAAAAGAACATTGAGTTCCCTTCATTTGTTCCAGGGAAGACACTGGCATCATTTCCAGAATTTTTCAAGACCCATCTAAGGAGTGATGTCAGACTTTTTCTCAAATGAAGTAGCTATGCTCTTGTCAGGAAGCAAACAGATGGCCCCCAGTCAAACTCAAAAACTGATCTTAGAATCAGATCACCTGGGTCCTCAGAGATTTGAGCCTCCATTTTTTTGACCTCTAAATTGCAAAAGTGGTATTTCTTGCCTGTATTTGAAGGTGATTCTGAGTAGAAAAATTGCAAAAGCATGTGTGTAAAAAAATGTATATTTTTTAGTTTGTAATTTATAAATAACACATCAGTATTATGATTCCTGGTTAGGAAGGCTGTCACATGCTTGTGCTCCCACCACTTGGGAAGCTGAGGCAGAGGCATCCCAAGTTCAAGGCCAGACTGGGCAACCTAGCAAGAACCGGAGAATGTAGCTCAGTGGTAGAGTGCTTGCCTAGCATTTGTGAGGCCCTGGGTTCAATCATCTATACTGAAAAAAAATTGATTCCTACCATTATTCTTGGGGTTCCTAGCCCAGGACCCCTTTCAGCTTATGCAGAAGAATTAGAAATGAATAGCCTTTTCCTGCATATGAAAAGTGTGAAAAATGATAGTTGATTTAAAAAAATTCCCAAATTCCCCAGGAGCTTGGGAGGTCCTTTGAATTTTCTAGAAAATGTGTGTGTGTGTGTGTGTGTGTGTGTGTGTGTGTGTGTGTGTGTTTAGGGGAGAAGGATAGAACATCACTGATTGACTGACTATAGAATTCGCTTAATGATATTTAGCAAATTGTGGGGATTTTTAGGGCCTTTTGGTTTAGTAGTTGAATGGGGTAAACTTGACATCTTGAAATGTGAGCTTCAACCCATAAACCTTCCCAGGGTCTTTTTGGGATACAAGAAGCAAAAACTGGAATTAGGAGATCAGTTAACCTACATCCTTAGTTTCCCCATGTATAAAAGGATCTCTGTAGTCCATTCAGCTTTAAACATTCATGCTCCATTGCTTCTGTAATTAGAGAAACTGCTACATAGTTGACTCCAATCGATAAACCTGACTCTTGTAAAAGCCATGGATATGTTAGGGCATTTTCAGATGTAAGTGAATAGAAACCTAAAAGAGGTCTAAACGATGAGAACATTATTTTCAAACGTGACTTGAGGTCCAAGCAGGCAGTTCTTGGGTCACTTCAGTGGCTTGATTTTCTAAGATCTGAGGCTAATCCCATCTTTCCGAGCTTCCATCTTTGAATGGAATGCCTTGGACCTTTGTGATGGAACGGCTGGGAGGGATCTTAGACTACTGCCCTTGTGTTCACAAGTTGCCTATCCCAGACCTCATGTGCACACTGATGGTTCTGCCCAAGAAGACACACAGCATTATCACTCTGTTTATTAAGCAGTGAAAGTTTCCTTAGAAGTCTGTCCAAACTCTCAGCTGACTTTCTTTCTGGGTTATTGGCTGAGATTGGGTCACACCTGCGTGAGCTAGCTGCAAGGGAAGCAGGCAGCCTGGGAAGTATCTAGTATTCTACTTTTATGGAAGGAGGTGGTCTTTGCCAGCCAGGAAGCTGGGAGCTGGGCACACTTGGCTAGAGGGTGGGCAGTCAAAGGCATCTGTCCCCAGCTGGGAATGAAATCTAGGGTTCTTACAACTTCTCTACTGTCCTATTTCACATCACTCCTTTTTTACCATCTGAGTCCATGAAACCTATTCTACAGTATGTGATGACCTACACAGACATTGGTAATCTACAATCTGCTGGTCTTATTGAAAGATCGTTATTGTATTATAAAAATGATTTCATTGAGATCTCTCTTTACTGGTGAAAGAGACATGAAATGATTATATTCTGAGCTATTGTGAATTGAGCTGCTATAAACACTGATGTGGCTCTATCAGTGTAGTATGCTGATATTAAGTCCTTTGGGTATAAACTGGGGAGTGGGATAGCTGGGTAAAATGGTTCCATTCCAAGTTTTCTGAGGAATGAATCTCCATACTACTTTGCATAGTGGTTGGACCAATTTGCAGTTCCATCAGCAATGTATGAGTGTATCTTTTCCCCCACATCATCACCAGCACTTATTATTACTTGTATTATTGATAATTGCCATTCTGACTGGAGTGAGATGAAATCTTAGAGTAGATTTGATTTGCATTTCTATAATTGCTGGAGATGGTGAGCATTTTTTCATATATTTGTTGATCAATTGTCTTTCTTCCGTGGAGTGTTTGTTCAGTTCCTTAGCTCATTTATTAATTAGGCTATTTGTTTTGGGGTGTTAAGTTGTTTTCAGTTCTTTATATATTCTGGTGATTACTGCTTTATCTGAGGTGTGTGTGGTAAAGATTTTTTTCCCATTCTGAAGGCTCTCTCTTCACATTATTGATTGTTTCCTTTGCTGAGAAGAATAATTTTAGTTTGACTCTATCCCATTTATTGATTCTTGATTTCATTTCTTGCACTACAGGAAACTTGTTAAGGAAATCAGGTCCTAAACCAACATGATGAAAATTTGGGCCTAATTTTTACTTTATTAGGCACAGGGTCTCTGTTCTAGTCCCTAAGTCTTTGATCCACTTTGGGTTGATTATTGTGCAGAGTGAGAGATAGAGGTTTAGTTTCATTTTACTACATATGGATTTCCAGTTTTCCCAGCACCGTTTGTTGAACAGGCTAGTTTTCTCCAATGTATGTTTTTGGTGCCTTTATCTAGTAAGAGATAACCATATTTATGTGGGTTTGTCCTTGTGTCTTCTATTCTGTACAATTGGTCTACATGTCTGTTTTGGTGCCAATACCATGCTGTTTTTGTTACTCTTGCTCTATAGCATAGTTTAAGGTCTGGTATTGTGATGTCTCCTGCTTCACTTTTCTTGCTAAGGATTGTTCTGGGTCTCTTTCCAAATGAATTTCATGATTGTTTCCCTAGTTCTATGAAGATTGTAATTGGGATTTTTATAGCAATTGCATTATATCTGTATAATGCTTTTGGTCGTGTGACCATTTTGACAATATTAATTCTGCTTATCCAAGAACATGGGAGAGATCTTTCCATCTTCTAAGGTCTTCTTCAATTTCTTTCCTTGGTGTTTTGTAATTTTCATTGTAAAGGTCTTTCACCTCTTTTGTTAGATTGATTCCCAAGTATTTTACTTTATTTTTTTTTGAGGTTATTTTGAATGGGATAGTTTTCCTAATTTATCTTTCAGTGGATTTGTCATGGATATATAGAAATGCATTTGATTTATGAGCATTGATTTTATAGCCTGCTACTTTGCTGAAATCATTTATTAGTTCTAGAATTTTTCTGGTGGAATTTTTTGGATCTTCTAAACATAGATCACATTGTCTTCAAATAGTAATAGTTTGAGTTCTTTTTTATATTTGTATCCCTTTAATTTCTGTAGTTGGTCTAATTTTTCTGGCTGGAGTTTCAAGGATTATGTTGAACAGAAGTGGTGAAAGAGGGCATCCTTGTCTTGTTCCAGTTTTTAGAAGGAATGTTTTCCATTTTTATTCATTTAGAATTGTTGGCCTTGGGCTTAGCATAGATAGTTTTTTATAATGTTGAGATATGTTCCTACTATCCCTAGTTTTTCAAGTGTTTTGAGCACGAAGGGGTGCTGTATTTTGTCAAATGCTTTTTCTGCGTCTATTGAGATGATCATGATTCTTGCTTTTAAGTCTATTAATATGATGAATTACGTTTATTGATTTCCATTTGTTGAACCAACCCTGCATCCCTGCAACCCTGCACTATCTTTTTAATATGGTTTTGAATATGATTTTCCAGAATTTTACTGAGAATTTTTGCATCTATGTTCATCAGGGATATTTTCCTGAAGTTTTCTTTCCTTGACATGTCTTTGTCTGGTTTTGGTATCAAGATGATACTAGCCTCATAGAATGAGTTTGGAAAGGTTTCCTCCTTTTCTATATCATGGAATAATTTGAGGAGTATTGGTGCTAATTCTTTTTTGAAGGTCTTGTAGAACTCAGCTGAGAATTCATCTGGTTCTGGGTTTTTATTGGTTTGTAGGCTTTTGTTGGAGTTTTCTATTTCATTGCTTGAAATTGACCTATTTAAATTATGTAAGTCCTCCTGATTCAGTTTGGGTAGATCATATTATATGTCTCTAGAAATTTGTTAATGTCTTCAAGATTCTCTATTTTATTGGAGTATAAATTTTCAAAAGTTTCTAATTATCTTCTGTATTTCAGCTGTGTCTGTTGTGATGTTTCCTTTTTCATCATGTATTTTAGTAATTTGAGTTTTCTTTTTCTCTTTGTTAGTGTGGATAAGGGCTTATCAATTTTGTTTATTTTTTCAATGAACCAACTTCTCATTTTGTCAATGTTTTGAGTTGTTTCTTTTGTTTGAATTTCATTGATTTCAGCTTTGATTTTAATTATTTCCTGTCTTCTGCTGCTTTTGGTGTCGATTTGTTCTTTTTTAGGGTTTTGAGATATAATGTTAGGTCATTTAGTTATCCACTTTTTAATCTTTTCTTGAATGTGCTCCATGCAATGAACTTTCCTCTTAGCACCGCCTTCATAGTGTCCCAGTGATTTTGTTATGTTGTACAGTGTTCTCATTTGCCTGTAAGTATTTTTTAAATTTCCTCCCTGATTTCTTCTGCTATTCATTCATCATACAAGAGCATGTTATTAAATCTCCAGGTGTTCCAGTAACTTTTATTTTTTTTTAATTGTTGATTTCTAGTTTCATTCCATTAGGATCTGACAGAATGCTGGGCAGTATTTCTATTTTTTGTATTTGCTAAGAGTTGCTTTGTGGCATAACATACAGTCTATTTTAGAGATGGATCCATTTGTTGCTGAGAAGAAAGTGTGTTTGTTCATTGATGGATGAATACTCTCTATATGTCCATTATGTCTAAATTATTTAGTTATGTAGTCTCTTTGTTTAGTTTTTGTTCGGAAGACCTATCCAGTAGTGAGAGAGGTATGTTAAAGTCGCCCAGTATTAGTATGTTGTGATCTATCTGATTCTTGAAATTGGCAGTGTTTATTTGCTATACGTAGATGCTCCATTATTTGGGGCATAAATGTTTATGATTATATATGCCTTATTGACATGGTTCTCTTAAGCAGTATGAAGTGTCCTTCTTTAACCCTTCTGACTAACTTTGGTTCGAAGTCCACTTTGATATGAGGATGGAGACCCCTGCTTGTTTATGCAGTCCGTGTGAGTGATATGTTTTTTCCAATCTTTCACCTTCAGTCTAGATGTCTTTTCCTAGGAGGTGAGTCTCTTGAAGATAGCATATTGTTGATTCTTTCTTAAATCCAATCTTCCAGACTATGTCTTTTGATTGATGAGTTTAGGCCATTAATATTTGGGGTTATTATTGAGATAAGATTTGTATTTCTGTCATTTTGGTTTATTTTTGGTTTTTAACTTGACTTAGTGTCTCCTTTGATTGACCTATCCTTTAGCATAGTGCCTCCTTTGCTGGTTTCATTTTTTTTTTCCCCTTCATTTCCTCCTCCTGGAATATTTTGCTGAGAATGTTCTGTAATGCAGTCTTTCTAGTTGTGAGTCCTTTTAACTTCTGTTTTTCATGGAACATTTTTATTTCATCTTCAAATCTGAAGCTTAGTTTTGCTGGATATAAAATTCTTGGTTGGCATCCATTTTCTTTCAGAGCTTGATATACATTATTCCAGGACCTCCTGGTGTTGAGGATCTGGGTTGAGAAATCAGCTGAGATCTGAACTGGTATCCCCCCATATGTAATTTGATATTTTCCTCTCGCTGTCTTTAAAATTCTATCCTTATTCTGTGCCTTGGTGTGGGTCTGCTGTAATTTTGTACATTTGGGGTCCTGTAAGTCTCTTACAGTTGATTTTCATTTCATTCTTTAGATTTGGGAAATGTTTTGTTATGTTATTGAAACGTGCATTCCTTTGGTTTGTATCTCCATGCTTTTGTCTATTCCAATAAATCTTAAATGTGGTCTTTTCATGTTATCCCATAATTCTTAGAAGTTCTGTTAATAGTTTCTTACCATCTTCTCTGTACAGTTGACTTTATTTTCAAGAGTATATATTTTGTCTTCATTGCCTGAGTTTCTTTCTTTAGGTGGTCTAGTCTGTTGGTGATACTTTCCATTGAATTTTTAATTTTGTTAATTGTTTCCTTCATTTTGAGGATTTCTGCTTGAATCCTTTTTATAATCTCTGCCTCTTTATTGAAGTGATCTATCACTGCCTGTATTTCTCTCTGATACCATCCTTTATTTTTAAGATAAGTCTAACAATGTACTTTCTAAACTCCTTCCCTGACATTTCTTCTGTGGTATTCCTATGGATTCTATTGTTGGAACATCTTGGTTTGTTTAAGGTGCTTTCCTCCCTTATTTTCTCTTCTTGTTTTTGTGCCTTCCTATTCTAGTGGTGTGGATCTGAGGCAATAGTTTTGACCCTGTAGTCTTTTAGTGTCCCTGAAGGCACCTACAGGTACCCTGACAATAGATCTCCAGGTCCTGGCCAGTGTCCTCAAACTGAGGTGGCCATGCCTGAGATGGCAGTGGTGATGGCAGCAAACCTGCAAGCCCCTTGGCCCTGGACTCCCAGGCCCTAGCTGGTGTCCCATGATGGGGGTGGCCACATGTAACCCATGTTACCAAACCTGCAGGTATCCTGACAATGGACTTCCAGGTAGCAGCAGGCAAAGAGCCATGGGTGATCCACAGGCAAACAGCGGGCAGTCTGCATGCAAATGGAGGGTGATCTCTGGGCAAATGGTGAGCCATCTGCTGGCAAGGGGTGGGCACTGTGGGGGTGAACACTGGGGGATCTGTAGGTAGTTACTGCTGCCTCCCAGAGAAATAGTATTTCCTCTGCTTGAATCTTGAGTCACAGAGCGAAAAGGAATGCAGCTTCCGTCTAGTCTGCCCGCCATCTTGGATCCTCCTTCCAAGCATATCTTTAGATGACCATCCAAGGTGAGATTGGAGTCCCCTTCCTCTGGGTCCTCTTTACTGAACTGCTTGTCATGAGACTCAGCAGGAGTGGGGAGTGACTTCAATTGGCCTTGCTGAAGAGGTAGGTTCAGTTGCAGGGCCCTATGGAAAATTATTAATTCCCCTCAGAGGTAGCCTCTTGCCAGCCTCCAGCTAGTACCTTCATGTGTCATTTATTCCATGCAACAGAGCTCTCTTGCAAGCTTATAACCTCCAGTTCCATCCTTTCACAGCCCACAGACAATGCATGAGGGTAGTCCTTACTTCCCTGGAATGCACATTTGATTTCAATGGCTTCTGAAGTTAATTGACACAGACTTAGTGGCATCAAGCAAAGAAGATTTATTATCTTATAGTTCTGGAGGTCATATTTCTGAAATGGGTCCTAAAAAGTTGAAATCAAAATGCCAACAGAGTTGATCTCCTTCGAGAGGCACCACAGGAAAACCCATTGCTGTCTTTCCCTAGTTTCCAGAGGCATCCCTAGACTTGAGACCACTTGACTCCAAGGATGGAACTCTATCATTCTGCTCACTGGCCTCCTGACTGCCCCTGGTTCTCCACCCACTTGGTCCCCCAGGACAGGGCAGCAAGCCTGCAGACTAAGTAGACAGCCGAGAGGCTAATTAAATAGTAGCCAATGGGATAATGAAATATCAGTGTTTCTTTTTATTTTTTTTTAAATAAGGACACTAAAATATTAGTTGTTTCTTTTAGAGTCCCTTATTTTTCACTTTCAGGGAGAATGGTGCTTCAGAAACAAAGCAGTTCCCACAAAAAGACATTCTTTTTCTTGTTTCTAGGCATCCTCTTACATTGACTCCATGTCCAGAAAAAATGTAAAAGGAAACTCTTTGTACCACATGGACACCTGTCCTGGCCATCAGTGTCACCACTACCATCAGCAACATTTAGGTGGAAATTCACAAAACTTACTAAATTCTCTGTCCCGTGATCTGGATTTAAAAAGAAAATGTTAGAGGGAGTAGAGAGTACTATTTTATGTCACGTCCTGCAAGGGAGAAGCAGATCCATGTGAAGAAGGCTGACCTATTCATAAGCGAGGCCCCCCTTTTCGCTTTCTTGATGACCCCAACTCTTTGTTTGAATTAACATCTTCTTCATTCTTGTGGAGTCCTCAGAACCTCAGTGAATGATCATAGGCTCAAGTTTCCGTAAGCACATTAGAACATTACACCTTTGAGGCTCGAACACTTTTTTTATACACTTAGAGTTATTATCAAAGCATGGGGATTACTGAGCTAGCAAGTGTGGATCTATTCTAATAGAAATGTAAAGGTAACTTTCATTCATCATTTTGCTAATGGATCTTCCTTGGGACATTCATTAGCCTCTATCCTATCCTTTGCTCAAAGAAATATGCTGCATTGTTTTATGACTCTTCCTCTGAGAGTTAACACAAGGAGGGAGTTATTATGCATCCCATTGCAGAGAAGTAAGGGAATAAGGACTTGCTGGGATCACATTTTCCTATTGTTGCATAGGTCTCCTCACTAGATTAATGCCAGTTCTTCTTCCTTTTCTCAGTACAAACCCTTCTCTTGCTACTCCCAGTTTCCTGGGATGAATCCCATGTTCATGTGAATATGCTTTAAATTGACAAGCCAGCAATCTCTTTTACATAGGTGTCCCTGATGTCAACAGAGAAATAGACACAATGTCCGGGCAAGGTCTTCTACCTACACTACTTTGTGACCAGGATGGACAGTAGAGCTCCTTAGATTCATCTGGGTGGTAATCTACTTACTCATATCAGCACAGATATCTCTCCATGAATAATAATTATCCTGAAGCACAGTGGAGTTTAGTCTAATGCTGGATTTAGTGTTTTAATTTTTTCATCAGTGCAATCTGATGTTGTTGGAGGCATGAATGCATTAGTTTGCTAGGGCTGCCATAGCCAAACACCGAGACTGAGAGACTGAGCCACTTGTATTTTCTCATGATTCTGGAGGCTGGCAGGTGCTAGCAGCATTGATTTCTCCTGAGGCACCTCTTGTCTTTGCAGATGGCGACTTCTGAGTCTTTAAGTGATTGACCTTCTGTGTATAATTGTGTCCTAATCTCTTCACATGAAGATAGTCAAATTAGATTAGGGCTGATCCTAGTGACCTCACTTTAACTTAATTACCTCTTTAAAAACCCTATCTCCAAATTCAGCCACATTCTGAGGTTCTGGGGTTCAGGACTATAGGTGTGAATTCTGAGGGGATTACAATCTAGACCATAACAATGGAGCTGGTACTTGTTTTTTCCCATGATTGTGAGGTTTGGGGTATTTTTAAAAGGAAAGGTAAAGTACAGAAACTATGAGGAGGAGTTGGATGATTAGACACCTTGGTCTACCTGTGACTGCCACATTTTGGAAGAAAGAGTATCTATACACCTTTACTAGAGATCCATTTTATTTAGAGTTTTAAACTTTTAGTCTGTGAACACAGGAAATGTATTAGATTTAAGCAGCCAGTTTTCGAATATCAGAGATTTGAGATTCATGGTTTTGCTTTTTGGGGGTTCAGTTATCTGAAGTTAATCATGGACTGGAAATATTAGATGGAAATTTCCAGAAACGAGCAATTCATGAGTTTTAAATTGCATGTTATTCTGAGTAGGTGATGAAATCTGTCCCTGTCCCTCTCCAAGCTGCCCAGGATGTGAATCATCCCTTTGTCCTACAGAGTCACACTGTGTAAGCCACCTGCCTGTAAGTCACTGAGGAGCCAACTAGGCTATCATATCCACTGTTGTGGTATTGTGGGGCTTGTCTTCAAGCACTTATTTTACCTCATTATGGCCCAAAGCACAAGAAGTGACACTGGCAATTCATATGCGTCAAAGAGAAGCTGTGAAGTGCTTCTTTTAAGTGAAAAGTTGATAAGGAAAGAAAATAAATCATATATTGATGCTGCTAGGATCTATGTTCAATGCAAATCTTTTACCTGTGAAATTGTGAGGAATAAAAAAGAGATTTGTATTAGTTTTTCCACTCACATCTTAAACTGCAAAAATTATAGCCAGAATTCATGATAAGTGATTATTTAAAATGGAAAAGGCATCAAATTATTGGTTTGGGTGCTATGTGTGGTTGTAGACATTGGCTGGGGGTCCTGAAGCATATCAGTTATTGATAAAGGGGCTAGGGTATACTTTCTCACATAGCAAATCCCAACTGGTATCAGCTTTGACTGGTCAAATACTATAAATGCAGAAAAAATGATAAGAAAGACAGTTGAATTCTGGGTGCTGCTTCTATGTGATAGGAGCTTTAAACATGGTGTGGGGGTGAGTGGGTTACTGCTGATTATCCTAAGAGGCAGATAGCATCTTCGGTTCCTAGTACTATGGACTCCATGAAGAGATTAGATGTGACACACACACACACACACACACACACACACACACACAAAGAATAACTTACAAGGGGTAAGTAACCTCTGGGTTCTAGAATTCTACCCTGCATTTATTGGATTAACCTTCATCTTTTTCTATACATTTTCCAGTTCCATTTGTTGGAGGATTTTTCTTCCCTGGTCCTTATAGAAAAACAAATGCAAAAAAAATTTTTTAATTATGGGTGGAATAAATTATTTAGATGTTGATCCTCATGGCTAGACTGCTACTCTTCAGCAAAGTAAAGAACATCAAGCGATTATGTCACTGAGCTCCTGGTGTCTGCCATGCGGTCTGACAGGTAGACCGAGAGTGGCTCCATCTTGGATCTCAGCACTGTGTTTGCACACACACAGCGGCATTCAGCACATGCCTGTGGGGCTGCCCTATGGAACCGTACTTCAGGTTACCCAGTCATGACGAATGGAAAGAGCAGCTTGCTCTCAGGTAATAGTGGAAACAAATTCCAGGGTAAGTCTTAGAGTTTGGGGGCCACCATGAATCACACTGTCCTTTCTCCCCTTGTTCTTCTTCCTGTCACAAAACATTTTTATGTGGATTAAATAGGCACAGAGGTGGTAACCAAATCCAAGTTCTACCCTACAATCACTTTTGCCCTTGAGAGCTTAACTTGGACAAATAGAGGTCAAATTGCAAATGGCTGAGCTCACAGAACCCTCAGCTTCTGGTTCTGGCTATTGAGGGAGAACACAGCCACACACATTCCTGGTTTATGAGTTCTCACACTAAACCAAGGATGTAGAAATGAGAGGACAAGGGGAGGTCAGTGTTGAACTAAATCTCTGGAATTTTGCCTTGAGATTGCCTCCCTTTAATTTTAAATATTCAGGTTCTCCTGGCACAGGTCTGTTATGAGTGGCAGTGAAAAAAAAACTTCATAGAGTGAGCAGAAAAACAATGCATCTATTTATGGGCCAAGTTACTCTCCCCGCACCCCACTCCCAGTCTTGCAGTAACCGATTTTTCCTAGGGAAAAATTTTTCTGTCTTTTTAAGGGAATGACAAACACTATTTACTAAAGAAAAAAAAAAAAAAAGAAATAGAAAAAGAAAAGGGTGCTGGTGTCCTTACCACAAAATAACAACACTGTAGATCACACTAACTGAAGGCTCCACATCTTATAAACACAACGCGAGGCATTACTCCAGGCTGAGTTATTATGTTTCATTGCAGAGAGCAGCAGGCTCGGAATATATTAATGATTCATGCTTGCCTTGGCAGAACATAATGTATACTAATCATAAGGAATCAGGGTACAAGAGCACTTTAAATGCATTTGTCCAGTTAATAGTTTGACTTAATCTGATATTTCATTGGGTCACCGACCTTTTCATTGTAGGTAATGTACAGAAGAAAATGTATGGCTGACGCCCTGGTGAATCCACAGAGGTCTTCCTGTTACCAAGCAACCTGCTACTTAAGCTTTACCTCTGCATAATTCTGCCAATACTTCTGCTTCTTTCAGCTGATGAACTTAAGTGTAGTCCTGTGAGCTTGCGTGTGTGTGTGTGTGTGTGTGTGTGTGTGTGTTTCGGGGAGGGGAGATACCACAGGCACAAAGTAGCTCATTTATCCTGCTTTTTATAGGCATTAAGCAATAAGCTCCCATAATAAACAACCATGCCAGAGTTAATACTCAATAAACAGTATGGTTTATAAGCAATTAGGGACCCAAATCTGAAAATATACAGTTCAGCAGAATCAGAGCATCTACTCTAACAATGCTTAGTAAGATCTGTGGCTTGTTAAAAGTGTCATAATTCTCCTTTAAAAAGCAATTAACGGTTTGGTGTGTTTTGGTCTGCCAGGCACAGAGCTTCTTAATCAAATGTGAACAAAATCAAAGAGCCACTTCTCAGCTTTACATAATGGACAGTCTCCTGCCCGGAAAGCACAGCTGAAAATAAGAGGCTGAATTGATGTCCTCGCCAGTTTGTTTATCAACCCGAGAGTCCGCTGAAGGCATCAAGATGAGGCCGACAAATTCCTCTCGTCAGGTTTTCAAAAGAAGCCAGGCGGCTGCTCTGCTTTACCAATGTCTTTGTATTTCCTGGTAACTTTGTAGGTTAAAAAAAAAAATCTTTGTTTTCTGCTCCCTCTTTAAGTTGTGGTGGGTGCTTGGAGAAATGTGTTCTTTTGGTCTGGTCTCTCATGACATGAACACAAACTTGTCCTTAATCTGTGCGGCACAGGGCCATCAGGATTGTTTTTGAGGTGTTTTATTGCAGGATTCCAATTCTCAGTTGCTGATTTCCTTCACCCACTGTCTCCGAGGCTAATGAGCTCCATTTTAAAATATGCTCTTAAATGATACATGCATCCCACATGGTACAACGTGACAGACAGGAAGCCCGAGGGCGAGAAGTGCACTTCCTCCCTTGGGGACTTGCCACCCAAGACAGATTTTTTTTCTTAATGACACATTTCTTTGTAAAGCACCTTAAAATGAGTGTACAGTAGATCAATAGTAGGCCTTCTCAAATCACTTATTTAACTCTCTTCTCTGAAAATTGAATGAATGATTTTTTTTTCTTTTTTTTTTCTTTTTTTTTTTGGTACTGGGTATTTAACTCAGGGGCACTTTATCACTTTACCACCTTCCCACACCTTTTTATTTTATTTTTTTTACTTTGAGACAAGGTCTCACTAAGTTGCTAAGGATGACCTTGAACTTGTGATCCTCCTTCCTCAGCCTCCCAAGTAGCTGGGATTAGAGGTGTGGGCCACCACATCGGGCTCAAATAATTTTCTTTCTTTTTTTTTTTTAATTAAAAATGGAAAGAAATGCACAGAGAGGAATTTCATGCACACATAAGTAGTTGGAAGTGTCAGATTAGTCATCAATTTAAAACTTGACTCGTCTTTCACCCATTCTCACCAGTGTTAGGCATTTTGGAATGTTGGTCTAGGAAGCTCTCTGTTGAAATTCCTAATTTTATGATGTTACTCCCCCTATCCAGCTGAGTAGTGGATAGGACAACGTAATGTATTCATACTTACCAGGGCAAGAGGCCCAAATTTCATCCCTATATCCACCAAACTGATCTCTATTGTTTTCTCTCCAGCTTCTATGATTTGACAAATCCCTGAACTCTGAAAATATTTCATAATATATGTAGGTTTAGGGAAAAGAAATTAATATGGAAAAAGCAATAATTAAGAAAAAATGAGATTTAGGGACTTTTTTGGTAGGCAAATATAAATATTCCAAGCAGAAGAATCAAATTCCAAATGAGTCCAATTTAAGAAAAACTTCAAAGCAAAACTTTTGGGATTGATTCTCATTTCTAGTAACGGGCTGAGAAAATTCTGTTCCATTTCCTAGTGGGGGAATTTGGAAAGCCACGACACCAACATCACTCCAACCTCCATCTTCATGAGCACAAACAGTCCCTGACCAAAAGTTGCCTATTTTGTGCAAGTATTTAAAAAGTGTGTTGCTTGGTCCACACCCCAGACATTATTCTCTGGGCAGGTTCTGATCTTCCTTCCTCTTACTCTTCTACCTACTAAATATTTCTGAACATGGAAGATGAGAACTAACTCACCGATCCCTGAGCTTTCTAAGAGAGTTTACTTGAAGAATCTTAAGGATTTATTCAAGAATGACAAAGTTCCTCCCTCCTTACCTGAGTTAAAGGAATAGCTGGAGTTTGAAGAATATCTGGGACTCTTTGTACCTGCATCCACAGAACAGAATAAGCATATGTGTCCTTAAAATAGCTCCTTGTGAATGTGCCCATATCTGCAGAATTAATTCCATGGCAAAGAATATATTCCTTTGGCACAAACAAGGGCAAGGAGTCTTCCATGAAGGTTCAGCCACCAGCTGTAGTTACGCAGATCAAGTCCTTTGCAACAAGCCAGCCAAGCTGACAGGTGCTGAATCTCTGTTGCTAATCTGGAGAGAGAACTCTCAGCGTATGAATGGTTTTCCTTGACATTGGACCTGGGCATTGGGTTGGACTGACACAAGAGAAGTTGGAACTTATAAAAGTAGATGGTGGGATGCTGGGTGCAAAACCATACTCACTTAACAATCTCTCTGGGACTTTTGCTGCTGTACCTTCTTTTCAGAAAATGCAGAGTGGAGATCTTCAGTTCTATCCACTCTCCTTCCCAAGTTTTCTTTCCTTCTAGCTAGTTCAGTCATAGCAGCCCTGAATTCTCATTTGGGTGAATAGCAAGATTTATCGAAGTGAGAAGCACAGTAAATATTGACTGTGGCAATGCGGAGGTCAATATTTACCTCAAGGGACGATAAATCCTGATATTCACTGAAACATAAAGTCAATATTTTGAGGATGGTGTCAGACGCATCCTAAATGTACTCACCAGAAGTAGTTGGAAATATTTCTCTGATGAGTCTATGTTTCTCAAGCTTCACCATTTGTGTTAATATTTTAGAAAGGAGAGGAACTGAGAGGTTGGGGAAATAGTGTTGCTACGTTTTTGATTTTGAAAAGGCAAAGATACAGCTGCCCATGAAAAACACATCTGTCTTTTAATTTTCATATTTGAAAATCTTTTTTTTTTCTAATTCAGGGCATTTTCCCCATCTATGTAATAGCCCTTCAGCCCTCTCAATTACTGCACTCTGGGAAAGGGTGGGAGGGGGCACTGGATGGATTCAGATCTTCCCCAGAGCTCTCCAGGGCTCAGGCTGCCAACGCTTGTGTTATTCTCACAAGCAATGATATACGTTTACTCATCGATTTTCCATCCACTTCCTTTAAATGTAACTTTCCTTCCCCTGATTAATTATTAAGTCATTGAATAAAAAGATATATCAGAGAGAGTTTGTTAAAAGGAACCTGCCCCACTAGTCCATTCTTTTGTGTAAATTGAATATCGTTTCTCTTTTTGAGAGCAATGCCCGACTCCCCGGGTGGACATCAGCTCTGAGGTACCAACAGGTGATGATCTGCAGGCCAGCGCTGCTCAGGGCTGTTTTAGGACTGGGGACGTGGGCACAGCACAGACAATAGCTGCAGTAGACAATAGCCAGGCTTCTTCTCCAGCCAGCCATGGTCCTGGGCAGAGGAGGTGCCTGCTGGCTTTCTATACTGCCCACAGAGTGGCTTTTCAGACTCTCTGGGAAAAAAAATCGCTTCTTCCCCCAATTTCCTTTTTGCTCCATGACGTCCTAAACCCTATTTCAGTTACTGAGAAGATTCTAAGAAGCAAACAGCACCCTATGACAAGTTCATGTTCAGTAGAAATGATCAAGAGATCTTTTGTCTTTTGAGAACAAATGTGGATGGAGAAGAGGTAATGGGGGCTTCTGTGCTGGTCCCTGCAGGAGACTGTGGAAAGGAGTGTTCAGTGGAGGAAAGGGTTCAGGCACAGCTCTACTGGAAATGCCAAGATGGTTCCACTTAGAATAATAATGGAAAATAGAGTTTGCATAATTATTATGCTTCAAGCAGTGGTTTAACACAGATAGTTCTGCCCACTTCAGAGCCTGGAAGGTGGAGGCAGAGGACTAAGTAACTTGCTCAAGGTAGGCAGGCTAGAGTGGGAGTTAGGGTTCAAGCCTGGACCCTCTGCTGGTTTGATTCCTGGAAAATCCCAAGTTGGTTTCCGGTTTGTTAGCACTTTCTTCTTTTCTTCCTTGTCATTTCCCTGAGCCACGGTTGTACTTATAATTGGTCATGTTGGTGACCAACAATTATGTGAAAAAAATACATCCAACATCTCTAGCCATCAGGGAAGTGCAAATCAAAACTACACTGAGATTTAATCTCACTCCAGTTAGAATCACAGTCATCAAGAATACAAATAACAATAAATGCTGGAGAAGATGTAGGCAATTGTTCCTTGACTTTCTGAGTTTGGCTTATTTTGCTTAACACGATGATCTCTAGTTCCATCCATTTTCCTGCCGTTGACATGATTTCATTCTTCTTAATGGCTGAGTAAAACTCCATTGTGTTTATAGACCACATTTTCTTACAAGAGTGAATGAAACTTTGGGGACATGATGCCAAGTAAAAAAAGCCAGTCACTTGTCTGAGCCACTTGGAATGGTCAAAGTAATAGAGGCAGAAAGTAGAACAGTCGTTCCCAGAGCCGGGTGGGTAGAATGGGGAGCTTGTGTTTCATGGACACAGATCTTCAGTGCCCAAAGTGAAAAAGTTCTGGAGCTTCGTTTTCCAACTGTGAATATGCTGACACTGTTGAATTGTACTTAAAAATGGTTTAAGATGGCAAATTCTATGTTATGTGTTTTTTACTACAATAAAATGCAATTTTGAAAATGAAGTTTCAAATTCAGTTCTCATTTTAAAACAAAGAAACTACTATTAAAATCCTGAGCAAAGGGAATGAAGCACATGGGAAGGAGAGAAAGCTTATTTAGAAAATGGTCTCTATGTTTGAGGTCATGCTGGGGCAGGACAGTTTGAGTCCAAGCTTTCTGGGTT
This sequence comes from Glaucomys volans, assembly GCA_020662805.1. Lineage (NCBI taxonomy): Eukaryota > Metazoa > Chordata > Mammalia > Rodentia > Sciuridae > Glaucomys > Glaucomys volans. Next base: position 699,727 of record JAJEJO010000452.1, on the reverse strand, counting down.
CTAGATTCTTCCTGGATTAAGGAATAAGTTTTATGAGATGACTGAGCCTGTGTTTTTTAAACCCACATGGATCTGAACCTCAGGAGGTGATTTCTGGTGGGCATTGGCTGTGGAGGTCACTTGGCCTGTGCAGGCACCGACCCTGCAGTGTCCGAGTGATTGTCATGATTATTAATATACAGATCAGGAACGTGAGGCCAAGCAAGTGAAGTGCAGTAACTTGCCACCCAGCCAGCTGGTGACTGCAGGCCCTCGTCCCAAGCTGGAGTTAGTTGTTCGTCACAACCATTTACTGCACCATTAGCTGCATCTTGAGAGGTCAGCTTTGATTAATCATACTCCTTGGGCCCCATTTGTTCCGAAGCTTCAAGGCCATCTATCCTACTCTCAGCTGATGTTAATTTCTCAACATCATTAACAAAGATATAATAAGAGGCATCACCGAATGCCTGGAGGAAATAAAGACACACCAAGCTTCTGACATTTCCCTCCTATGATGGGTCCCTAGCAATCTTGTATTAATATTCCAAATCTTGGGAACTATTCTAGAATTCCTTTAAAGCATACCAGACATACCTGTTTACCTTCTCTGACATTCACCTTGGCCTCTTTTTCTAAAGGTTGGGGTAGCATTTGTCCGTTACAGGTCCTCTGTCCCCCTCCCATTCCCTAACTATGGAAGTAGTTCTGAGACCAGATCCACAGGCTTATTTCCTAACTTCAATTCTCCACAGTAGGTCTTGGCGATCTGGATTTTTTGAAAGAGCGTGTCATACACAGTTCCTTCTCTACTACAGCCTCTGTTGTTTTTAAAAACACTTTGCTTTTCCTTTGTGAAAACCAAGAAATACAGAGTTGAGTAGTTCTTGCTTCTGTTATTATTTGACTTTAATTTTCTTGATTTCATTATGTTGGTGGTCAGTTTTATTTTTCAACATTTATTGTTTTATAAAATATGCCCTTATTTGCCTTTGTTCTTGGCAGTTTCCATGAAATGTAGTTCCTTCTGGCTGGGATTCTCTTGGCCACACTCCTTTTAGAAGTGGTTGCTGCTCAAGTATTCTGCTGGAGTGGTCCTGAGTGAGCTGCTACCACTTTGTGCACATGCTGAGCCATGGAGCTGTTAGCAAATTGGGTCAAGAGTTGTTCGGCTCTAGGGTTAGCAAAGTCAGTAAGTGATGATGCTCTGGTGGGTAAGGTCTTCCTGCCACTGTTGAGTATCTTTGTGTTAGTTTTGAGCCTAGATTTGGAGGACATCTGTGTTCTCCAGTTGCTGAAGGGATCTATCCCTGACAACAAATGTAACTGGATCTCATGGGCTGTGATTTAGGATTGGTTGCTAAACTCTGACCAATAGGATCCTTGGCTGAAAATAGGATTGGATGATATGATAATAAAGCAGTGACTAGTTATTACATGTGAACTGGTGAAGAATTTAAAGTATCAGACTGTAAACCTTGGAGGATTCTAAGAAGTAACTAGAGTGCTGTTATGTAGGCAGATGGGCGTCATAGAGGTAATAATTACTAATCAACTAGTAGGTATTTGTCCCCTTTGTAAATCTCCTAAAGCAGTAACACTCATATAAGAAGGGAATTCAGTATTGCTGTCAAACTTAGTTGACACTTATCAAAATCTATGGAGGAAAGAAAACCAACAATCAAATATGAGTTCTATAAAGGAGACAAATGTGGAAACACAGAAATCACAGGAATGCTTATTAGCTACAGCAGGTGGAAGGTTAGAAACTCCAGCCTGGCATACTAGGAAGGAGAGCCCACCTTTCCAGATGATTAACCAGAAGGAGCACTACCATGAGCTTTGCATCATGGGACCATTGTTAATTCCAGTAGTAAATCATCACACTTGATTTATTGATTGAACCTGTAATGGTATAATGTATCTAGTGCAAGTTGCAAGTTCACTTGGATTACAAATAAACAGCGCTGTAACGGGTAAAACATGACATAATTTCAGAAGACAGTCATTCTTACACAATTTCAAAACTAAATTTTATTTTATGTGCACAGTGAAGGAATTGAGTGCCTGTGGTTCTGAAAGACTCCTACTGAGAAGGGGCTTGTCTTATGTTGGGCTTCCCCAGAAACAAACCCTGAAACAAGGATCAGGGTGCTGATGGTTTCTTTTAGAGGTGGTTCCAGAGGCCACCTGTAGCCAGGAGGGAAAGTGGGAAAGGAAGGGAAGGGAGCCACGTCAGGGATTGTATGCTAGCAGGATAACATTGCAACTGGGCCTCCAGCCCATCAGATAGATCGGGGAGTGGCTAAGACACGCCCAGTGGACCCATCCAGGTATGAGTGAGTTGGACTCCTCACCTCCACTTCCTTCCTTCTTTGTCTGAGGTTTGCAGCCATAAGCATCGCTTCCATCTCTCCTGCCCCAAGTGTAGGCTGGGTCAATCCAGAGGGTGCCCTCGGGTGAAGAGAGTTGCAGGGACTAGCAGAGGTAAGTGACCAACATGTACAGGACAGGTGAGGCCAAGGGGACATGGTGGTCATTGACGGCATCTGAGACACAGCTCTGTCTCTGTCTTCTTCATTCCCATTCTTTCCAGAAGGAGCTACTTTGAACATTTTAGATTTTCTATTTGTCTTTATGTTTCCAAAGCATATGCTCATACTGCTATTAATTTATCAATTTTAGGTAATCCCTGTTGACTTTGTAAACCTGATTCTTCTCTTTTACCACCTGCTCTGCTTTTCTTCTTCTTCCCCTATTTTTTTTTCAATAATGCTACATATCAAATTTTGGTTATGTCAGTCAACTAAATGACAGTATAGAATGATTTTTACTGAAGGGTCGGGTAGTACAATGTGATTCCATTTCCTATCTTATGCCACATTAGAATCAATTACTGCTTCGGTTTTCCATTTGCTTGGTTTGGGATGTGCTGGTTAATAACTTTCCAGATGCTCTAACACACCTGGCATCTGGCTACTAAGAGTCTTGCCGAATGCTTAGACACACTTCCAAACAGTCCATCAATTCCATTCTGCCCCGTCCTGCCCCACCTGCCCCACTCCCTAATGGAGGGTGTCTTCAGAGTTCCCCATTCTTCTGATCCAGTTTGTTCTCAAGGTGCCACAGAGCTGAATGCCTAGGACTTTCTCCTGCTGTCGTCCTGGGGTCCTGTCCTGTTCTCTCCACACTATGATTTCCTTTGTTAGTTTAGTCATCTAATTGCAGGGGAATACATCCTTCTTGAGAAAACATGCAGGGCACCCTGAGGCCATCCAGTTTCTCCACCAAGGACCCTTTCTGCCTGGCTGCAGGGGTCTAGAAGAAAAAGGAGTGTCTCAGACTGGAGTCTTAAGTTCAAGGTGGCATGGACTCTTAATCCTTCTGTTTCTAGCCTTGTATCTCATAATGCTTGTCTCACAAGATGCTCCATGACTTGCCTGGAATTGGGGAGAAGTCAGTGACGTGGCCATGCAGATCTGTCGCTCAGTGAACAAGCAGGGCTGTGACTTCCTTTAGTGGATGAGGGGACCTCTTGAAGTGGGAGAACAGACTGCTCATCTGATCTACTTTATAGCTACTATTCCAGGGTAAGTGTAATATCTCCAGCATTGCGTTGGTCGCCAGACATGTTTTGACTTGGACTTAATTTTATCCACTATCTTGAACGTTTTATTTCATGGAGGTGAAATGGAAAAGAACCAAAGTAACGCCATTTTGTTCTGACCTGGCTCCATAGTATGCTTGCTTATAATGTTTTCTTTCCAGCTGCTGCATCTATGTTGAGAGTAGATAGAGTAGGACCTTCCCGCATCCCTGACTATGCCCCTGAGGTAATAACAAATGACTCTGAAATGTGTAATCAAAACAATTCTCTCATGTAATCAAAATACCTGTCTCAACAAAGTCTTTCTGACCTACATGTGCCTCAGTTATTCTTGTGGTTTTTGCCTTTATAAAATCTGTACTTCCAAAATTCAGGTGCTGGGAGTTCCTTAAGGCATTAGCCTGCTCCCAGTCACCACTTGCCTGGCATGCTCATTAAAGAATCATTTTGTCCCTTTCAATTTGGCTCAATATGCATGGTGGCTTGTAATTCTCATGCACTGTGTAACAGAGGATTAGCCATGATTCAATTTTACCCAACCGTTATGGTTTGGATGTGAGCTATCTCCCAAAAGCTCACATGTGAGACAATGCAAGAAGTTTCCAGAGAAGAAATGATTGAATTATGGGAGTCTTAACCCAATCAGTGAATTAATCACCTAACAGGATTATCTGGGTGGTAATTGAAGGCAGGTGGGCGTGGCCTTGAGTATATATTTGTATTTAGTGAGTAGAGTTGCTCTCTCTGCTTTCTGATCATCATGTGAGCTGCTTCCCTCCACCACTCTCTTCCACCATGATGTCTGCATCATCTTGGGCCCCGAGGAATGGAATGAGGTGTCTATGGATTGAGACTTCTGAAACTGTGAGCCCCAAAGCGAATTTTTCCTCCTCTATACTTGTGATGGTCAGGTCTTTAAGCCACAGCAGTGAAAAAGCTGACCCAAACACCAGCATTTTTAAAAGGTAGGATGTTCTAGTTTAATCTAGGACATAATATTCACCATTGCTGCTCTATACCTCCCAGGATGCACCCTTCTCCAACATTTCCTAAGCTGAATTCCCACTATTTTTTGCATGACTAGGAAGGACTGGATTGGACTGAACTGGTAGAGCAGTGTTGTGATATGCTGCCTGGTTGCTGGAGGAAGTTCACAGCATGGTCTCCACTTCCTTTATGCTACCAATGCACTTGACCCTAAACAAATATTCCATGGCTTATGGTAGGATATAATTTATGTGCATGACTGGAATTAATTTCAGAACAGAATAATTCTTATGGCATTTCAAAACTAAAATTTATTTTAGGCATGTAATATATGCACACAGTGAACAAATCAAGTACCTGTGGTTCTGAAAGGCTCATGCTGAACAGTGGCTAGTCTTAGGTTGGGCTAGTTTGGAACTCTCCAAACTGGATTTCCCTCTTCTCAGAATCACAACCTGTAATGTCTTTGGTTCGATATCTGAGAAAATTTTTGTTTTCCTGTGCTATAGTTATTTTCCAGTGGGAGTGTCTTTCCTATCCCTACTAGTCCATCATAAATGGATCTCGATGTCTCCCCTCTTTGCTTTTTATCAAGGACTGTGACCTTGGACATTTTGAGGGGCCACTCTCACCTTCTGCAGAGAAACCATCTTATTCCATTTTGAGAATAGAGTGTTTGGAGCAGCCTTGACATTCTGACCCTTTCTGCCTAGGAACTAAATGGGAGTCAATAAGTTCTTGGATGAAACAAAGAGCTGTGCTTCAACTCTTCCCACAAAGGCCATGGTGGTCCTAGGATGCTATAGTAATGGGCAAAATAGACTTTCATTGTTCAAGATCAATTTAAATGTATATTATGTTGCATTTAGTTAAACATAAGAAAAAGTAAAAAAAATTAGAAATAAGAAAATTTGGATATGTAACAAATGTATATCAACATCTCTGATGTTTTTTATTTTGGTATTCAGTGGATTTCTTTGCTTCTATCTTTTTTCATATTTTTTGGCATTGCATGGATATCATTTTGAGAGTATTTTATTTTTCTGTACAATTTCATTGTGGAGACTGAGCACCAGCCGAGGGCCATGGAATGCCCTCCCTGTGATTTCATGATTTCCACATGTGGATAGATAACATTAAGCCTGTGGCAATATGGTGGCTAAATTTGTTGAGCTCTCCAGAACTTCATCCTATTTGGTCAAAGCTGCTTTAATATTTTTCTTTTTCTTCCCTCCCTCCCTCCTTCTTTCCTTCTTTCCTTCCTTCCTTCCTTCCTTCCTTCCTTCCTTCCTTCTTTCCTTCCTTCCTTCGAAGTACTAAGGATCCATCCCAGGACCTTGTACATGCTAAGCAGTAGTCTCCCATTGAGCCACACCCCCAGTCCTCAGTGCTGCTTTATAAGACACAATTACATGTGCATGAGAAATGTCACATGTCTTATTCCCCTGCTTTCTGGGTGGTTATTTTGGAAGTGGAAAGTGGAAGTGGGTACCAGGGATTGAACTAGGGGCACCTTACCAACTAAGCCACATTCACAGTCCTTTTAATGTTTCATTTTGAGACAGTCTGGCTAAGTTCCTGAGGGCCTCACCAAGTTGCTGAGACCGACTTTGAACTCACTATCCTCTTGCCTCAGCCTCCCGAGTTGTTGGGATTACAGGTGTGTGCCGCCATGCCCAGCAGGAAGTGGGCATTATTACATATGAACTTCATCTGTTGGATAGTTTACTGAGAATGGACTCTGTTCCCCATAACCTTGAGACTTGAATCCAGATAGGTACCTCTTCTGTGCAGTTGGATAAACTGAAGTGGAAAGATAAAAGGTGAAAGAGTGATTGAAAACTTACATTTATGGAATACTTCTGGAGAAAGACTTCAAGGGTAGTTGTCCTCTCTTCTAGCCATTTACAACAAAATCGTGTCACTGACACTTGCTAGTAAGTGTGTCTTAGTGATAGTTCCCTGTTCCAAATCTAGTCAGAGCAGTTAAATAGATTTACATTTAAAAACAGAAATGGGGGATTCATATATTAATGGCACTTTGAAAGCATGCTAGCCCCTACCCTGTTCTTCATATTAACGAGACTAGATCCTTTCAGTCTGCATTTCCTGCTGCCTCTGATCTGGACTCTCTGACATTTCATTGATTCCTCATTCTTGGTCTGTCAACATGCGCTGTCATTTTACCTTAGAGAAACCTCTCAGAGTCCTTGTCTCTACTCCATTATCTTGTCCTTACCTCAGTACAGCCCATCATCACCTCCGCAGTGGGTCAGTGCAATGGTCATAATGTGCAGGCTCCGGTTCTGAACTGCATTCTTCCACAAATCTACATCTTTCAAAATTCCTGTAACCACACACACACAGAATCTATCTTCTCCCCCAGTTTCAGCCACAGTTCCAGTAAATAGCAATGCTAACCTTTCAGTTGTTAAGATTAGTGACTTGGGAGACATATAAGATCTCTCTTTTTCTTCACATTCCAACCATCAGCAAATACTATTGGCTGTCTTTTTTAAAATGGCCAGTATTCAACCACTTTTCAGCTCCTCCACTGGCACCACCATAGGCCAGGCCACCTTCTTCTCGTGCCTGGACTGTGACAGGATCCTAACTGGGTACATTTATTCCTCTCTTATGACTTTCCTGTCTCCACACAGAAGCCAGAAGGTCCAGTTAACAGGTCACCATGGGGCTCAGAGCCCTCCAGGAATTTCTTGTCTCTCTCAAGGTAATAGCCACAGTCCTTACGATGGCTTCACACACACGATCCTTCAATCCTAAATAACCTGTCCTTGCCTCTCTCTCTATCCCTTACCCCACAGTGTTCGACTTCGAGATGCTCAGACATCCCTGCATGCTCCTAACTCAGAGCCTGGGCATCTACCATTTCCGCTGCCTGAAGTCCTTTAACTCTAGATGTCCTGCTCCTTCCCATAATTCCAATCTCTGCTCAGTGAAGTTTCCCAGCCCTTCTCTATCTAACACTGTCCTCCTCCTCTCACTCCCTCACCGGCTTGCTTTTGCTTCATAGCATGCGTTACCCTGATTTATTGTATACACACGTCTCTACCTATCTATCCAAATTTTCTTGCATATCATCTCCTCCCTCCTCAAATTTAAGCCCATGTAGAGAGTGGTTCATCTGTACTATTTGCTACCATATTTCTGCTATCCAGACTAGCTAGCACTGAACACAAAGTTGGCATATAATGTTTGATGAATGAATGAATGAATGAATGAATGGATATTTTTAGTATGTTGGCTTCTACCATGCCTCACCCCACAAAATCATGGCTCACAAATGATTGTACCATATGATTTTTATGGCTTTGCTTACTCTCTGGGATTTTGTGACTATGCACTTTTTTACCTCTCCACCATATTTTCTACTGTTATTATCCTCTGATGCTGTTCTCAGGCCGGGTTCCACACATACCCTGACACTAATTCCTCCAAACAGAGGATCCACTTTGTCAAAGTTTTGTTTTCTTTCAAGGTTCCTCAAAAAAATGATTTTTTTTGTACTGGGGATTGAACTCAGGGGCACTCAACCTCTGAGCCACATCACTGGCCTTATTTTGTATTTTATTTAGAGACAGGGTCTCATTAAGTTGCTTAGTGCTCTGCCTTTGCTGAGGCTGGCCTTGAACTTGCCATCCTCCTGCCTCAGCTTCTGGAGTCACTGGGATTATAGGTGTGCACCACTGCACCTGGCCAAAAATTTGAACATGGAACTATCATATGATCCATCAATCTCACTTCTGGGTATATGCCTATAGAGCTGAAAAAAGAATACCAAAGATATTGTACTCCCTTATTTATTGAAATGTTATGCATAAACAGATGAGGTGGAAGTGAACTATTAAAGATGAATGGATAAAGAACATGCATCATATACATAGAGTGGAATATTATTCAGCCTAAAAAAAAGGAAATTTGGTTACATACCACCACATAGATGAGCCTTAAGATCATTATGCACAGTCCAGTGAGCCAAACGTGAAAGGACCAATACTGGATTTCAATTACATGAGGTCCTTAGAGAGGTCAAATTCATAGACACAGAAGGTAGCATGGTGGTTGCAGGGGCTGGAGGGAGTGAAATGAGACTTGATGTTAATGGAAGCAGTTGGAATTTCACAAGATGACAAGGTTCTGGAGGTCCATTGTAGAACAAGGTGCATATACTTGACCCTACTGTGATATATATTTTTAAAAGTTTAAAAGGATAATTTTTATCTTGTGCATTTTTTACTACAATTAAGGAACAAATTCTGCTCCTTTTCCTTCCCAAATGCTATTATCCATCCTCCCAATTTCAGTTCCAGAGTTGGCTAACATCTTGGATTACTCCTGCCTAAGAAATTCTTTCTCTTCCCTGAACTCATATTATAACTACGTTCCAGATATCCTGGGTGCACATACTTGATTTTGTCAATGACTGTCTTATGGGTGTCAATAGTTTTCCCCTTGTGGACATGAAACTCCTTTAGAATGGGTGTCGTGCCCATGTTTTTGGTAATCTGTACAATGTATTTACAATTTGGACGATGCTGTCGTTAGTAATAATCTTTGATGAATTGGATTGGGTCAATGGCAATTAGCCTTTAAGATCTTTAGAGAGAATGAATCTATAACTGCCCTTGATGCTATGTTATGATCTAGCTTATGATAGCTGTACTAATTTTTCCATTGGTCCTTAATTTTAGTAACTCGTTAATTTAGAAACAAATCTGTCACCTCATCTCTTCTAAATTCCCTTTGTATTTGGTATTTTTTAATCCTTACAAATATTTGGACACTTTGCATGAGTACCCATTTAGAAAGCAACCATTTGAACTTCAGGAAACTTTAGACATTAGCAAAATTAAGTGATGCTTTTACTAACTCTCACTGTTCTTTGTGCTATCTTTTGAACAATCTTATTCAGAAAAGAAATAATGTCTCTTCAGGAAAGACACACTGACATTTTCCTGACTGAGACACCTTTAATAATTTACTATCGACAAATATTCCAGTGTTGTTGAACTTAAAAATCAGAATATTTAGTGCTATGTCTATGCCTAACTCCTCAATGGAATGAATCATTCATTATTTTGTACCATTTCTGAAAGAATAAAAAGGCCCAAAGTCACAGCATGAGTATATGTATATTTAATATTTTTACTGCACATGTATTAATGATCAGTATTTACTCTTCATAAAAATAGGATAATATAAGAACTGATATGCTGATACAAAATAAAATAACCTTCCCTTTGTGGTTGCAAAGCAACCAAATGCTGCCAACTCCAGATAATTTGGAAAGTTGATAAATGAAAGTTCTTGTGCCTGTTTGTCCTTTATCCTGAGATTCTAAGGACTTCTGCCTTCCAAGTTTTAGGGGACAATTTGCCTTACACATAGGACAGAAACTTGGGTTTGACAATGTGGCCATCAGATAATGGCCTACACTAGCAGACTTGAAACCCAAGAAGCACAAGGAGACAAAATATTCTAATAATTAGGTCTCTTTGTCAATTAATATACTAGCTCTCTGATTTACGCTTTTATGGACAATGAGTTAGGTTGATGTGTGTCACCTCTGGAGGATCTTAGGTTTTTTGGCTGTTTGGCCTGGAGGTTTTAAATCTCCAGTTCTAGTTGTCATCCCTGGGACCAGCTGTTGCTCTTCCAGATCACATGAGGACATATCGTGAAGAAGGCAGAATGGTAAGACCAATAATGAGGAGGCCATGTAAACACTGACAGATCGCTAAAGCACTGTGGGAGAGACAGAACTCCCTAGTGGTTGCTCATGAACGGGGACAAGGTGGGGTACACACTGATGTAGGGAGTTCTGCTAATTTCATTTGGCATATCTGGTAATGGAAGCGTCAATCAGGAAGCTGCAGGTCAATGGCAGGTGCCGTGGGTAGAGCAGGAGATGAGGATCAGGACAGAGTCACGTGTGTGTACAGTTGAGAGAACTCATTGACACTCTCTGTACACCTGTATGCTTTTGTCAGCTCTATATTTCTTCTCCCTGAGGCTTTGGCTGCCAGAAATGTCATGAAACCTACAAGACAAAAGCTTCAAAAAGAAAAACAAAATAATGCATTGGTAAAGGGATGCGGCCTTTTAAAGTGGTTGTTATGTCATGCACTGTGAGCATCCGGTCAAACCTCCCTGCACCATTAGACCATCCCCAGCCCTGCACCTTCCAAAGCTGAGTCTGGCTCAATGAGCTCAAGTTCTTCCTTTCATCTGTCACTGGGTTGTTGGTTCTCAAGTAAGCCGGGAGAAGGAAAAAATTCACCCTTATAATTTAATAACTTCCCAAAGTCCTCACCTTCTGCTATTGTCCCCTTGGGGGTTAGTGTTTCAATATGAGCATTTTGAGAGCTTGCAAACATCCTAGCCATTGCATACGCTAATTCTAAGTTGAAGTTTTCAAGGAACTGTCATATTATTTTCCACAGTGATTGTGCTCCTTAGATTTTTTAAAATGCACTAATATCAAATACAATTGGTAAGAACAAAAATAGACAAATCTCAGTGGGGCACTGTGGTGCACGCCTGTAATCTCAGTGACTTGCGGGGCTGAGGCAGGAGGATCATGAGTTCAAAACCAGCCTCAGCAACAGCAAGGCACTAGCCAACTCAGTGAGACCCTGTCTCTAAATACAATATGAAATAGGGCTGGGGATGTGGCTCAGTGGTTGAGTCCCCTGAGTTCAATCCCCAGTACCTGTGCCGCTGCGGAAAAAATAAACAAGCCTCTTTCTTGCCTTCGTCGATCACATAATTTGATTATTTCTCTGAAACGTGATTTGTTTCCTTAAAAGTCTTGTTTTTCTTAATTGGTTCTCACAGACCGTCATTCTATTGTGTATCTCAGCTTAAAGGAGATTGAAGCAACACTGAAGTTCCCAGTCTTTTTAGGTCCTTTCACCATTTAGTCTAAATTCCTGTTTTCCACAAAATTATGGCTTCTGTCTTTTCTCCAGTTTACCAAATTCCACTGCTTTTGTAGCAACCCTGTCCTGTCTCTGTCCCTCTCTGTGTAACAGGTACAGAAGTGCCCCTCATGCATTCACTGACAGACGCCTGGTCTTGAATCTCAGACTCCTATTAGCTTTCTTGATTCACACGTTTTAGAAGACCCAGACTGGAGAAGACCCAGTCACAAATCCATCACGAGCACAGGCCTCCCACTGCCTCCCATATTTAGACAGATATTTGATATGTTGATAAAATTTTGCCTGACATAATATTGACATATTTATATCTTAGTTATATTTTTTTTGGTCTTAGTTATATTTTGATGTAATATTGAACTATTATAAGCTATTTATAAGGTCTCTCCCTTGTAGGAATTTCAGGATGATTAAATACGTATGAAATAGCAAGGAGTTTTGGGTACATTTAATGCTCAATAGACATTGTGACACGATTATAGAGTGCACATGTCTGTGCAGAATATCGAATTTCAGTGTCAAACAGTCCAAATTCCCGGTCACTTTGGACACGGTTCTCAGGAGCTCTGCTGGGCAGCCCCAACTGACCTGGGAGAGAAAGACCCACTGAGTGAAAGAATCCTGGTGTCAGATTGTTTTCCTTGATTCTAAACCTGGCTCTGTTGCTAACTCGTTTTGTGACCTTGAGAAAGTCACAAATTTTAATCTCGGTGCCTCAGTTTCTCAATCTGTAGGTTTGGAGTGTAACTGCTCTGCGGAGTTCCTGGGAAGACTGAGGGGGGGCAATTGATGTTAACACTTCAGAAATGACTAGGTTCTCATGTCAATGCTCAATATATTTTAGCTTATGTCATCTATCAGGCAGGGCGATGGAATTCTGGTTGAAATGTTTGGTTATTTGTACAGTTATTTCTTTGCCGTATGCAAACAATAATTTTCCCAAGGAAACTGGAGATTCAGAGAAAATATACCTCCCATCAAGACTACAATAATTACAAGCTGTTTATGTAGTTCAATCGATTGAAAATATTTACAAAATGCCTACAGAATGCAAATGATAGATTTCTACAAAGGTCAAAGGGTATTAGTCATTACCCTTGCCCTTAAGCAGTTTCTCATTTAGTTGAGAGATTAGCCACGTAGATATGAAGATTAGGAACCACACCAGCTGAAGGGTAAGAGGGACAGATGGCTGGCCTTGTTATTGCCATATTACCATATAAATGCAGAAGTAATAAAGTCTTTCAGATAAAAGCTTTTTACTTTATGGATTTTTTTCTTTTTTCTTTTTCTCTCTCTGTTTTCTCAACAAGTAGTATTTTGAGGATCAATCGACAGACTTCTCTAAAAGGCAAATACAATGTCCAAGTTAAGGAGCTAGAGATGTTCAAGAACAGTGTGGATTTTAAAAATCTTTTTTATTTTAAAATGTTCCAATACACTCAGGATAGAATAGTCAGATGATTTCCCATGCATCCACCCTTCAGATCCAACCATGGTCCAGGTTTTGTCACATTGGTCCCATCTATCCTTTGTCTCCCCCTTGAAAAAGTCTTCTGAAGCAGATCTCCCTGGGTGTCATGTCATTTCATTCTTAAGCAGTCCTGATGCATCTTGTCATGCAAGGGGTCACTAGTGCCATATGGTGTAGCTGTATTATTGTAGGGGAAAACATGCCAGCAGAGAAGTAACAGTGTCCAGAAAGTTCCCTACTCCCAGTTTCCCAAAGCATAAGCCAGACATTGATGTCTGGTGCATACAATGGCCAAAGTTTCAGCAGAGAGGGTGTTCTGAGGGAGAACAACGAGCCTGCCCCTGATTTGTGTTACGTGGGTAAGCCTAAGAGGATAGGCCACAGACCTAAGTTTCTTTAAGTGCCAAGAAATACATCAAGGAATGTTCAGGCTCAGGAACAGCTCTAGAGTGATTGCATCCTGAGGGCCAATATCTGCATTCAGGGGCCAAGGGCCCAGCCTCCTTTGCAGGAATCCCAATATCAGCCCAAGACCTTGCCGCCTCACTACAGAGAGGCTTGGCTAGCTGAGCCAGGCTGCTTTAGTTATTAGAGCAGGAAAGAAGCGAGTCTCCAGAACCACCTTATTCTGCTTCTCATTAAACCTCTAAGAAATAAGGACATTTTCTTAGAGAACCACAATGTCACTAGTACATCTAACACAAAGAATAACATCAAATGCCCAATCCGTAATTGATTTTCCCCAGTTAGGGGTTGTTTCAAGCTGAGAGTTGTGACTCATTTGTGGGGCATGAAATGAATCAGTGCATAAGTTTCAGGATTAAGACAAAGGGGGAGTATAAAATAATAAAATGCATCACAAACATAGTGGGTTTTTTTTCCCCCTGAAAATTGCTATTTCAGTTATTGGTAAGTGTGCTGGGTTTGAGAAACAGAATTCTAGGGAATTTTCAAGCTATTCCCTTTGTCCACACCCTGTCTCAACAACTCATAATTTAGTTCAATCTTTTGGCATCAAGAAAGCATCCTGATCATTACTCCAGGCACTTGTTACTGGGTATCCTAGAAGAAAATCAGTTATTCTCACATTGGGTCTAGATGAGCATAGGCACTGTCACAGCTTGCTTTAGATCAGTCACCAAGACAAGCTCTTCTTTTTCATTCACCTGGAAAATAATCTAAAAAGAGTGTCAGGAGAAGCCTGGCATGTCGTCATTCCAGCTTACAGTTTTAGAGGTGGTATTATTAGGGACGATATGGAATGTGAAGGTCTGGGGTCAAGGGTTCTATGTCCACCCTAATTTTAGATTTGCACAAGTTATGGGATCTTAGAATAGTTTTGTACCCAGAAAGAATGCCGCCTGCGTTCATACTGGGACTTAAATAAACATCAAGGACATAAAGAGATTCCCTTGCATGGTAGTTTACACTATAATCCTAAAATAAGGGGGAGGACACTGTATTAGCTGCCAACGCTACCTTAACAAAGTGACCCAAGCTGCTGGCTTTACACAGCAGAGGTTTGTTTTTTCACAGTTCTGGAATCAAGAAGTCAGAAACCAAGCAGTCTGCAGGGCGATGCTCCCTTTGAAGGTTTTTGGGGAAGATTTCTTCCCATCCCTTCCGGGTAGTGGTGGCCTGAGGCAGTCTTGGCTCCAGACAGCACATCCTGATCTCTCCTCCTTCCACATACCTTCTTCCTATAGGTCTCTCTGTTTCTGTTTCCTGTCCTTTTCTCTTATGGACACTAGTCAATGGATTTAGGGCCCATTTTAATTCAGTATGACTTCATCTCCAGCCTCAATTAATTACAGTCACAAAGATCCCAATTTCAAATAAGGTCATTTTCTGACATTCTGGGTAGGTATGGATTTCAGGGGGAGCATTATTCATTATGGTTACAAATGGGAAAATTATGGATATATTAAAGAGTTTGAGCATTGATTCTATGATTGTCTCAAATGACTACTTTGGTTGTCTTGTCAATGAAAATATATGACTTAATTAATCTGGAGTAAGGTCAAAAGCCCTCCAGATGATTCTAATGTGCAGCCAGGGTTATAAGATTTTTTTTTGAGGTGCTTTCAGTAGAGTTTGGGGATCTAAGATCTTTTCCTGTGTACTGGTACTGAGAGATCAGAATCTCTGGCCTGTTTCTAAACTTTAAGGATTTCATAAGATAAAGCATCTTCCGCCTCCTTCATCCATCTTTGTATAACACGCAGCAATAAATTCAGAAGCCAATTATAACACCCAAAAATTATAAGTGAAGAAAAAGAAAAATAATGGCTAAAGAATAGTTCATTTTTCTTCGGACTCATTTTCGCTATGAAAGGGTTGTCAAACCCAACTGCATTAATAAAATAACCCTCAAATTTCCATTAATATCTTCTTGACAAGTTGTTAATATCCACTGTGGTATTTATAAAATAGCAGGAACCTATTTTGGGGTGACAACTTTCTCAGTCCTGAATATATGAACAAAGAAAAAAATCCCCCTGAAGTATACTGAGGAAAAAAAAACATCAGAACATTTGAAAAATGAGGACAACATATTGTTTGGCAAAATGGGTTTGTTTTTAAATATAGAATTTAATGACTAACTTCATTGTTTAGAAAAATGCCAATATTGTTGAGGATTATCATCAGCCAGGGAATTTCTGGATTTTTATTGGGGTTCTGTAAACTGGGTTTAATCCACAAGGATGTCAGAAGTTCTACATTAAAAGTTAAACATACAGACAACAATCTTGTATCTCATGTGCCACATGGGGGGCTCTTTGAAATGGCTGAACTTCAGTTAGACCAAAGAAAGGAAAGTTTAGGCTTCTTAACTGTTTATAGTCTAGAGACTGGGATTGAGTGCTCAGGGGAGTCTAAGACAGCAGTATCAGTTCTGATCCTGAAGCACATCTCCCTTTAGGTGAAATAGGAGGATTTTCAAAGCTATTCTAAGTTTTCCCAACATTGTAACAACTGATATTGTTAAGGAATGAAAAGAAGACTTAGCAAGGTAACCGGTGATGAGTCTCAAAGTGCCTAAGTTTGGATTCCATCACCAAAATTTCATACAGCAGTGGGCTTATAAATTGGCTATAAGGTTTCATAAAACCTGGAAAACACAGATGCATCTTTATTTTAGTTTCTCGAACAATCTGTTGTGTTTACCATACTATCTCCATTTTCTTTATAGCCCAGAAGCTGATTTGCCATTTGGGTTCATCTTATGTTTCTTACATTCTATGTAATGACTTCAGCTTCCGGTGGTACTATCATTGCTATAGAAACCCATTCTTGGTCATGAAGAATAAAGCATTGTCTTCTCTTAGAGCATGTTCCTCCTGGGATTATTGCAGAGAGAACTGGCACATCAAGTCCTGTCCACCCCCAGCTTGCTCCTGCCAGCTCCCTCCACCCCACTATTATGGGGAAGTAGTTAGATGCTGTGTCCTTAACAGTCTGGCTCTGGGAAGCTCTAAAGCTTCTCCAAAGAGAAGATTCTAAATTTAATGTTGAACTTAACTTTGCCATTTTCATCTCGAAGGGAGGGATGAAATAAAGAGCCTTGCACAGGTTCACCTTTCTCAAGATGGTGTTCTGATTTGGTAACTTGGAAGTAGGGGAGGAAATGGGGACTCTCCGGGAGATGGTACTGAAACATCTTAGTCTACTCAACATCTTTCCATTACACCCTGGAAGCCGCAGAGAACAGCAACATTTCATTTGACCTGGTGTTCACATGTACAGATTAAGGAAGGCCATGTGGACAAATGATTTGTTCCAGATTATGTTCCAGGCTATAACTAAAAGGAAGTGCAAAGAACAGTGAGTTTTCATCCAAAAAAGCAAGTATGAAATATACTTTGCCTTAATAATGCAACTTAGCTCCTAAGATAAATCCAAGGATTTGATTCTCCCCGCTTTTGAGGCTAAGTTTGGAAAAAAAGTACTTAACCTTAGAAACAGTATATCAAGAACCAAAGGTAATACTGAATGGATAATTTGGGCTTGTGAGCAAGAAAAATGGCTTTATTGCTATCTTTACTATTTTAATTGGTGCCTCTGGTTAACCTATGAACTCAGTTCCTTGTTTTCTCCCCCATTATTTTCTGATCGATCCTGTTTGGGCGCTAGGGACTTTGCCACATCTGGGTTTATGTGGGACTTTGGACATGGTTACTTAAAAACCAGAGAAGGCTTTGAAATCCAATGACTCCCATGCAAACAGCAAGGAAAGCAGACACCAGTGGATTCTCTGGTAGACTTCATTTGGGAATATTGCTCAAAGGGAATGGAGGATGCCACAGACCTGAGCCCTGGGTGTGGTGACCTCTTCCCCTGCCAGGGGCTTCCAAAGGAGAAACTGGATTTGTAGCAGAATCATCAAGATATTTTTCCTGGTTCAATAGCTTAAGTCAACCAACTATCCAATCGACCTACCGATCAACCAAAACATTTCTCTGTTTGGTTGGTAATCAGCGTGAGGAACGTGGCCACTTGGTGGACTCTCAGGTGTGTCCTCAGGCCCCAGTCACCACTCTTCACCCCTTACTCTGACACTGCCAATGGAGATCCAAGGAAACGCTCCTTTAGAGATGCTGAAATGATGTCTTTCTTTCCTTTCTGCTTCTCATTCTCCCTTTTCCTCTCATCCCCAACTCTTGGTCTCTCTCCCTCTTTCTTATTTAGAAGGCGAGCTCCAAGTCTGTCTTGGTTCTCCTCTCCTCCCTCCTCTTTCCTCTCCTTGGGGTCTTGGGGACGTCAATGGCAGAGAATCAAACTTCAAGAAAATTTTATATAGGTCAAATTGCTTAACCCCTCTATGCTCAGTTTCCTAGTTAGAAAATCAGAGTGATCATAGCTCCCACACAATGGGTTGTTGGGAACATGCTGAGGGTAGAGCTTGGCATATAATAAGCAGCACATAGTAACTGGCATTATCGTCCTTGTCACTGTCATGATGTCTACTCTATGCCAGGCACCATATGAGCCTCTGAGGACATACTGAGGAATTCCCTGTGTTCCTGGGGTTTGCAAACATGTGCAGGTATGTTGGAGGAGTTTAATTCACACTTGGATAAGGTGCAGTTGAATCAGCAGCAAATGAGGAAAGACTACTTCATCTTTCTTTTTCTTCCATAAAATTGTTCAAGCCCTGGGAGCCTGGGTCTTCCTGTCTGTGGCACCTGGGGACACTCATGGAAATAACCCAGGGAGTATTCTGTGAGCTGCCCACAGAGCTTTGGAAACCCTGGTTACTTGCTAAGCCTCATGCTCTGTGCTGGTTCAGGAGGCTTCTGAGCGTTAGGGCCTGATCCCGCACCATCGTCAAAGCAGAAACTCCAGACACCTGATGCTACCGTGTATTGAGAGTTGTGTCTTCATGCCTGTTATTCAACTCAGTATTTTGCACATAGACCCATTTTAAATAAATATACATTCATTTTGCCATTTTATAGGCAGGGAAAGTAGTACATGAGAGGTTAACTGACTGGGCCTAGTTCACACTGCTAATCAATGAAGATTTCCGAATGCACATCCGAATGGCCAGGCGCCTATGTGCCTCTAAGTGAACTGCATCTAAAGTTGTAAAAATGTTCTAGATGACCAGCTCTCTAGGACAGTTTACTTCTGAGCGGGAGTGCCCCTGGATCTCCATGCCCACATGTACCCAGCTGCTTGAATGAGAATCTTGTTAGGATGATGACTGGCCAGAACCAGTTGGGAATCTTACAAATGACCAAGGTCATCATCACTTGAAAAATCTTTGCTGTAACACAGAAGAGGGCAAAGTGCTAAGCTGTGTGCATGCAGGCACACTCACCAACAGGAACTCACACACATGCACACACACACATACACACAAGCACACACACTTGGGGATATGTCAACAATGAACATTGGAAGTGGAAGATGGGACAGAGGTCCCTGGACAGAGACTGCGGACACTAACACTGGTCCCTGCTGTGGGGGGTGTGTACCCTGAAACAGCAGCTGGGGTGTTAAAGGCCTCCATCTTTCCAGGGTTGGTTCCCCTGTTCCTCTCTCTGCCCAGCTCTGTTTAGTCGGAGCTCCTGCGGCCCCTCTAGTTTCTGCTGGTGGCTGTAGACTCCTGCATGCTCTGATGGCTTAAAATCCTCCCTGGCAGCCTCTCTGAAGGGTCTTGGGAGTTTACTGACTAAATCTCATAGGCTTCTTTGTTTCCTTAGGTCACACTTTAAAATTCTCGAGGATACAAATTTCTCTGGGAGGAGCTCAGTATCTGGTTTCAATACATACGGGCAGTTAGGGCAGTGGAGCACCTGGCTGTGTGTTTAACTGGGAGAGGAAACTGGCCCAGACCAGAAGGCCCACTCTCTGTACCTGTGGTCTTCTGTATCCTGGCCACTCCTCAGAGGGCAGGACTCTTACGGTGGTGCTTACCCAGGGGTCTTCTGCTTTTATCTACAGATTCTGCCTGGACTGTGCCTTCCTTCAGCTCTATGGGGAAGAAGATGACATGTACACATCATCAGTCATATTTATAGTTTAAAATGCAAATTTAGAAAAAAAAATAAACAAAGCAAGTAGCAGTGATGAGCCAGTTAGCACTCAGCTGGGAGAACTCAGCAGCAATTTCTTGAAGTGGTGGCTTTCTCATTTCCCTCCAGGTTGGTGTTTGTCTGGTCTACACAGCTAAAAAGAACTTGCTCTTGTGTAATTTTACTGAGTTGAATGGTTTCCTCCCCAAATTTATGTCTACTTGGAACCTCGGAATGTGATCTTATTTAGAAATAGGGTCTTTGCAGATGTAATTAGCTAAAGTGGGGTCCTATGGACGTAGGGTAGACCATAATCCAATGACTGGTGTCCTTGTAAGAAGAGAAGAGACACAGAGGAGGATGTCATGTGAAGACAGACAGAGATTGGAGTGTCATGTCTATAAGACAACAGATGCCAAGGGCTGCTGGCAGCTCCGGAGGCTGGGAGAGAAGCACAAGCAGAAGCTCCCCCAGCAGAAGCCAGCCGCTGAGGCCTTGACTAGGACCCCTGTCATCCAGAACTGTGAGAGAGGACATTTTCTCCTGCTTCAAGCCTCTCACTTTGTGGTACCGTATGATGACAGCCCTTGAAATCCGATGCAGCAGCTGACCAGAACGGTTGAGGTGCTTATGGTTTGAACAGCTGTCTGCAGATTTTGCCATGTTGTGGGTGTTTAGATGCCAGGCCTGGAATGGAGTCAGACTGAGGGAAGAGAAGGTGGACATGGGATGGAGAGGAGTGAGGGAAGGAGACATGGCAAGTGGAGGAAAGGGAGGACAAAAACCAAAGAGGAGGAGGATGGGAGTCGGAAGATCAGAGGACAGGAGCCACACCTGGGTCCCTCAGAGCAGGTCCACTGATGATACTGATGGTCACACACACTTCACCTGGTGTTTTCTGAGAGTGGACACTTTATGTAGTTGGCTTGTTAAATCCTTCCCACTCCCTCGGGAGGCGGTACCACCATATTCCCACATTTGTTGATAAAGATCAAAGAAGTCAAGCAACTTATCCAAGATCCCACAGCTAGTGATGAGCAGAGCTGGGATTCCAGCCAAGCAGCTGGCTTCAGAGGGACTCACTGAGCACTGGCCTCTTGGGCTCAGCATCCTAATAGCAGATGAACTCTTTCAGGAGGAACTTGCACCACGTGTTCCAGGTTGAGGAAGGTCCCATGGGGCGATCATGCTTCTTTCTTCTTTAGACTCATTCAGTTCAACTGGAATCTAGCTGGGGTGACTCAGCAGAGAAGAACTGGCACCTACCTGGGCATTATTTCCCACAAAGAGAGAGCAGGAGATTTCAGCAATGTGTGCTTGTGCACTGGAATAATTGGCAATGATTTCCATCAAAATCTGAGGAACCCAACAAAGATGGTGGAGGCCCTCTGTCATTATCCTTCAGTACTGCCTCCTAACCCAGGCATCCTTGTCTATAGTTGACTATCTGAGCTTCAGAAGAGGGAGGCTCTTAAAATCAGGACAGCCACATGGGCTGTGACAGAGGAGGTGCCCTATCTAGACTTGTCTTGTGTGCTACGGCCTTCAGGGGAAGGGCACAAAGAGAATGGATGACTCATCAGCATATTTCAGACAATTTGGTCCTCCTCAGACAGCCTGAGAGGAAGATATTACAAACCAAAGAGGAAAATGAGAGAATAGCATAAGGAAACAAGGCCTTCTACACCAGGAAGCTAATGGTCTTCAATAAGAAAAGGGCAAAATGGACTGAAATGGGGATGAATCATCTCAAATGGCATCCAAGGAAATTGGTCTAAAGTTGCACGGAGGAAATAGGCCCCATGAAATGACTTTAATAAAGGCTTTGATATAATAAATGTATTTTCTTTGTGTGGGTGTACGAGTGTGTACATGTCTATTTTGAGCTTCAAATCTTGATGAAAAGTTGATCATGGTTATACAATACCTAAAGCAAGGTGTGGCACTTGAAACATAGGTCACTAGCCCTTTTGGAGTCATTATAGTCATAAAACTTTTTAGGGTCCAACAAGTTAAGGATTGGTGTTTTGAAAAATTCTCTCCCAAGTTCTGTGTATATGAACTGAAGATAAAGATGATTTTTCTGGAGCCAGGCCAATTGGTTTATCCTCCCTTGGTAACAACTTACTCAGACTCCTCTCTATACATTTGCCCTTGTGTAGGTCAGCTTTCTGTTACTATAACAAAATACCCTAACTAGAAAAGGGGAAAGGTTTATTTTGACTCACAGTTTTGGAAGTTTAAGTCCATGGTCAGGTGGCATCATTGCTTGGGTCTGTGGTGAGGCAGTACCTCATGGCAGGCAGGGAGTACATGGTGGAGGAGGCCCATTTGCCCATGATGGAAAAGTAAAAGAAACAGAAATAGACCAGGTTCCATGACCCCTTCAAGGACACCCCCCCAATGACCTAGAACCTTTCCCTAGTCCCCACCTCTTAAAGGTCTGAGGACCAAACTTTTTAACACATGACCTTTGGAAGATGTTCAGATTTAAGCCGCCCTTATGTCATTGAGTTGTCCTACACTTTGATCTTCAGGGCTGCAGATTATATTCAGAGTAAGTTTCCCATATCAAGTTTCCCCAAAACAAGCTTCTTAGAATTTCTAATAATCTCTTGCTGTTTTTTGGGAAGACAGCAATTTTTATGGTTTCCAAATATCACAGAGGAGCCACTCTGAGGCACTTACCAAAGTGCTTTATCAAATTGACTCATCGAATTAGCTTTCAATCACTTCTCAAAACAATTAAACACTTTATTGAAATATTACACATATTCAGAACTTTCATAAAGTCAACAACTTTGGAGCACCTCCTGCTCAGATAAGGAAACAGCACTGATAACACGCCAAATTTGTCTCTACCCTCTTCCAGGTCACATCCACCTCCCGCTCCAAATCTAAAAAGTCTCCTGAACATTATTAACATAAAATAAATTTGCTGAATTTTAAACCTTATGTAAATAGTATCACATGGTTTGTGTTTTTTTTCTGTTCTTTTTTTAGTCCAACTTTGTGTTTGTGAGATTCTTTGAAGTTGTTACCTTGTTTTAACTTGCATTAGTCCCTGTTGTGATTACTCTATTTATTCACTGATTTTACCTTAATTAGGATATTTAGGTTCTTTCTGATTTTGGCCTGTTGTAAATGATATTTCTTTTTTAAAATTGGTACATTATAACTATACATAATACTGGTATTTGTTGTTACATATTCATACATGTGCTATAACAAACTTTGGCCGATTTCTACCTGATACCTCCCTTACCCTCCTCCTCCCTCCCCCGACCCCTTGCTCTCCTCTAATGTTGGGTGTTGTATTTTCTAACAGCATTCTTACACATGTCAGTTGAGGCACAAATATGCATTTCTATACCTAGGTATGGGGTTGCCAGATCATAAGACATATTACCAGGTATCTTTGTCTTTATTAGACAATGTCAAACTGATTTCCAAAGTGGTGGCACCAATGTAACTGCTATCAGCAGAGGACAGGAGAGGTTCAGCTGCTCCAGGATTTCCTGAGTGTTTCATTTGCCATTTTAGTTGTAGCCATTCTGGGACTCTACTACTACTGAGGTTTTCACTGGCCTGTCCCTGATGTCTGAAGATGCCAAAGACATTTTGAATACAGTTATTGGCCATTTGCATGTCTTCTTGATTCCATGTCTATTCAAGTCTTTTGTCCAGGATTTACACGATTTCTCATGGATTTATTTGTAAGAATTAGTTCATACAGTCTTGATATAAATCTTCATGGATTGCAAGTATGTTTCCCAATTCACGACTTTCCTTTCAACAATCTTGCTGTCTTTTTATTTACAGACTTCTTTAGTTTGAATTCAACCTAATGTACCAAGCTTTTATTTATCCTCATTGCTATAAGAAAAGATAGAACAATTAATCTCTTATTCATCACTCCTCACAAAGCATCACCCAAATACAATGCAAATGTTTTATTCTGGCCATTCTTGGTACCAACATCACTGTTCCTTCTAGAACAGGGTATATGTTCACAGCACTCTCTTTGGCTTCATTCTGTGTGATTACTCTTGATTTACATTATCTTTTATAAGGAAGAGTCTTGCTTCATAAGAAGAAACAGGATATTGTTGTTGGATTTTATGTTTTCATTAAATTTAAGAAAAATTCCTTGTTAATCAGTTTTCTGCCATGATAGCAAAATACCTGAGACAATTAACTTAGACAAAGAAAAGACTTATTTTGTCTCATGGTTCTAGAGCCTCCAGTTTAAGATTCTGTAGACCTGTTTGCTTTGGGTCCCTGGTGGGAGTATCAGATAGCAATGGTGGGATACATATGGTAAAGCAAGCTGCTCACATCATGAACCAGGAAGTGAAGAAGAGACTGGTGTCCAACAATCCATTGGACCACATTGCAAGTGATCGAAAGACCACCCATTAGGCCCTGTGGTGTTTTTCAACATATTCAAAGACCATGCCGATCTGGTCAGATAAACTGATGATCTCCAAATCGGAGTGTGGGCATCTCAGGAAACTGACAAGACCATGCATTGGGTTGTAAGAAGAACTTAGACTTTCATATATTTTTAAAGTCTCATTCTTTAAAAATTTCTATTTTTGGTTGTGTTCTATAATATATTTTTCCACATGTGCATATATACATGCACAAGTATATAAGACATTGAATTAGTTAATTAGCTTGATTATAGTAATCAAATCATCATGGTGGGCATATTAATGTATAAAATATCCCTCTCTATGTAAAGAAAAAGAAATATTTTTATTTTGAAATAATCATAGATTCATAGTGTTTTAATTTTTCTTTTTTGTGACAAAAAGACCTACAAGAGAACAACATAGGGGAGGAAAAGTTTACTTGGGGCTCACAGTTTCAGAGGTTCAGTCCATTATTGCTGATTTCATTACTCTGAGCCCAAGGTGAGTCAGAACATCATGGTGGGAAGGCATGGCAGAGGAAAGCAGCTCAGGATGTTACAACCAAAAGCACAGAGAGAAAAAGCTCTGCTCATCAGGAATAAAATATAAATCCCAAAGACATACTCCCAGTGATCTACTTTCTCCAGCCACATCCTACATGTTTATAGTCACCACCCAATAATCTATATTAGTGGATTAATCCACTGATTAGATTAAAGGTCTCATAATATAATCATTTTACCTCTGGATGCTCTTGCATTGTCTCATACATGAGCATTTGGGGGAACACCACATATCTAAATAAAAAAAATAGAGGACTTCTGTACATTTTATCTAACATTTCCTAATAGTACCAACTTATATTACTATAGAACAATATTAGTATTTTGATTATTTTCTGATTATTATCAGGAAATTGATATTAGTATAATTCTTGCATTCTGTTATCAGTACTAGTTTTCTTGTGTAATTTCCATGACAGATTATACTTATCTCTAGGGAATAGATAATTTTAATTCATCTTTGTGTCCACAAATGAATAGGTGGGATTTGTAGTCAATTTAAATGTTTGTTGATATATCCTGGGAAATTGCTATTGTGTCATATTGTTATAGTTTACATATGAGATGTCCTCCAGAAGCTCAAAATATGTGAGATAATGCAAGAAAGTTTAGAGGCAAACTGATTTGGTTATAAGAGATTTAACCTAATTAGTACTTTAATCCCACTAACTGGGTGGTGACATAGGCAGGTAGGGTATGGCTGGAGGAGGGGGATCATCAGGGGTATGCTTTGGTGTATATAATTTGTCCCTGGTGAGCTGAACTTAGTCTCTGCTTCCTGATGGTCATATTCGGAGCTGCTTTCCTCTTCCATGCCCTTCCACCATAGTGTCCTCCCTCACCTTGAGTCCAGAGCAATGGAGTTAGCCATCTATGGATGGAGGCCTCTGAAATGGTGAGCCCCAAATAAGCTTTTTTTCATCTAAAATTGTTTTTGTCAGGTCTTTTGGTCACAGCAGTGAAAAAGCTAACTAAAACACCTGTTAAGTGTCAAGTATGTGGCCCAGTGATGGATTCCAAGTTAAATTTGGGCTTAATTGTTAGCTCAGACATAATTATAGCAAGAAATTCTATTTTGTTATTTTCTCTTGTTTCCATCTTCGCCATTCCCAAGTGCATTGCACACTCCTTCGGTTCTTAGCTCTAACATCCTTAGAATGTTGGATGCTTGTTCTCATGTGCCTAAGAAGGAATAGTATGCTGTTCAAAGTCCCCAGCTACTCATTACAGTGATAGGCCTCATGTAAATAATTATCCCTGCTCTCCGTAGGTCTTCAGAGGTTCACATAGGTAACACAAATTTAAAAGCTCCCATCAGTAGCATCAGGAAGACTGGTTTTTCCAGTGCGATGACTCATCTGTCCATTTTTGTTCATGAAATTTTGATCCCTGATTCTCTGATGTCTTTTTCCTTTCTGCCTGTAGCCCTATCTCTCTGAGCCCTGATGCTGACACTTAGATTAGATAAAATCAGGATGAGACAACTTGTTATACAGAATGGAGGACTGAGACGGAGTGTGATCTAGGAAATGGAGGAGGTTATTTAAATAATGAATTGTCAGTAATGCACTCAGGTTACAAAGCAACTTTGTGTGATTTTTCAGACTCTACGCTGAAAAATACTTAAGAGAACTTAAGATAAATTAGACCACAGGCTAAAGTCTTGGATTATGTAGTCCCGGTCACTGTGTGCATGTCACATGATTTTATGGTGTTTTAGTTTTGTCTGGTGGTGAGTGACCGAAGGCTAGTTGATGGAGTAACGGAGTCACTTGGATGGCCTAAACGGATTCCTGTGTGGACTTGACATTTCTGACTGCCTTCCCAGGGCCTTTGTCACTTGGAGATGCTTTCCCTCACAGGATGCTTCCTTCTAGTTAAGATTTCTTTAAACACTACACAAGGACAGTGACAACCTATAGCTGCACAATAGCAAGCCGCTGTCACACCAGAGAGAAAGTTGCCAGCAACACACCCCTGTTAACACTAGCTGTGCAGGGCTTAATGTGGTTTTTAGAGCCACACTGCCTGGGTTCACACCACTGCTCCACCACTTGCTGGTTGGACAACCCTGAGGAAGAGTCAAAACTTCTTTGTGCCTTAGTTTCCTCATCTGCAAAGTGGAAACAAAAATATCATGGAGGTGTTTGAGAATTGATGGATTAGTGTACATGTTTTAGTCAGCTTTCTTTGCAACTGTGACTAAAAGACCTCATGAACACCACTTTGAGGAGGAAGCTTATTTGGAGGCTTATGGCTTCATAGGTCCCAGTCCATAAACCACAAGCTCCATTCCTTGGGGCTTGAGGTGAGACAGAACAACATGTAGAAGAGAGTGGCAGAGGGAAGTCGCTCACATGATGATCAGGAAGCAGAGAGTGACTCCACTTGCCAAATACAAAATATATACCCCAGAGACACGCCCCCAAAGACCCACCTCCTCCAGCCGCACCCCACCTGCCTTCAGTTTCCACTCGGTTAAGTCTGTCAAGGGATTAATTCACTAATTGGGTCAAGGCTGTCATAACCCAATCATATCTCCTCTAAACCTTGCATCTTCTCATACATGAGCTTTTTCGGGACACCTCACATCCAAACCATAACAGTACACTAATGGTTATTGTGTACTTAGATCATTCCCCAACATAACAACCACTCCGTTTATCTTGTTGTTATCATTAGATATTAAACAGAGTCAAAAAAGACTCTGTTATACGGAAGGTGGGCAGAGTAATTTTGCCATGCTTGTTGGTGACAATTAAATGTAATATTTATTTCTTCCTGTTACCTGAAAAGGAGCAAGCATATGAATCTGAAGAGGATTCTAAGGCCCCATACATGCCATTGTGAGGAAAGAAACATGACTAAATTCATGATATGTATTTTCTCTTTTGGCTTTTATGCCTAAGGCTAATCTTTCCAACTCTTTTGAGGTTTAATTGACAAGAATGATATATTTAATATGTTCATGATGTTTTGATATGCACATATGTTATGAAATAACTACTATATAGGAGTTAATAAACATACCAATCACCTTGCCTACGTGTGTGTGCGTGTGTGTATGTGTGCGTGTGTGTGTGTGTGTGTGTGTGTGTGCATGATGAGAACAGTTCGAATCTGTTTTAAATTTCAATGCTACAATACAGTATTATTAACTAGAGTTGCCATATTGTACATCGGGGCTCCAGGCTGGTCATCCTGCATAACTGAAACTTGGTACCATTTGACTCATGTCTCCCTGTTTCTCACACTCCCCACCCTGGCAACCTCCATTCTCTCCTTTCTTCTAGGAGTTTGATGATCTCAGATTTCACATAAAAATTAGTTCATGTGGTTTTTGTCTTTCTGTGCCTGGCTCTTCCACCTAGCATAATTTCCTTCAAGTCATCTACCTTGTGCAAACAACAGGATTTCCTGCATATGACTGGAAAATATTCCATTGTATAAAGCATACCTACGTATTATTATATAGCTACAAATAACATATAAACCACACTTCTATCCATCGATTCATTGCTAGGTCCTCAGGTGGATTTCATTTCTTGGCCATTGTGATTAATACTGCCATGAACCTAGGATGCAGATATCTCTTTGACGCACTGATTTCCTTTCCCTTGGATAAATATCCAGTAATGGGATTGCTGGATCATCTGGTGGTTCTGTGTTTAATTTTTTTGAGGAAATGCCATGCTGTTTTCCATAATGTCTATGCTAATTTACATTTTCACATCCCCAGCCCTATTTTGTATTTTATTTAGAGACAGGGTCTCACCGAGTTGCTTAGCACCTCGCCACTGCTGAAGCTGGCTCTGAACTCATGTCCTCCTGCCTCAGCCTCCCATGACACTGGTATTTCAGGCGTGCACCAATGCATCTGGCTCAAAGATTCTTGATGTCTTTACCAACACTTACTTTTTATCCTTTGGATAATAGCTATCCTAACAAGTGTGAAATGTTATTTCATTGATCTGGATTTTCCTTTTCCTGATGGTTAATGATATTGAACACACACATACACACACACACACACACACACACAAATACATGCTATATATATGCCATTTTGCAGGGGCAGGGCTGTTATTGGGTACTGAACATAGGCACACTTACCCGCTCAGCAACCTCCCCAGCCCTTTTAATATGTTTTTTCGAGACAGGGTCTCACTATGTTGCTTAGAGTCTCACTAAGTTGCTAAGGCTGAACTTGTGATCCTCCTGTCTCAGACTCCTGGTTGCTGGGATTACAGGCACGTGCCACCACATCTGGCAACATGCTTTTTTTTTTTTTTTTTTAAAAGAAAAAAGTCTATTCAGATCCTTTGTCTATTTTTTATTGGATTATTTCTTTCTTGCTATTGAGCTGTTTAAGTTTCTTATATACT
The DNA here is from genome assembly GCA_020662805.1 of Glaucomys volans. Taxonomy (NCBI): domain Eukaryota; kingdom Metazoa; phylum Chordata; class Mammalia; order Rodentia; family Sciuridae; genus Glaucomys; species Glaucomys volans. The sequence goes on along the minus strand of JAJEJO010000452.1, from coordinate 670,831 downwards.
TAGGTATTACCTCCTGTCATATGTGTGGTTTGCAAATATTTATTGATTGTTTTCTTTGCCTCATAGAAGCTTTTTAGTCTAAAGTAATCCTATTAGTTTACTTTTGTGTCCTTCCTGTGTTTTGGGAGTGATATCCAAAAAAAATCATCACTGAGAACAGTGTTAAGAAGCTTTTCCCTTTGTTTTTGTTTCAGGTCTTATTTCAGCTTTCACTCCACGTTGAATTGATTTTTATATATGGTATGAGGGAAAGATCCAATTTCATTGCCTTGCACAGGGACATTGGCTTTCTCAGCACCATTCATTAATAGACTATTCTTTTCCGTTGTGTTCTTGGCGCATTTGTCAAAGATCTTTTTTCCTATTTCTGTAATAAACACTGTTGGATTTTTGATAGGGATTGCATCTAATCTATAGATTTCTTGGGGTAGTATAAATATTTTTAAAATATTCTTTCCATTATGTGCATGGATTGGATATCTTTCCATTGATTTGTATACTCTTCAATTTCTTCCAGTGTCTTATAGTTTCTTCAATTTCACATATTTTGTGGTTTCTTCAAATGCTTGCAATTTTAAGACATTTCTTCAATGTTTTATAATTTTCAGTGTACAGATTGTTTTTACTCCTTCATTAAAGTTGTCACTCAATATTTTTGGTGTTATTGTAAGCAGGATTGTCTCTTAATTTCTTTTTCAGACAGTATGTTGTCAGAGGGTAGGAATTCGACTGATTTTTGTGTGTTGATTTTGTGTCCTGCAACTTCCCTACATTTGTTTATCAGTTCTAACCATTTTTTTAAATTGTTTGTGGTTAGGTTTTAGGGTTTCCTATATATTCCTAATCCTGTCATCTGCAAATAAAGAATTTACTTTTTTTCTTTCCAGTTGGATGCCATTTATTTCTTTTTCTTATTTAATTGCTCTGGATGGAACTCTATTGACTAGACAAGGTGTGAAGAGGCACTCCCATCTTCTTCCTGATCTTGGGGAAAAGCTTTAAGATTTTCACGAACTAGTATTAGTTATGAGTTTCTCATATGTGGCCTTTACTACAATGAGGTGCATTCTTTTTATACCTAATTCGTTGAGAAATTTTATCATTGAAGGGTGTTGAATATTGTCAACAGCCTTTTCTGCCACTATTGATGATCATATGGTTTTTATCCTTCATTCTACTCATGTGGTGTATAACATATATTGATTGGTGTAGGCTGAATTATCCTTGCATCCCACAGACAAACCCCACTTGTTCATGGCACAGGATTCTTTAAAGTTTCTGTTGAATTTAGTTTGCAAATATTTTTTCTAAAAATTTTTGCATCTGTGTTTGGTAGGGATACTGGTCTGTAATTAGCTTTCTTCTTTCAAAATTTTCCTTATCTTGATTTTTGAGAGCTTGAGCAAATGTATTTTGGTGAAGAAATATTTATTTTTAAACTGTTTGAATTTCTTGGTGCTTCATGGATCTGGATGTTCATGTCCCTCTCCAACTTTAGGAAGTTTCCTTTCATAATTTTTAAAAATAAGATATCTGCCTCCTTTCTCTTCATCTGCTCTTTCTGAAACTTCCCCCATGATGCATATATGGGTGCACTTGATAGTGTCCCATAAGTCTCATGCTTTCTCCATTCTTTCTTTACTTTCTTATTTTTGCTTTTCTCAACACAATTTCAAATAACCCTGTCTTTGTTCTTGTCAATTCTTTCTTGTGCATGATAGAATTTGGTGTTGAAACCTACATCCATGTAATGCTAAAACCAGAGAAACAATCCAGGTTTTCTGCATTATAAGAAGAGACTGATTATTGCATAAGACCAGAAAAAAATAATCAGCCTGAAGACATGATACAATCAATCAACATTTTCAAATAGCAGAGATGTGTCTTGATTCTAAAGAACACTACAAACACAGGGGGAGTCATGAATAGGAAATGATTTTCCTCAAACTAGTATAATGCCTGAAGAACTTTCCTCAGATGCTTCAATCACAGGAAATAGGAAACTGGGCAGCAGAAATCCCAAAGATATCAAATGATTTAGAGTGTAATGGTCTCCTGAGGGGAAGCTTGGGTATAAAAAGAAAAATATCTCTCATTGGTAAGAAGATAGAGCCTCAAGAGGGAAACTTAAGTTGAATTCCATGAAGTCAAGACTTATGAATTCATTGTTGCAAAGAATCTCTAGAGGGTGAAGGAAAAGAAAATATTTCAGTTTCTTGAACATCAAAATAGTGGTTGTCTCCACTGCCTGGTCACATGGTTTGTGACACTACAATCAGACAGATCTTCATAGAAGAATAGAACTTTCATGGTTAATGGGACTGGTGATGCTATGACATTATTTGGCTATTTATTATCATAGGAAGGGATCTGGCCTGGTGATGGGCTAGAGCTAGACTGAACCAGTTTGTGGGAATTGATAGTTCCTATCTTTTCTCAAATCCATGTTCAATGACATCATGCTGGGAAACCTGAAATAAGCTATGATGGAAGATCTTGTACCATATAAATTAGCAAAAACCACAAATTAGGGATTTTTTTCCTTCATGCCATAGAACTATATTTATTGCTCTTCCTGCTCCAATTATCCCAGTTAGTGAGAGAAAGATAAAGAGAGACACACAGAGAGAGAGAGAGAGAGAGAGAGAGAGAGACATTATTCATGTTTTATTATTGACAAGCATGACTTTTAAAAAAGTAGACTCCCTGAAATTAGTTCTGAAAAATCTTTTAAAAATTGAATTATCCTGAGTTTATGAATTTTTATCTAAGCCATAACAACAACCCTCCCACCCAAATATCCTATTTGGAAAAAAAAAGCCAACTGGTAAAATATAAAAGTCTTAGATAATTAAAGTTAGAAAGGTAAAAGTGTATGTCCAGGAGAATTGTTTTGACTTTTGCCCTTTGGTGGGCAATGAGATATGTTGAAAGCAATAGAACTGGGAAAGAGCACAGACTCATCATTAAGATGAAAGATTCCCAACTCCTGAGATTTAGAAGAGGCTCAATAAACAACAAGCCATGCCCCCGCTTCTCATGTGGAATGTGCTAGAGAAGGTCACAGGGGCTGTGAAGATGGAGACTGAAATATCTTTGCATGACCAATAGAGAGGAGAAGTGGAGGACATTAGTGAGTCTGCTAGCTGATTCCAGCTTACCTGCACAGCTGTTTGCTCTGCAGGAACATCATGGATCTTCTGCCAAGCGCAGGAGCAGAAAAGAATTGTTGCTTCCTGCAGACCACCGGGTCCTCAAAAGCGAAGAGCTGAAACAGCAAAATCCAGCACCTTCTCCCAAAAGCCAATCAGAAATGTCACCAATCTTTTCTTAGAGGAAAGTAAAGGACAGGAAGAGATTATTACTCTTTCTATAAAGTAAAATATGAGCAATGGGGAATAAGTTTCCCTTGAACTCCTAACTGAGAGGAAAGATGGAGCTTGTTCAATGACTGTGGGCATGGGATGACTCTCCAGGCCTCGGCTGCCCATCTGTGAAATGGAATGGTGATAATTCTGCTGTAATGAGGTGCTTCATGGAAAGACTCAGCACAGGGCTTGGCATGTGGCCAGTTCCTAGTACCCACTGGCTGGAATGAGAATGCTTGAGCATTGTACCTTGGATACTGCCTTTGGGTAAGACCACGTGTAGAACAACTCATTGAGGCTGCTTGCTCAGTGACTATGTAACTAATTTCTAAAGGAAAGAATGCAAAATGTACTTCAACTCTTAATCAAGCTTAGTGATTCCCATGATGATTAGGCCATTGAGTTTAAGAGTGTCACCTTCTTGTCAAGGTCAACCTCTTGATGCCAGATGTCAGAGGGGACTGACAGCTGGTGGACCAACTGTTCTGGAGCCCCAGACCCCGTGGTGGAACCATTCAGCTTTCAGCTTTACTCCTAACAGCCTGGGCCAGAAGAAAGAGATCTGTGCCTTCCTACCTGATTCACCTGGAGGCCTGCAGCTCTATGCCTGCCAATGATTCTGGATTTAGGTTACATGATGTTGCCTATCTGAGATTTCTTGAGCTTAAAAAAAAAATCTTGAAGAGCTTTTCCCCTTGTAGCTTAATAATGTCAAACTTTTTTTTTTTTTAATTAACCTTCTACCTAACTTACCTCGCCTCAGTTGAAATCAGATAAGCAGGGCTCAACCATCCACTTACACAATTCATGCCTGTGGGTGAGTTAGGCTTTTCAGATCCTACTGTTCCCCTCTGAAAAATGGGATAATGGCATCTGCATCTAAAGTGCTAGAGATTCAATGAGCTGGAGCATAGGAAATCGCGGGGCACTCTCATAGCTTGTGCCTGCTTTTTCCCTTTCTTCTACCTTCTGTCAAGTTCACGTCAGTCCCTTAGATGTAGCTAAAGTCCTGTTAAAAAGTACTTGAGGACCGTGGATATTGCTCAGTGGTACAGAACTTGTTTAGCATGTGTGAGGCCCTGAGTTCAATGCAGCAGCCCCCAAATAAAAGTATTTGGATCAATTATTTCTCCTTAAAATGAAGAGATAATCTTGTAGATTTTCTAACGATAGACAAAACTTTATTATATACATACAATAAAATTTTTAAATTAGTGCTTTGTTCTGAAAAAAGGACATGGAATAAAAGTAGTGGTACATTGTGTTCCATAGGAGAAAATATTTACAATGATTTATATAGACCTCCAGCAAGTTTTAAGAAATGGGGTGGTAGGGATTTCATGATAATAATGTATACGATACTGATAAAACTGGCTAAAAATTTTTTTTAATAAGCTAGGCATGGTGGCACATGCCTGTAATCCCAGGGACTTGGGAGGCTGAGGCAGGAGGATTGCAAGTTTGAAGTCAGCCTCAGCAACTTAGTGAGACCCTGTCTCAAAATAATGAAAAGGATTGGGAGTGTGGGGCAGTGGTAGAACACTCCTGGGTTCAATCCCTAGTACCAAAAACATTTTTTAATGGAGGATAGGAAATAAAACTACAGTTCCAAATGACATTTTAGATTTAAGCATTGCTTTCATTTCATTTGTTAATCCCTGGCACCATTTTTAAATATATTCCCTAAACGTGGATTATATAAATTCACATATTAAACATTAATAAAACTTCACATGCATTACAGAAGCAATGTGTCTCTCCTGAGTTGAGGCAGATGAGTTGGCATTGAGGAACGAATGTGCTGTAGGATATATTCAGAGATGCATTTTAATTCTGTTTGCAAAGAAAAATGTCTTAAAGGAAAAATAAAACTGTTTTCCAGCCATTCATGTCATGATACACATCTGCAATAAAGAGCAATTCATCTTTTGATCATGAAGGTGATTTTCTGGGTATTATTTTCAAACCTTTGTTGAAACAAGTAACCCCTCTCTCCATTAACCTTCTGGTGGAGGGACAATTAAAGTCACATCTTAACAGCCTTCTGTGTAATTTACACATTTCACATTTTCTAATGGGTTCTTTATATCAAAACCACCATAGAAAGAAAATCTTTCTTTGAATCTTCATCTTAAAAGAGATGTTGGAAGAAATACACAAAATCCTCCATCGGTGTTATTAAAGAGAAGGTTGTGTTAAACTGTGACTAAATTAAATGCAGTAAACTTTGAAAAGCCAGATCTTTGCTTACCAACTTAATGACAAAAGTGAAGACGATATCAAATTTAAATTTCTTTTTCCTCCCAGGCTTTTCAGATTAATACCAAGAAAATATATTGTATGCAAAAGAGATACCCACGTAATTGAGCAAGAATCTGTAATATTACATAACAGGTAATGTGATTTCCCATTTTACTATCTCATAGTCTTGCACTGCAATATTCTCAGAGGAACCCTGGGGAATTGAGTGATTTACTGGTTCCACTAACCTTCCCATGTGCAACTTTTTTATTTAGCATTTCAATATGGCTGTTCTTAATTAAGAAACATCTTCACAACAGCAGTGTGACATTGTCAATTTGCAAAACAATGTCCAATTTGCTCTTCTTCCATTGCTTGGAGCTTAGGACATCAGAGTATTTTTATGGTATCAGGATTGTTTCTCAAGAATAAATTGGTGATAAATGGTCTGAAGAATTGGTCTGTGGTTTTTGCAAGAGGTCAACAAGCTGTAGAACCAGAGCCAAATCTGGTGTGTGGCCTTTTTTGTTTGTTTGTTTTTTTGTTTCTAAATAAAGTTTTATTGGAATGCAGTGTGCTCATTTGTTTACTGATCTGTGGCTGCTCTTAGGCCATGAAAGCAGATTGGGTAATTGGGACTGAGACTGGATGGCCTGCAGAGCTCAAAATACTGACCCCATGACCCTTTGCTGAAAATGTTTGCTGAAATCTGGTCTATGCTATCAAAATCACTGACATAAAGAGATGTGTCTTTATCCCCCATGAAGCAAGGAGCAAAGTAGTGAGTTATTATGAATAGCATTTTCCCAATGCTTTATTACCCTTTATTGGTGCCAAAGAAAGGAGGGAAGCTTAGCAACGAGGTGTGAGATTTAGAGCAGAGTGTGTTCCTGCAGATACTTGATCACAGAAGAGGCTCAGGCAGCAGTGGACATGGAAATTTAAAGACACATTTGTCTGAGAGGAAAAAAATGACATTTAGAGGTCCTTTAAGAAGCAAGTAGACTCTGCTAAGGAGATAAAATTCATTTCAATGTCTAATCTGACTTCTCCAGGTAGATAGCAGAAGCTTCCCTGATTTTAATTTTCATTCTTTTTTAAAGGGCAGGTGATGCTTCTCTGCATGAGCTACTAAATCGATGCTTTTGGATATGTTGCCATTCAGATAAAACCATGACCAGCTCTCATCACAGTGGATTACCCTTTGTTAATTTCATGATTAAATATGATTTATCTATTAAACATATAATGGATCCTAATTTTTTTTTTTGTACTGGGGATTGAACCCAGGGGCACTCCACCACTGAACCACATCCCCAGCCCTATTTTGTATTTTATTTTTAGAGATAGGATCTCACTGAGTTGCTTAGGGCCTCCCTAAATTGCTGAGGCTGGCTTTGAACTCATGATCCTCCTACCTCAGCCTCCCAAGTGCTGGGATTACAGGCATGCGCCACCGTGCCCAGCTGGATCCTAATTTATTGCTATTTTGTGTACCTACTCACTGGTGTTCCATGCATGCCTATTCACGTGGTGGTATGCAGGACATGCAACTATCATATGTACTTATTCTTATCCCCCTGGTTGCGATTTCTTTCTTTCTCTGATTATTGTTTATCTCCAAGGCTTCTTCACCTTCTCACATTCAGGCTGAGTCCTTGGACTTCCCCTCTGCCACTCACTTATTTCATGATTACATCAGTTCAGTTTCAGAAATCATTTCTTGATGACTCACAAATTTGTATCTGTAGCTACATCCAGTATTTCTACTCTCCTATATCTAACCTACTCTTCACTACCTCCACTTACATTCAAATATGTGTCAAACTTAACATTTCCAAAACTGGATTCCTAATTGTGGTGGTTTATTTCAACTCGGTTGGGCTACAGTGCCCATATATGTGGCCAAACAAAATTCTGGATGTTGCTCAGAGGGTGTTTTTGGATATAATTAGCACTTGGTAGACTTTGAGTAAAGCAGATTGCTTTCTGTAATGTCCACAGCCACTTGCTAGGGCAGCTAGGTTTCTGAGAGACCAAGGAGGACATCCAGAGATGGAGGGTGACCTAAGGTTTTTGGAAATGTTTATGGGAAAGGACCAGGACCCATGGGCTGGACAGGTACACCTCCATTGCTCACAAAGCCCTGGTGCTTTGCCAGACACAGTCCTCCTGTCCCTCTTTATGCTTTGTCCTGAACCAGAACTTCCCTCTCCACACTGCTTTGATCTGCACTAGTTACTGCAGGGATAGAGGCTTTGTAAGTTAGCTTATAGACACAGTGACAGCATTAATCTGCTTAATTTACTTTGCTCCTTGAATGACCAGTATCCCAGGAGCAGATATCCTGGTGTGCATGCAAGAGAGTATCTTTCTACAGATAGTACTAACTTGCCCTAGTTCCCGGGACATGCGACAGGAAGTCAGAGATCTTCTAAATAATACTTATCTGGGCCTTGCTACAGTCCTCCTTGACCCAGATAAGAACAGCTCTGCTCTTCTACTGACACACACCAAAAACCATAGGGTCCTTGAAGCTGTTTTTTTCTTTCTCTGATTCCACAATCAATCCACCAGCACATCCTATACACCTGCTGTGCTTTCAAAATATAACCAGATTCTGACCCCCTCTCTTCTCTGCCACCACCACCTTGGTTAAAGCCATTGTCGTATTTCTCTGGGACCCTCATTCTTCTAACTAGTCTTGATGCTTCCACTTGCGTGTTGCCTAACCTCGCAGCCAGTCTCTACTCCATTGAGTAGACACTGCACCAATGTCTTACTTCACTTGTAATAAAAGTCATTGTTTCTAGAATATTCCAGAGTGCTTCAATCTCAGTAGTTGCAGTTCCCATTGCTGAGAATGTTCCTCACCCAGGGCTCTTCACGCCTTATTCCCTCAACTTCTTCAAGCAGTTGCTCAGTATTACTTTTTCAGAGGAATCCCTACCCACCTAATTAAAATCATTCCCTGCCTCTGCACCTTGTGTCTTTTTTCCTTTCCATGCTTCAAGTTTCTCTACAACATTTATCAACTTCTAATGAGCACCAGAATTGACTTCTCTTGTATTTATTTTTATCTTTATTATTGTGCTATTTTATAGTAATTTATAATAATTATGACTATGCATTGAATACATAAAGTAACAATATTCTCTTTTGTAACACAGTGTTATCTATTTTATGACTTCCCTTCCATTCCCCACCTCCACCCCATTGGAATATCAGCACATGAAGGCAGGAATTTGGCCTATTTTCTTCATTGTATTTCATTATCTGGGACAAAGCAGTTGTTCAATAAGTCATCATTGAAAAAAGGGTCTGTAATATGCCATTGTGCATATATACCACAATTTCTTTATCCAGTCATCTGTTGATGGGAGGTTGGTTCCATAACTTAGCTATTGTGAATTGTGCTGCTATAAACATTGATGTGGCTGTGTCACTGTAGAATGCTGATTTTTAAATCCTTTGGAAAGGAAGGGAAGGATAGGAATAGGAAAGTCAGTAGAATAAATCTAACATAATTTTCCTATGTATACCCTGAACATACCTAAGTGAATCCCACCATTGTGCCCACCGATAAGAATGGGGTCCTAATTAGAATAAGATCTATTTCATGCTTTAATTTTATCAAAATGGATTCTAGTGTTGTATATATCTAAGAGGAGCCAACAAAATAAATAAATGAATGAATAAATACCTCAGGGAGGAGGGGAATAAAAGGTCTGTAATCACTCTCTGTCCACATGGTTCTTTCCTTGGAGAGGTGGGCTACAAAATCAATGTGAGACATGATTTCTATTCTGTCATCATTTATGATTTGGTCACTACCTCCCTAAAATTTTTCTAGAATATGGCAATGAAAAAACTCCCTGTGTGGAGGGAAAGTGATAAATGACATACTCGACTGAGATAATCACACATCAATATTGAGCACTATTTGATCACTTGAAGGAAATCCTGAGGGAGTTCAAAGAAGGCACTAAAGAAACTTGTGAAGGACAAGGAGGAAATACTAGCTTGTTCTAAGGTAAAGAAGAGTTTGATCAGAGCAGTGGGTGGGATGGGGTGTGGAGGCCAACTCTGCTCCACCTGGACTAGTTTGTGGGCCCAGGTGACCACCCTTGTCCTCTTCATCTTCCCTGTTGCAGCCCACAAGGATTTAGTCTGCTTCTTTCCTTCCTTAGAGATGTCCACACTGCCACCAGAATATCTGCTAAATCCAGAGCTTCCTTTTCCACTGGGCCTTCTGTGTAGGGGGAGAGTGTTTGGGAAGATTTACCTGGCAGAAAAATGGATCCGAGGTCTGGGAAACCATTAGACATGGAAGGTGCATGGAACAGATGTGGGATGACAGAGGGTTAGAGCCAACAGGGACAGTGAGAAGGAAAAGAATGGATGCCTGGGGCAGCGGGGGAGGCAGGGTGAGTGAAGGAAGGGCAGTGTTTGGCATTTGTCTGACCGCAGGTCACCAAAGGAGGAAAGCAATGTACTTAGTGGGGTGGAGAAGGGAGGAGTGATTTATTTGTGTGGTGGGGTGTTCTGAGGCATAAGTTCAGGGTGACCACCGGGTGATCCAAGGCAAGTGCCTTCAGAGCTGGCGGTGCCCATGGTGATGACATCTGAAGCCTGGAGTTAAATGTTTGGTGGCTTTCTGGGTTGGAGGTGATAGGAGGAGGAAGGGTATGACAAAGAGGAAGAGTTTAAAGGAAAGGGATGAGAAGTCATAGATAAGGCTCTTGGAGAGACCCAGAGTTTGGTGGACAGGAGGAAGAAAAGGACCTAGTAAGGGAAAAAGGGGACTGGACAGTCCAAGAGGTGGGAGAAAACTCAGAAAGAGGTAGTTTGACAAATATCAACCGAGCAAATATCAACCAAGCAAAGCATCTGAAAGAAGTAAGCGATGCTGAGAGTTTCTGGAAAATGGGAATTGAGAAAGCAAAGGGCTGCAAGTTTTGGCAAAATACAAGGAAGGTATCTAGGTCAAGTGAAGATGCAAAAGAGTTAACTTTAAGAAGGGGAACTGACCATTATTGCTCTGAGAAAGCAGGAAGACAGAATGCTCTCCTCGGTGTTAAGGCTGGAGAAAGTGTGACCGCCTGACAGGAAGTGCTGGTGTCAAGGCCATTTAGTCATTCAATGGCAGCAGTGGGACTGAGCGGAGCTCTCTGTTCCCCATCCAGGAGGCCCTGGAGCACACAGGTGTGTGTGTGTGTGCGCTCCAGGCTTGCTGATGGAGGTGTGATTTCTATCCTCTGCTCTCAGAAAATGAGAGCCTGTTCACCAGGCAACCAAGGGAGGTCATTGATGTTTCTCTTAGAAGCAGGGCCCCTTCCCTGCAGCTGGAAGGAAATGGAAATAGGAGTCCTATCATCACTCTGAATCACTGAAACTCTCTGGTGGATTTTCTCAGCAGATGGGGCATTAGTGCATGCATCTCACCGTAATGTGAGCTAAGGTAATAAATTAGGCTGATAGATTCTCCATCCCTCCTTCTCCTTCCTCCCGCCAACCTACCTCCTCTCCGTGTGATTTTCTAAAGTCATTTTTTATGCAGGGGTAGGAAAAAAATGGCCCTGACATTTTAACTTTTGTTTAAATATCCTGAAGGTGATCTTTTAGGGAAAGAAAATAGAGAAAACACATCTATTACCCATCATCCTGCTCCATCTTCTCCTTTGTGTGTTCTCAGAGGACTGGAATTCTGTCCCATTCCTTTTTTTTTTTTTTTTAACTTGATTTGTCATTATTCCCCAAAGATGACTTGAACAACCATCTTCTCTGGGAGGGAGTTTCCTTTGCTCTGAATGAGGCCTTCCCATATTCCACTCCGAATTGGATCCTACAAATGTAAACAAGCAACATTTGTCTTACTGATGCTTTCAAGAAAGTTAGAAGAAAAGAATACATTTGCATCCCACAGAGGAGAACATCATCAAATCACCTGAAGACACCTCAGCCTTTTCTTTTCATGGAGTTCATTCTTTTCTCTCATGGATCCTCTTTTCAGCAACTCTTTCAGGGCAGGCCTTAGCTTCCCTCTCCCTAGATGACACTTCATAGCTTTTTCTTAGCAGGATAATTGAGCTCAATCCATGGCTCCAATCAGTAACCTCATACTTAGCACCGCTCTTAACCAACAATGAGCATTCTTGGGATGACCTCTCTTTCAAAGGCAGAGGGCATTGCAAATATCAATTTTTACCCCACTTATGCTTGCAGAGGGTGTTGACTCAAAGTCCTATGGAGAGGCTCCTGTTTTGGTGATGAGTCTCTTTCCCTGAACTTGCATCAGATTCCTTCTCTCACCTTTGCAGCACAAGGAAGCAGAGGGGAAGCTAGAGGAATATGTTCATTGGGTTCAAGTAAAATTATGATTTTGAGAAGAGCAGGCATAGAAATATAGCTCATCAGGGTTTCTTGCAATGAGAATATAGGGGCAAAATATTTTGTTTTAAAAATTTCTGGGCAGGACAGATCTATTGGTAACATATGGGTTCGGAAATCAGTATTTATGGAAAGGATAAGTTCTTTCTGCACTGTAGCAAGATTGAGCAGTGAAGTGACTAACTCATGTAAGCATATTTTTAAGAACAGAACTGGGCATGGTGGCATGCATCTGTAACCTCATCTACATGGGAGACTGAGGCAGGGGGATCACAAGCTGGAGGCTATTCTAGGCAGCTTAGCAAGACCGTGTCTCCAGATAAAATAAAAAGGGATGGGGAGGTTGCTCCATGGTAAAGGCCCTGGGTTCAACCTCTAGCACTGCAAAAAAAAAAAAAAAATGTATTTTTAAAAACAATGCAGACTGAAGTATTTCTACTATAAAGATTCTCTACAATGCAGGGACTAAAGGATTTGCAGGGATCAGTGAGGTTAGATATTGAAAATGCAGTGACCACATTCTCAGTTGGCCAAATGCATGGCACACGCCTTTTGAGCGGTCCTCAAGCTGTGCGTGCCTGCCTATGCACGTGCTGCTGTGGCTGGTCACGTCTGTGATTATGCAGCCTGTGCTTCTGTTCTCTTCCTGTCTTCTCTCTGGTGCTGGTTGGTCCTTCACGGTCAGGATGCCACATTTTGGCCAATGTATAAAAGACGCTTTAACTACAACCAAGAATGCAGTTGGTCCTCTGTATTGTCCTCATCTATGATTCAATAAATACTGGAAAATATTTGAAAAGAAAAAAGTTCTGGAAAGCTCCAAAAATCAACACTTACATTTTCCACACACTAAGAATTAGTCTATTCAAATAAAATGATGCCTAGCATTGTGTTTAGGTGCTATATAAACAATCTAGAGATGACTTTAAAGTATGGACTTAAGTAGACACATATCTCTTAAGTGTAACAGTGAGCAGATGAAGTTCAACATTAACATTAAAGATTTTCAAACTTATGGTCCAAACTATGAATCATAAGATCAACTTACTGAGTTTTAACCATTTTTAAAATGATATAAACCAAAATGCAAATTTGAGACCATTTCCCACATAGAAGGAAGGAATTGGTTCAAGAAACTTTATCTGTATACAAAAGGGCATGACATAAATGTGTTTTTTACTATGTCATCACTGAAAAAAAGGAGAAACTCCAGATAGAGTACCAATCAATTCTTTACATGATTTGTAAGAAATTTTGCTTCAGGAGTATAAAATAGAGATTCTCTCTCTCTCTCTCTCTCTCTCTCTCTCTCTCTCTCTCTCTCTCTCTCACACACACACACACACACACACCATTATGATCCTAATTTGGTCATGAAGTCAATTTAGTAGGGTGTAACCAGTATTATTAAAATAGACTAGAATAGAAATTATCAGAGTGCTTTTATATAGCCATTATAGCATAAAACTTTTGTTTCTGTCATGCACACAAAAAAATCTATATGTAGAAATATGCTGGGACATGATGTACAACATTTCTTACTGAGGGTCATGGTCATGTAACTTTCAGAGCCACTCTTATAAAACTGTACTCAAAGAACATTCTGTACTGAAGGGTGATTCAGTGAACACACTGCTGAGGAAGGACATCATTTAGTCCTTGGAAGCCCGCTGCTCAGTACTCCAGTATGCAAAAAGGTGTCCACAACACAAAGAGCTAGAGAGCTACCGTGGGAGAGAGAAAGAACTACTGCCACTTTCCTGTCTTCACCCTCCCCAACTAGACTTGGCAGATCCTGAGGAAACTCCACCTACTCTTTCTCCCTCAGCCCTGACAAGTGTTGAAATCATTGATGCTGCTGTTAGGAAGCTGATGTTAAGACCGAGGTGGGGTGCTAGGTTCTAGTTAGGGATAATCTAACAGAAGGGAGGAAGCAAGATTGGAGAGAGGAAAAGTGATGGGACCCAACATAAGCTGAGGGAGCTCTGTAGTTAGTGGTTCTGTTGAGTGGCCTGGGTTGGGCAGAAATGACCAGTCCTTGGCACCCACAACCCTTGCTCAGATATGGGACACAGGCCGCTCCTAGAAGAGAGTGCTCTGGGGTCTGAGCACTCTCTGTAGCCAACCAACCCTGAAGGAGCAGATGGCTGGAAGTTGCTTGCTGACCACAGCCCATTGCAAGTCCCTTCTTGAAGGGGGTGCACAGCACATTTTCACTAACTGAAGAAGTGATTCACTTGTCATGGATTGAGGCCTGGCTAAAGATGCAAAAGCCATGCAGAGCCTATCACAGAGAACTTGATCATCTTTGGGCAAGGCCATCTCATTCATCTACTTTTATGCTTGGACTCCTGGTTGTTATTGGAAAAATTCACCCATATCAGGCAAAAAGCTCATTCACTGACTTATTGAACAAATACTCATTGAGCACTGGACACCATGTTGGTGGGATTTCATGATGAAAAGCCTTCTCCAAAGAAAGCTCATTCAATTTCTGGACATTAATCCTTAATCTGTAGAAGTGAGAATAGCAGTTGCTTCACATTTTTTGAATTTGTGATTTTATGAACTGACAAAACATGCACTACATTTGCAAAATGGTAGTGCTAAGGATCCCACCTCCTGGGGTTCTGATGATTAAATAAGAACATGCTATGCACATGCTGCTATGGCTGGTCACATCTGTGATTATGCAGCCTGTGCTTCTGTTCTCTTCCTGTCTTCTCTCTGGTGCTGGTTGGTCCTTCATGGCCAGGATGCCACATTTAGGTCAATGTATAAAAGATGCTTTAACTACAACCAAGAATGCAGTTGGTCCTCTGTATTGTCCTCTGTTTTGTCAGTGCATGAACTGACAAAACCAGTCACAGCAGCATGTGCATAGCATGTTCTTATTTAATCATCAGAACCCCAGGAGGTGGGAATCCTTAGCACTACCATTTTGCAATATGAGAACTCAACATGGAATCAGACAAGTCACTTCATAAAGGACCACAGTTCGTAGTGGCTGAGGTGGCACTGTGATTGCTTTCCTCTGATTTTATATACCCTGTTCTTTTTCTGCTGTATCATTTTGCCTACAGAGTAGCTGAAATCTGCATAACTATGGCTTCTACATCTTGTCCAAATTCTGTTCCCCAGACTTATATAAAACATATCTGCTTATTCTTCCACAGATAGTTATTACACCACTTAGAGGTAGTTATCATTTCTTCCCTGTATGATCATATTTTCACAAAAAATATCCTGTTCCCTTTAGTCAACCCCAACATATTGTGGTTTTCTGATACTCATCCTTCTTCATTATCTTTCTTTGAATGCGACTGGGGTTAAGAGGGTTTATTCTCAAAGGTTCCTATTGAAATATGATGCTTGGAGCTTAATATAATATACAAAGCATGTTATCAAAGCAAAAAGAAGTCTGTCCATTGCTTCCAGTTTCTGGACACACCATTCTTTGTCTGCAACCTAAGAATAGGTTGATTGGCTTTTGGAAAGTCTTAATTAGTTTTTTACTTATGTTGAATTTCTGGTTAAAACAACCAGATCATTTTAACTTGATAAAATAATTCTTTCCTGTGATGCACTTGGCATTTAGTTTACTTCTACTAAACTTCATTTCCTCCCAAAGTTCTAGCCTGTCTGAGGTCATTTTGTTATACCCGAAGAAAATAAATCATCCAAGCTATTCACGTAAAGCCAAAAGAAGCCTTTATTTATTCATTTTTTTTTTAAACTGGCCAGCGACAACTACCCTTACACCTAAAAGCGGTGTGCCAGGGAATCGTGCGTTAGTTCTTTGTTGCCAGCATTTATAGGGAGGGGAAGGGATTAGGGTGGGACTGACTCTCTCTCCTGATGGCACTCGAGAATCTTTTGGGGGAGTATAACAATTTACTAAACATAACATACACTAAGTGTTGCTTTCAAACTTTCATTGTCCCACTAAATATATGAATTTGCCTTTTTAGCTTTTTGTCTGATCACAAATCTGGTTATAATGTGTCCTAAATATCCTTACCCAACATTTTGATGAAAGTCCTGGATAGAATGAGGTTAAGGATTGAGCTGAACTGCAGGTCACATCTCTCTTTTCCGGGGGATAAAAGAAATACGGGGGATAAAAGAAATGTTCTCTTAGGTAACACTTTTTGGGAGATTGCTTGGTCAGTTATGATTCCATGGGGCACATTATTATTATATTCTTGTCTCTTGCCCAAAGAGATTTGACGATGGATTTTTGTGAACTATCCTGTCAAATTCCAAATACAGATGCTCTTCACTCTACTTGTTTAAAAATTCTACCAGGAAATAAAATACCTTTATTCTGGTAATACATGCTCTGCCCAACCTTGGTTTGCTCTGGTAATCAAGAATGACTAATTTACCTGATGACCTACCTGTTGGCCATTTCTCCTTCTACGGAACAGTCCTTCCTTTGGGTGGGGCACATAAATAATTGTTGACTGTTCTATGTTCAACTTTTACACATCTCTCATTCCACACAGTCTACACGAACCTTCTGTGCTGTTGGGAACCAGAAATTTAGCTTCAGTAGCTTCATGAACTTTGCCTATATTAAAATACTTTGCAAGTTTGGGGAAAGCATTTTACAAAAATAAATTAAAGCCCCCAAACTAAGAGAGTTAACTTCTGATAAGAATATCTGAGAAGAATATCTAATAAGAATATCTGGTTTCTTACCCTCAGGTACTTTTGTCCTCATGATTCCTTCACGGCACACCATGAAGTCTGCCATGAGTGACTAAGTAGGAGACACAGATTCCTATTAAAATTAATAAGAGGTTGGTGAAGTAAAAGGAAAAAATAGTAAGATTTGGGAGAAATATTGATGATAGGTATATCCAGGTGGCAGGGTACAATTAAGAAATTTTTATAGTACAGTTTTTTTTTTTTTTTTTTTTTTTTTTTTAGGAACTGATCTCCTTTCCAACTTCACTTTCAAATGTTTTTTAAAACTATATCAACATGAAAGGCAGTCATAGCTGTAACTAAAATGTAAAACAGACCATGAGAAATGACATCGGAGGCACCCATCTACCAAACTGGCTAGTCAGTTTCTGCTCCAAGAGGTGGGAGTGTGTATCTTGCATTCAATTTATTTCACACCAACACAAGCCCTGTCACCAGTCACATAAAACACATTTTGTGCAAAGAAAGTAATTCCTGGAGTCCCGCTCTCCTGTGGTGAGCCGACGGCATACCTAGGCTTGTCTTCTCTGAGCAGAACGTAAACAGGCCATTCAAATTAAGAGCTTTGTTGAGATCTCACATGGCTGTAACCAAGGCAGCAGCTGCTGATGCTGCAGTCTCAGAAAAGAAGTGAAGATTCTATTATTTCCCTAGTATTCATAAAAGGGCCACTTTACCACTGTGATCTCACCATGTGGAGAGATTCCATTGTATTTTAAATTTTAGGTCTGACTTTTACAAACAGACATTTAAGCTAATAGCTTTGTGCCTGGCGCTTTGAAAGCAAAGGGTGTATTAAGGCAGGATTTGCACAGTGCTCTTGGGGAGTCACACCAGAGAGGGAAAATGAATATTTAAATACGAAAACAAAAAAGGTCTCTACCTTGTGAATGCCACTTCAGATTAAAATGGAGAAAGGAACCTTTAAAACAACGGGTTTTCTTCATTGGATGGCTCAAGACTCTTTGGAGCTGGTAATCCAAGAGGCCTTTCAATGGTTCATTGTGGAGGGGGGAGTGCACCGTAGGGGTGAGTGGGTAGAGATTGTGCAAATGTAGCCTGTGCCAGTCTATCTTGGGTCTGCGGCTGTTTGGGTTTCCTACCTAGACTGCAGGATGAAAAGTATTTATTCATTTGACAAACAAAGCCAAGTTTGTGAGCAGGAGACTGATTCTATTCAAAAAGCTAAAATAGAGGTCAGAACCTACCAGAATGGAAGGCGCTAGAGACACATGCAAAGGGGTGTTTTCAACACCCCTTCCCAGCTACCCCCAACACTCAACAAGCTGCCCTCATTTCCACCAAATGTATGCAACATTGATAAAGTTTGGCAATGACTGATGGAGTGTGAGTATGGAAAAGAAAGGACAGAAAGGTCACAGGGACCCATGGTGTGAAAATAAGCCACAGAACCTCATTTTGGAGTGAGGACCATTAAATACAAGTGCATTAGACACCTTTTACTTTTCAATAAAAAATTAAATTAGGGACCTCGCCACAAGAAAGCTAGTTAATTTCTCAATACTACAAAATGAGAGTGCTCCCCTTTCTTTACCTGATACTAAAGAGGACTTTTAAGTTGCAGATTCAGTCAGTGCATTTTTTTTTTTTCCTAACCCATTCTGTCCAAAGCAGGAGTGGTTTCCCAGATTCAAACACACAATCCAGCGGGGTCCAGTATAGGACTGTGGCCCTTAGGCTGGTGGAAATGCTGAGCAGACACATGCAGCCAGCTGTACCTGTGGTTTGCCTTCTGAAGAAAGACACAACATGCGTGCTTTGTCTTCCAGGCTCAGGAGGCTGGGCATCTGCCTTGTCCAGCTCTTCCTGTTGAGATAATTCTGCCCATTTGGATGGAACCCTGAAAACATTGCTGGTGCTTACTGGTACCCTCTCCAGTAGGGGTTGAGGACGGGTCACATCAGTTTCCCAAACTTGTCTTATCTGGATTCTTCTGATGCTGTACTTCACATGATGGACTGGATCCCCATAGAACACTGAACTTTGAACTCCTACTACCCTCTACTTTGGAACCCGGTGTAGTGCTGAATTCTCCAGCAAAACCCAATCTGCTCCTGATGGTTTTAATTTGGCTTTTTTTTTTCTACTTTACCTATCAGAGAATACCTCCTTTTTTGAGAGAGATGATGTAAAGCGCAGGTTGAAGTCTTGATGCCCCTGTTGTAATAGCGTGGATCTTAGACCTGGCTAGGTTGCCTTAAAGTTCTACATTAAAATTCTCATGTCACCCTAATAAGTTAGCATAAATGACTATAAAGGCCACATTATTAGTTGCCCTGAGGCTGTGAAGTAACGGGTGTAAAATGAACTGCAATTCTCTTCTCATTTCCTCCCATTTTTCCTCTGGGTCCCTACTGAGGTCTGAGCATCAGGGGTATTTGCAGGAGGATGGAGGTATTCTGACTCCCAGCTTCCGAAGAAAATGTGAGGAATCTCTCTCTTCCTGTGCTGGTCTCATTCTCCCAGCTGGGGAAAAGTTAATCAGGCTAGAAATAGTATCTCTTGGATTTCTCTAATAACTTTCTTTCAAAGAGCATCTAGGTGCTACATGTTAAAATCTAGGTTGCACCAGAGACTGGAGGGAGGGAGGGATGAGCAGGAGCAGAGGGGATTTTCAAGGCAGTGAAAATGCTCAGCATGATACGACAGTGGCGATGACTGTCCTAGAGCTTTCGTCCAAACCCACACGATGTTCATCACTAAGAACAAACCACAATGTGAACCATGGACTTTGGGTGCACAGGATGTGACAATGCAGGGTCAACATTTGTAACTAATGTACCACTGCTGCAGGATGTGGTGGTGAGGGAGGTGGTGGGTGTGTGGAAGCAGGGGGCCATGGGAGCTCTCCGCACCTCTGCTCAGTGTTGCTGTGAACCCACATCTGCTCCAAAAAATAAATTCCATTAGAGAGAGAAAGAGGGAGAGAGAGAGAGAAAGAAACTGGAATACAGTTGGAAGTGGAGGGTTCAATTGTTCCCTAGAAAGTCCTTTGGTCACCTTGTTATTTTTTTGTCATATTTGTTATCCACTCCTTCTTATGGCAATTTTGGTGTCTTTTACAACTGCTGTAGTATTTTCCTTAAGTAATAGATCAGGAACTCTGCCCCTGCCCCTTACAGCTGTCTGCTCTCCTCTCTGTTTGGTCCTTCTTTACTGTTGTTTCAAGGGATTTGGGGAATGTGAACATTTGTGTTCTATCTGCCATCTTGAACAGGAAACTGGAAAGCATTTAAAACAAACAAACAAAAAACCCTCAAACAAGCAAACAAGCAAACAACAACAACAAAAATCCGAGTATTTCTAGGTCCCCTGCCTGTTGAATCTGAATTGCCTGTTGTGTTCACCAGGAAAAAATCCCTGTTGCTGGCTCTGAAGCCAGTGTTCCCTTGAAGCTTGCAAGGACATTGTGGATAGACACTGTTTGAACCTGTAGTGATTGGATCCCAGTCTGGCCAGATCAAGCCCAGCTCCCAGGCAGCCCTGGAATGTCCCCCACCTTCCCAGACAATTTACGTTTTCTTTCTGTCCACTATGCTAATTCAGACGTTTGTGCCTTTGAACTAGCTCATCAAATGGCTTGGGTTCAGACTTTGTCTTTTTTACTTGACAAATTGTTTCCTTCCTCCCTCCCTCCCTCCCTTCCTTTCCTCCTTTCTTCCCTCCCTCCATTCCCTCCCTTCCTTCCTTCCTTCCTTCCTTCCTTCCTTCCTTCCTTCCTTCCTTCCTTCCTTCCTTCCTTCCTTCCTTCCTTCCTTTCTTCTTTGACAGGGCCTTGCTAAATTGCTGAGACTGACCTTGAACTTGTGATCCTCCTGCCTCAACCTCCCAAGTTGCTGGCATTATAGTGTGTACCCCCCATGCCTGGCTTCATTCTGTCATCATTGGAAAACTTTTCCAGCTGCTCTACTGCTCCAGAAAAGCCTGCCTTCTGGGGCTTGCATAGATTGGGCACTTGATAAAGTAGCGTTGAATAATATTATGATTCAACAGGTTCCGAGGATCAGCATGGTGAAAAAACAACGTTAGCAAATTAACTTATAGGGGGTCAAAAACCAACTCTACCTTTTTGGGCTAATCAATGATAAACAATGAAGTATTTCTTAAAATAGGAATGGAAGACCACATACATATATTTTCCATATTTGGCATTTCAATGTCAAAACTCACCCTGGCTCATCTTTAGTTTTCATCTATGCCTTTAAATCTAGTGCAATTCCATAGCTCAGCAGAGAGGCATTGTTGGATTTCCTGTGTCATCGGGCCAGCTGTGCCTTAAAAGACAATTAATATCTTTCAAAAAGTTTATATATGAGGAGAAAAATGAGCGCATTCACTGCATCCACCCTGTTGAGCTGAAGGCATCAGCTTGGAAGTGCAAGCCATCCTTTGGATTCCAAATGTGATAACAGAGACAGAAATAGATTTAGATGCCAGGCGAGAGGAAGTCATGCCTGTTTAGATGTGTGCTTCAGTTGTGTCCCCTGGGGAAACTTGCTTCACTGCTGCAGCCTTAGGAAAGGGCTTAGACCTGGCTCAGGTGAATGAGCCTTATATGCTAATTTATTAATTAGTTCCAGGGAAGGAAATTTTCATCACTCTGGATGCAAAACTTGATGCTGCCTATTGTGCCAGATGCTTTAACAAATCAGACCCTGCAGGGAGGAATAATTTTTCTCTTGGGGTGAATTTTAAAAGCTGTTCTATTACCTTCTACATTATAATGAACCTCTCTGAGTTTGGTAGAGTTTGTAACTCAGATATTGCTGTTGTTGTTTTGGGGACCATTGTAGGAGTAAGACAGCCTGTCAATTCAGTTGAAGGATTTACTGAATGCTTGCTGTTTCCAACTGGAATCTGAGTGTCCCCACACTGGAACTCTCCTGTCTATTTTTGTAGCAGCAACTCTGGCTACAGTGGGAGGTAGATAGTGGGCGGTGGGCAAGTATTTGTGACATCATTAATGTATCTCTGATGGACCAATGGGGGAAGCTGGTGGAACAATATACCACCAGGGTCTCTGCCCATGAGGAAATCTTAATCTAGATCAGGGATCACATGCTGATGTGTCCAAAAGGTCAGGGAGGTAGAAATGACCAAGTGAAATGGATTGAGCTTAAGAAAAAACAACTGCCACAAATGTACTCAATCTTTCTCTAGTTTTACAGATGTGTTGTAAGGTCATAATGGAAATATCTATAATAATAGAAATAATATTATCAATTTGGAATTGAAAATTAAACTAATAAGCTTAAAGCATCTTTTAATGCATTTAAATACGTACTATATTATACTTTTGATTTATATTTTATGTATTTTTATATATATATTTTATGTACCTATATTTTACATAAATATTTTTAGTATGTAATCCATTATGCTTTTCATTAGGACCCAGAAATATGGCTGTTCTCTCTTATTTTTTTCTTTTTCTTTTCTTTTGTGCTGAGATGACAATGGTGGTCTTACAATCCAAGTTGCAACGCACAAACCCAGAATTCAGCCTTAAACCTTTAATAGGCAGTGACATTTAGTTTTATGCAGTTTCATAATGAAAACCAGCTGTTCACAAACACAGGTATTCTAAATGTGCATTATATTCTTACACAGTGGTTTTCATAGTTAAACTAAGTACTCTTGGGATATTTGTAAAATTCTGCTTTTCTATTATCTTTACACTTACCTTTCATTATAGTAGGCTACAATAACCTCCATTTGTTTCTTTTATTCAAATTATGGATGTTAAATCTGAGTGTGAATTGAGTAAATCGAGTACTACAAGTGCATTCCATAAAGTTTAAAATGTGAGTTATTGGTTTTGTTTTTGTGGGGTATTTTTTTTCTCTTTTTTTACCATTCAGTCTTCAAATCAACAATTTTCAAAATTTTTCACTTCTATTTCAGCACATGGATTTCTGAGAGAGAAACTGGGCTATATTAGTCCTTTTGAAAATCACACGTAAACAACTTTGTAGATGTTCAAAGTTCTTGGAATGGGTTAATACCAATCCAAAGGGCTAAGTTTGAATTTACTCTCTGCTAATGAAATGTGGCGAGATTTTCCTCTGGATTGCATTAGCATGTCTTCCCCCCCCCCCAAAATTAATAAAAATCTTTGTCCTTATGGCGCCACCAAACCCCTTGACCTCCATGTCATGGCACCATGCCATACTCTGAGTTCAATAAACACAAGCTGTTTATTGTTTTAAACCTAGAGGCAGAGGATGTTTAGGTATTGCGTTTTTTAAAGTTTTAATACAAGATATTTCTGAGCGAGTGATTTAAGTAGTTCAATGCAATGCCCTTGTGAACTGTTAGCACCATGCATTTTAACACGGTAGCAAGTTTGGTGTTCACCTTGACCATCCAAAAGCCTGTCTATGGTCCAGTTTCCTAATAGAGATCAGTTCACATGCAAATTGTCAAGACTTATCTCCTAATAGCACAGTATGTCAGGTCCCGATACATGCAGCTATCAGAGGTGTCAAGTTCAAAAGTGGACATTAAACTTTGGTCATATCAAAATTCAACTGAGAGAATGAAGAAAAGCAATTAACAGGGAGCTGTTACCCATGCTCACCGCAGCTACAATAGAAAATTTCATAAATCACTATTTTTTCCAGCTACTGTCCTGGAAATTCTCAGTTTTGTTGTCAGAATTCTGAACACAATTATCTCCAGTTAGACTGACATTTGTAAACACTTCTTTCTGTTCTGTGCACCGTTGCCATCCATAAATTCTCTGTTGTAAACCACTATCTGAAAAGGTATTGAAGTCAGGGCAAATTTTTTTCACTTAATGTAGGACTGTGTCCCTGAACAGCATTGCTTTATAAAAAATCACATTTTATACAGACTATGACAGGAATTAGAAGCTGCTTTTGCTAAAAACACTGACTTTCCATTTGGGCCTGCAGAGTGGAACTCGGCATCTCTGCCTTCATTTTGCAAGTGTCTCCTTTATTAGCTTACACTTTGGGTCACTCAGTTCTGCACACAGACATTAGTAATACAATCTTATCCCTTTAATTTACCTAACCTATCCTTTTCCCTTTCAAGACTGAGGACACCAAGATAAGAGTAACTAAGGACAAAACAAAAAAGAGAGAGAAAGAGGGAGAGAGAGTAACTAAGGTATTTTGAAGATATGCAGGGACATTCAACTACCAGCTTTTACAACTTCTTGTCCCAGACCCCTGGAGGGGTATCTAGTTTGTCCTGTCTTTCTAGGACCAGCACAGCCTTGGGCAGGCAGATCCCCTGTGGTGAGACTGTCCCCATGAAGCAGGCAAAATCATCTCATGGGAACCAAATGGCCCCCTTCCTGGATCAGGTCTGATGGAAAAACATGGTGTTCAGAAAATAGACATTACCCCCAGAACTGAGCTACAGCTTGACCAAGAGGGTTTCATTATGCATACCTCTTATTCTCTCCCCAGTTCTTTCCCTATTTAAGCCTAAAATTCATCAGTACCCCAAAGACAGGACTAGACACTTGTTCTCACTTTCCTTCCCATTTAGGCCTATTTATTTAATTCACCATTAGTTTTTTCCATTTGGCTTTTGTGGTGAGTGACCAGACCCAACTTGTTGGGATGCCCCGAATTAGGCCTGTGGCCTAGAACTCCAGGAAAAAAACAGGTGGAAATTTTATCTTTCATTTCATTAGGTTCTCATCATATTTCAGATACTGTAAATTATTTCACATTCAAGTTACAAATCATATTCTTTCAACAATCTTTTTTTCATATTAGACACCTTTTTTAATGCTAAATCTATGGGTTTGCTGTGGGTCATTCTCTTCCCAGTTCTTTCTCGATTTAAGCCTAAAATTCATTTTAGTACCCCAAAAGCAGGACTAGACACTTATTCTCACTTGCCGTCCCAATTAGGCATATTTATTAAATTCACCATTAATTTTTTCCATTCGGCTGTGGGTTGCTATTTTCCTTTATCAAAGAGGCATATTCCTTACCATTTTTCTTAAAAAAAAAAAATGGCCTCTTGATATAACTTCTTTTATCAACATGTCTTGGAAACACAAATAAAGCCATCTTTCATTTTCCTCTTTATGGAAAGAAAAAGAGCACCATGATAAAAGGAAAAATTCCAAGGCCTCCCAGGGACATAGAGAGTGACCCAGCCTTGACAACTGGAGCAATCAGATTCCCCCTGAAGCTGCAGCAGCAACTCAGTTCCATCCCGCTGTGGCCATGGAAATGTAAGGGTGAGGTCCTAGTCAGTGCTGTGATATTTGCATAGGTCACCCAAGGAACATTTTGCAATATAAACCATTCTTCTAAAATTTGTATATTCTGTATTACTCACGCCTTTCATTTTCTACATTTTGATGCGTTGACACTTGGAGGCCTTGCTGACCCTGGAGGGACTGCTCTTCTAAGGTTAAGAAAATTTGCTTAAAATTGCATAAATAAATAGCTTCTAGAGTTAAGTGATTTATGGAGGTAGCAAGTTAACTCCCTGGAGAGCACACCTTTCCTATGCAAACCAACCAAGCTGCTCCTTCAGGGGCTCACACTCCAAGCCACCTGTCTCCAGATCTAATCACCCCAGATCCAGACACAAGGCAACTGGGAACAGAGGACCCCTAAGTCCTAGAACCCACTGAAATGACTCCAACCAGCTAATCATAAACCTGCTTATCCTGCCTCGCCCATTCCTTCCCACAGAAACCACAGTAAAAGCTCTTGTCCAGGTTTTCCCTGGCTCTCTCAGCCTGCTGACTGATCCTGCTCTTACTCCCCATGACCTGGCAGGGCCCCTCCTCTTGGGGTCTATGAATAATGAACCATCTGTTCAGTTGCCACTGTCTCCTCATCTGTTACCCTCACCATAACTAAATAATATGAAAACATATTTTTAAAATTACATGGGACCAGCTGAAAAGTGAAAAGTGATACCAATTCTTACATTAGCAACTTAGTTTATGTCCAATGCTTAATTGTGAATAGTGCTGTATTTATATAATTTTTAATAAGATGTATTGCAAGTTATTTCATCTTAAATAATTTTGAATATTTTGATATTAACTGTGATTTATATTTTGAAATAAAATAATGTTTTGGATAATATATGAAATAAATGCTAATATAAAAGGCTTCACTTTTTATACTTTTTAATGAAAATATATTTACATTGTGTATACTGATATGAAACATTTAATTTTTAATTCTTTGGATGATTGTTGTCAATAAAATAAAGTGTGTGAATATCGGTCGTATAACATAATTAGTGATATTACTGAAATAAAGCCAGCAAGGCAAATTTAAGAGGTTATGTATAAAATAATTTATAATTTATATCTTTTATTACTCATCTAAGCATTGCTAACCTATTTATAGCACAACCATACATGCAGTAATAATTAATTCAGTTATCATGGGTATTTTGGTGACTTTCTGGGAGATAGAAAACATACATTTTCCTATATTTTAAAATTTTGCCATTATGCAAACCTATGATTTTTAAAAGTTCGGTGTGTGGTTTGGTTCTTTGCCCAAGCCCCACAAATGTTTGGGGCAGGTCGGAAGACATCCTTTCTTTTGACTCCTCAAACTGATAAACCTCCTCCAGCCATTCATCTAGCTACATCCTCTTTCCCTGAGATCTTCTCCTGGCTGGTAGTCAGTCAAGTTCAACCTCAATGTCACCTCCATGGGGGCCCTTCCCTGATGTTTCAACCTCTACCACACGGCACCATTTTATTTTCCTTGTATGTTGTATCTTTACCAAATATTTCCAAATTTGTAGCTTTGCATTCTGTTGACTATCACTAGACTATAGATCCAAGATCAACGAAATCAGAAAACTTGGTGTAGTACCTTTCAGCAGTGGTTTTCTTAAGTTACTTAAAATACTTGTTAATGAGCAGCTAGGGTGGAGCACTACAGTTCTGGGGGCTGCTCTTGGTAATATGCTCAGGAAACATGAAGTAAAATGTTCAGGGAAGCCTTGTTTGAAAGATAAATAAAATAAAATAATTGAAATACACAGCATCAGAGAACTAGGCGTGTAGATTGTGATGCACTCACAAAGTACTGTAAGTGCCCGATGTTAGTTAAACTACTTACCTAGAATAACATAAAGTAACATGGATAAATCTAAAGAATGAAAATCAGGGTGCGGAACAATATATATTTTGTAGTACTATTTATAAAAAAGCTAAAAAAGATGCAAAACAATACATTCTTTGTGGATATGTACACTGTAAGTTAATTTAAAAAGTTAAATCAAAGTATTCCTGATAAACACTAATTTCAGTGAAGTGTGCACTTCCTGAAAGGGAGAGGTACAAGGATTAGGGAAAGAAAAAACACCTACGCCTTTTCTTTATTTTTTACAACAGACAAGAAAGATCTAAAATAAATGTACAAAAATGTTAGATTTAATAGGATTTACTCTCCTTACTTTTCTATGTTCTTGAAATATTTTGTAACAAAAAAGAGATGATAAATTTACCCAGTGTTTGGAAGGTGCTGTAAGTAAGGCTTAATGATCATTTCTGTCAATCATCTGTCAATCATCTGGGTTTTCACATGTTTTGCAGCAACTATTGTCTTAACTTTCACTTCATTCTTTTTGTTGACTAAGAATACAAAGAAGACTTGAGAGTCGTTAGGGTTTTTGTCATATTACAATAAACAAATTTTGCTCCTGCCCTCTCAGATGCTATGAAATCCCACTTTAATTCTCTCATCCTCAGGAAAGTTTTCACTGTGGTCTCATCTCTGTGCTTATGACTCATGCACTACTCTGCTTATTTATCCAATGAGTGTTTGCTGCACACGCTTACAGAGCAGGAATGTGGGTAGAATTTTATTCTCAATATTCTGTTTTTACCTTGTTCCTCCGCCTCATCTGCCTTCGGATCTAAAATTAAAATATTTCTTTTTTGGGGATTACGGCAGGTTTATTCCTGATAACTCAACCCATGTCATGAGCTGTGATTTTAGTTTATGGAAGTTCCCCTCGTGTCCCTAACAGAGCAATCTAAACAGACTTAGGGCTCCCGTGAAGTTACAGAGATGCCCAGCGAAGAGGAGGCAGCTTGTTTATTACAATTCCTCCTGGGAAGCCAGAGCTCTGTCTGCATTAAATCCCACCCCGGATCTTACAGCTTTCAGCTCCAGTTTCTTAAGGACAGAGTGTGTGTCCCTCTGTCTTCCACACAGCTGTCAATCATCCTCTCCATTATTCATCTTTTCTCTTAACAGCAACTTTCTGTTTCATGTTGATGGTACTCCCTGCCATCTTGTTGACTTAAGTCCTTTCATTTATGGAGTGTTATTCTTTCCCTACCCATTTTTTCAAAGTCTGCTTAGTTTTCAACTAGCTGCTAGTTCCTACCTTTGAGACCTTTGAGATATCCTTCGCTTTTTAAAAAAAAAGATATGTACAAACAGAAATAAAAGGAACATTTCATTTTGTCAAAAAATTCGGATCTCAGTTATTCCCCAAGTTCTTAATTAAGTTCTCCCAAATTAACTTTCAAAAGAAGCTCTACCTAGGAAGCCATGATGAAGAGTGTGCGTGCTCTCCTGAGAGCTTGAGACATGTGAGTACAAATTAGATAAAACCCAGGAAACTGCAGTTGTAAGAGGGGTGAGGGACGACTCAACTTGCTTTTCATTCAAGTGTGAAAGAAACAAAACTTTTCCGGATTAAATTGGCTGGAGGGAAATGTCAAGCCAGCATGTGTAAAATGACAAGGGACAGCTGGCTAGAAAGGCGTAAATCAGAAACCAACCTCACCTCCTCGCTGTTGAAATTGCCACCAGAATGCTTATAAATAGCTCTCTCTGTTTCCAGCTCTGTTAGGAAAAGAAGTGGGGATGCAAATGAAAGCCACCACTGTCTACAGCTCAGAGGCAGACTCTATGACTTCCTTGTGGAAGACCTGTCTCCCCAGCCCAGAAATGGAAGCCCACTGGGCAGGATAAGCCTAGGACTCAGTCAGGGCTAGCCTGGGGAATCGGGCCCTTTGGAGGCAGAATGCACAGGGCTAAAGTGTTGTTCAGAGTCAGCGTGCAAATTTACCCAGAGTGCTTTGCATTGCTGTAACAGAATACCATAACTTAGAACAGAAATTTACTTATTTGGTTCATGGTTCTTGTGGCTGAGAAGTCCAAGGTGCAGGGGGTTCATTTCCAGTGAGGACCATTTTGCATTATCATCCCATGATTGAAAGTGGAAGGGCAAGAGAGAACTTTGTGGGGGCTGGATGGGGAGGTGGGGAGGAGCTGAACTCATTCCTTTCTCAGCAATTCATGCCCCTGATCTTGGCAGAGTCCTCATGACTTGATCACCTCTCAAAGGTCCTATTTCTCAACACTGCTGCATCTAGGGATTAAGCTTCTAACACATTCACACCAGGGCAATCAGAGTAATGGAAGGCAACCAGTGCCCAGTAAGACCAGACTCTGCCCCAGTCTGAACTAGAATCTTCTTTAGATTCCTGGGGTATTCGTTTCCTAGTTTACCTAGTGTAGGTAAACCCAGTTGGATGTTCATAGTATGTTTCTTCTTCAACTGACTTTTGAATTCAACCAAATCCCATAAACACTCATCTAAGAACTAGGGAATCTTTTTATTTGTGTAAGCAAAATGAAGTCCCCAAATATTTCCAACCCATTGGATTTGGTAACCTCTGATAGAAGAGACTGTGGTTTCTTCATCTTTCATATTCTTAGAATCCCTAATAAAATGCATTCTTAGTAGGTGCCCAATAACTTCCTGTTATGTACTCAGTGAAATGCCTCTGACGATCAGGAAAGTTCCAGAAGGGGGCGAGCCTACGGCAGTCTGTGGAAGGCTCAGTTTATACCATGTTGACTGCTGGGAGGGAAAAGAATTAGCTTCAGGAAAGAGGCTGTAATGGAAGCCTGAGCGTGTCCCCCATGCACGGTTCTGTGTGACTCATTAATAAATATGCAACACGAGCGAATTGAGTATGAGTCGGATTGAACCCAGGACTGATCAAAGTGGGAATGAACCCCATCCATCACTCGAAGTCCTCCAGAGGTACATGTTCCTCTCCCCTCTCCTTCCCTCTTCTCTTTGCTCCTCTCCTCTTCTTCAGATGACTACACAACAAAGCAGAGAAACAATGGCTGTCCAGACACTCTGGGGACTGCTCAGGAAGCTGGAAGCAGGGTTCCAGAGAGCTGGCAGGAGGTTCATTTCAATGTCATCCCTCCTCTGCTCTGGGAAAGGGTGAAGAGCTCAAATAGGGTTAGCACACTGGCTGCTTCCAGCATTATCGGTTCTCATTCCTCTTCCCTAAGTCCTTGCTAAAGGCAGCAGCAAGGGTGGCCAGGGCCTCCTGCGTCTGCCTTGTGCCTCCTTTTCCTATCCATGGCCCTCTTTCTTACTTCCCACATCCATTTAATCGTGGTCTGGGCAACTGCTGAGGAAAAGCGGCTGCCTTGGGCTGTCGACATATGTACTATGGCTCTGGGGCAAAACGTTTATGTTTGATTAGCTGAGTTTTAAAACACACCAACCATGGAGGCACTAATTCTACGGGATTTATCTGTCAAGTCAGTGACTTTCAATAAATAGTTCAGCTCTTGGATGGAAAGTACAAAGGCTGGATCTGTAGCCAGGCAACAAAGGAAAAGGCAATTTTAGATGGGGTTTTTATTTAATATACTCCAAACTGCAGGTTGTCTCTTTAAGGACTAAGGACCATCCATGGGAGTGATTTTAAGTTATGTTATTTAAGGAAAAGAACCCATCTATATTCTGATTCTGGCCAATTATGTCTCCACTCACTTTATCTTCTTAGGTTTTAAATACTTTTCTATTAAAAAAAAAGAACCTTAAAAATGTAGTTTTATGATGATCCAAGGACTGCTGCTGTGCCTTAAGCTAGACTAAAACACACAGAATACATTTAAATGAATTACAAAGTGTATTATACTCTGAAAATCAGCATTAAAATGCACATTAATTTTTGCAGCTCTTAAATACTTCGGTTGCTGAGGAACTGCCTCCATTCTATAATTGAAATAGCTCTTCAGATGCAATTTAGTCTCTGATTGGTTTTTAAGTATTTTTAAAAGCTAACAGCTCGGATGGAAAAAGGTGGTATACCCTTGAGCTTAAAATAGGAACACAGATGTCACCACGCTGTGGACTCACTGGGCCCCTGGAAACCACATTTATTTCCTCCAGAGAAGAGGTGCTAGCACCCCAAAGCTTGGCGTACCTTTAACCGTTCAGGAGGCCATACAGCTGACTTAACCTCAAACACAAGCTCTCAGTTACAAGGCAGTTATTACCCTTTGAAGGGATTGCCCAGGCCTCTAATTAGCTCCCCCTCTCCATCCCCACATTCCACATTGCTACCCCTGCTTTTTTGTCAGTTTCAAGAAATGCCGAACAGAAAAGGAGGAGGAAGAACAAAAAAATGCAAATCTATTTTGATAGTCACTGGCAGGTGAGTATCCACAGGTGCGGCTCAGAGGAGTTTCAAGGAAAGGCCCCAATCAGGCATGCAGGTGAATTTTATTTTTCTGACAATCCCAGGCAGCAAAGGATATTGCAGAGTGCCCGTGTCCTCAGAACAATGCTCTGTAACATCAAGAGTTAAACAACAAAAACAAAAACAAAGACAAAAGGTTGTCGGTAGTTTTGTTTTTGTTTGTTTTTTAGCTGTGTGCCTATCTCTTTTATAATAATAGGACTGTTCTGAACCTTTCGATGATAGGGGTGTGTGTTAAACAAAACCTGAGAGATAAAATTAGGTCCATTCCTAAATTTCTCACTGAGTGGCAATGGTCAAGTCACCTAAACTCTTTGTCTTCTATGACAAATGAAATTACTGATGCATCGTTGGACTGTTAATTCATATGTGAAAACCACACATTGCTATGTGAATGTAAAGCAGAAATACTAGTAGGGAATTCTGAAAAGCAGTTTGGGAGAGGCTGTCATGATCCCATCAGGAGGGAAAACTCGACAATCTACCAAATCCTTTGGTGTATGGCACCAAATCAGACAGCTTGAAAGCACGAAAATATCCAGGTTCAACAACAGGGTCATTGTGCCTATGAATTCTGTCTCTCTGTTTAGGATCCTGAAGGTTGAGAAGGTAAACTTCAAGTTATGGAAAAAAACCAAACAAGCAAAAAAAATAAAAAATAATAAAAAACAAATGCTCTTTGTAGTTTCACACTGGCTATGCAGAGCATGCTGGGAGAAATGTGGACAGAGATAGAGGACCAGTTGGCAAATAATAGCAGATGCAATAATGACTCCACCGTGTTGCCAGCAACCAGCTACATGCTTTGCATTCCTTTTAATCTTCATAAAACCCCTATGGGGTAGATGCTATAAATTCTTCCTGTTGTAAATGAGGAAACCAAGCCCTAAAGAGTTCAATCGATGTGTTCAGTCTCCTGCCGTCAATGGTAGCAACGTATGTTCTTACATTGTTAAGAACTCATTGCAAATGCGTCCCTCTGCGCTTCCCTCACATGGTCTGTATTCTCCACAGAAAGCAGCAGGTTGTTAAGAAAACTTGTCCAAGTGTGGAGAAGAGTAGGGAGAAGAGATTTCAGGTCACTGATTTTTCCTCGTTCTGTGTGTGATAGATACTTCAACGTCTGCTGTATTGGTCATGGGAAAAGAAACTTGCATAAACAGAACCACTTCCTAAATCCTTCAAGAGACAAGAAAAGTCACTGCCAGTCAGCCAGCTCAGGTACAGAAATGGGTCACCTTTAAGTGATGCGATTATTTAATTCTCTTATGGAGATCATTATTGAAATTATACTGTCCAAATCTGAATAAAATACAGAAAGGGGCCAAGAGCACCTTCTCCATAAATGTCTCTGTGAGATTGAGAGCAGAGTACATTATGGTATGTTTGCTTTGCAAATCATGCATGGCAATTAGAAAATTAATTTTAAACATTTTTTCCCAATAGCTAGACTTCTTGTCTCATCTCCAAAATCTCCCCCAGGACTGTTTCCTCTCTTTTAATTACGCAAGATTTGCAAATTTAACAAACAAACAAAACTGGAGGTGAAAGGGCCATGTCCTGGATGTTGCAGAGACTGTCAGATCTTTAGAAAGAATGTTTTTTCTTTTATGATGGGAGTCCCAGAACACTTGGTAGCAAAAGCCAATATTTGTGCAATGTGAATGAAAGCACCTGGAAGTGATTGAAAAGAACAGCCAAAGGGTTTTCTGGGACACTAGACACAAGTACCTTCCCATAATCTGTGCCCCATGTTGTCTGCAGGTGAATAGATTCTACTAAAGGAGATGCTAGAATCTGGCATGATCTCAGGAGCTGCCCCTCAGTCCTGTTGCCCACCCTCTGTGAGTCAGATGAGCGAGCTGGGAAGACTTCACTCAGAGCCACAGAGGGGAGCCAGGGCCAGGGCAGGCCAGGCCTGTGGAAGCAGAGGACAGTCAGGAACTAGTTCAGAGAATCCTGGGAAGTCTGCTTTTCTATGCATGATAGGGCCTCGTGGTTTTGAGTAACACAGTTTGAAAGACGTAAAAGCTTAGTGTGCAGTTCTGTTGAAATAGATTTGTGAAGCAAGATTGCTAACCCAGCATTCAAAAGAGATGGAGAAAAAAATGGAAAGGAAGGAAGAGAAGGAGAAAAGAGTCAGTGGCACCAGGGCAAGTGCTGCCCCAATGAAGAAAATCCTCTGGTCACCTGCTGCCTCATTAGACCTCCAAGAAGAGCAGCAGCTCTTCATTGGCCACAGAATTACTAGGAATTTTCCTTTGAGAAGCCTGGGAGATTCCTCATCCAGGTAGCAGTGGAGAAATTTGTCTCCTGGAAATAAATAAGCAAGCAAAAAATCCCAAGCGCCACGGGATAGCAGCTCTCCCTGTTCTTTTACCAGGCTCACAAAGAACTTCTGCAAGATGTTCCTTGGGGTCAGTGAGTAGATTTGACGTTAGAAATGCCTAGAAGAGCTAGGATCCCAGTGTTTCACACTGCCAATGGAACAGCTCTGACAAATCCAATTCACTCCTACTAGCAAACTTGCATAGTCACCATGTTAAAGGGATTATGCTAATAAATCGCTCTGTCTTGCCTAGTGTTCAAGCCAGCAGTCAAACAATGAGAAGTCTGGGTTCAGGGGGAGCTCCAGCTAAGCTGAGGGCAAATTGGGGTGCTAATTGAAACCTGGAGCTGGCAACAAGCAGGGCAATTTGTATTTAGAGGCCTTTGGAGGGGAGTTTTTGCACCTCAGCTCAGTATTATTTCATTTCTGATGACGCTCAAGTCTTTCGCCCTTGCTTGAGGAATAGAGAGAAATGGTTTGTTTTGGTTCAAAGGCATCCAGTCCAGGGAGGCTTAGCAGGCCCTGCACAGCTCAGAGAAAAGCTGGAAGATCTGAGTTCTCAGGCAGGGCCTGTGTCCTTCACAGACTCTGTAGTCCCTCAGCTTCTGGGCTTTTGATTTTCTGGGGGACAAAGACCCAGATAAAGGATTTTGGGTGAATGTGTTGCAAGTATCATTGTGGCTCAAGAAATGAGTCAAAACGACCATTTAGATGTGTTTTTTTTTTCCTTCTGGCTTATAACAGATTTAATGAGTTTCAAGTCCCTTAATGCTTCATCTTCTCATCTGCTCTTGCTCCAAAATTATTTGCCCTCGATTCAGCAATGATTAGTTTTGTCTTACTGGATATTTTATAATAAACTGTTATCATTACTAAAGCAAACATGGATAATTGTGGGGGATATTACACTCACATGTGTCCCTCAGAACTTCTCCTGGGACTTCTAGGAAAGGAGGGGACGGTGAAAACAGTCCGGCCTGTTTGATCAGTGCAGACCTCCTTTAATTCTTTTGCTTTCTCTTCTCTCCTAGAAAAAGGAATTATGGGAGCCAGTGAGGTATATGTACAGTTTTTCTTTAAAATGGTGTGTGCATGTGTTTTCTCCAGTGTGTGTGTGTGGGAGAGGGGTGGGGGATATGTGCACATATACATTTTAAAGTTTAAAAGAAGGACCTCTATGAAGGACTATGTTTGAATTTTCAACAATAACCACATATTCTTTTCTTTTTTGTGGTATTGGGGGTGGAATCCAGATTCTCTACCACCGAGAAACACCCCCTGCCCTTTTTACGTTTTATTTTAGGGCCGGGTTTTCCAGAATTGCCTGGGCTGATCTTGAACTTGTGGTCCTCCTGCCTCAGCCTCTTGAGGAACTGAGATTACAGGCATGGGCCAACTTTGCTCAGCCTGACATATTCTTTTAGTGAGTAAAAGTTAATACAAAAGTGTCATTTTTTTCTGGATTTTATGATGTAAGCCATTTATGTATCAGTTTAATTTAAATTATTGTGGCTTACTTTGTAGATAAATACAAACGTTGGTGTCTTTCCCACAACCCCCCCCCCCCCAAAAAAAAATAAATAAGATTGAATGAAGGGCCCTAAGGCAAATTTCAAAGAAAACTTGCTTGTATTAATTACAAAATTAATAATCACCAGGGACAAAAATAAGCATTCCCAGCTAGGGCAGCCTGAGTACAGAGGACTGGAGCAGCTGCCTGGAGAGGGACCCCACTCTGAGCTCTGCGGCAGACCCTGGGATCCGTGGCCTGGTCTGGCTCACTCTCACCGCCAGCCCCGGGAGCTAGCACACCCACTAGGTTCACTGGGGGATGAGGAAATCAAGGCTCAGGAGTCAGGAGTGGCCTCAGGAGTGGCTGTGGAGCTGGGAGACCCTGAGCCCTGCCTGACCTCAGAGCGGGAGGCCTTGCCCGCCAGGCCGAGCCCCTTCTCACAGGTGGTAGTGGTGCTCCCTAGGTTGTTCTGAAGGATTTCGTTGTAATGAGAACCCCCAGGTAGTGCTTCCTGTGTGTTGTGGGGCATGGTGGTGAGGAAAGGTGGCATCTTTTCATCGTCCTGGATCGCAAAGCCTGAGACCTTAGGGAGACCCTGTCTACTATAGGCTCCTTTGCCCTTGACAGTGATGTAATTTGCTCTGTTCTGACAGAGCACTGGGCTCCGATACAGCCGCAGTAGTAGGGCTGATCTTGCTTGTGACAGTGACGTTGACTCAGCCTCTTCTTACTAGCTGTGTCAATTTCTGGATGCGTTGATAAAAGATAGGGAGAGTGTGAGAATTTACCTGACCCCGGGGCCAGCCAGTCCTACAGTGCAAGTCAGACTCCCTGTGTCCTCTGTGTGGCTGGCAGGCTTCCTTTGACCCAAATCAGAGGTGCTATAATTCTGAGTGTGCAGATGAAGTATTGGTGAATCATGATAAAGCTCTTCGTTTTTGGCATCTACTTTCAGAGAGGAACCCAAATCTAAATAAGCCTTTGAAGAAAAAGGCCATTGGCAGCCAACACCTGAGCTGGTCACTCTGCCAGCCTTCCTCTAACTGGCCATTAAAGGCAACAGCTGCTGCTGCAGGATCTTCCATCGGGCGAGATGACAGATGTCATCGTCACAATGGTGGCATTTTGGAAGAGAGCCTCTGGCAGACAGATGACAGCCTTAGTTACACAAAACTCTGGACTCAACACATTTCCAGTTAGAGTCCAGAATGCCAGAGCTGGGACAGGCCTGAGAGATTGTCCGGGAGCAGCCTGGCCTCTGTGGACAGCAGTGTCCTTGAGGACAATGACTGTTTTCTTTACTATCTGCCTCTCAGGGTTTAGCATCCTGCCTGAAGGGGAAATGGAGACTCTTCAACATACGTCTCAGATGGATGACTGACTAGCAAACAGACCACGGGCGAGTGAGTCCAGAATAAGGAATTACTTTGGAAGTCCTATGCTGGGACCAGTTATGTGACAGCTTCCTGTAACACAGATCCGCGGGGCAAAACTGGAAGAGAACCCAGGGAATTCTTTGACTTCCCCATTTTACAGGTGAGGAAGCTGAGGATCAGAGATGTGAAGAGTCACGTGGCCCAGATCACACACTGCTGTAGTATATCTAGTGCCAAAATCTACGTCTTCTTTTATTTATTTACGTTGTCTTTTATTTATCTATTTTAGTCACATGCTCTATTGAGGACCGCCTTGGACACAAAGAGAAAGTTTTTCCTCTTCTGTTGGTTTTCAGTTGCCAGGGCTCAAAGGATCAGATAAATGGGCAAATGGGAAGCTTATTTATTTCACTTCTGTAGTAGAAAAGGGCTGGTGGAGAAAAAGGGAACTCACACCCAATGGGACCAACATAGTGGTCACTGATTGGTGCTCTCTGTTAGAACATAGTTCTTTCTTTCTTTCTTTCTTTCTTTCTTTCTTTCTTTCTTTCTTTCTTTCTTTCT
>JAJEJO010000452.1:602490-633544 GCA_020662805.1 Glaucomys volans | reverse complement strand
TTCCTTCCTTCCTTCCTTCCTTCCTTCCTTCCTTCCTTCCTTCCTTCTTTCCTTCCTCCTTCCCTCCCTCTTTCTTTCTTTCTTTCTTTCTTTCTTTCTTTCTTTCTTTCTTTCTTTCTTTCTTTCTTTCTTTCTTTCTTTTTCTTTCTATTTGTACCAGCGTTTAAACTCAGAGGCAGGCACTTACTCACTGAGCCACATCCTCAGTCCTTTTTCATATTTTATTTAGAGACAGGTTCTCACTGAGTTGCTTAGTGCCTCCGCTAAGTTGCCAAGGCTGGCTTTCAACTCATGATCCTCCTGCCTCAGCCTCCTGAGCCTCTGGGATTACAGGCGTGCACCACTGTGCCTGGCAAGAAGGAGTTAGAAAATTTCTAAGATTGATTTTCTCCTGGTCTCTCCTTCTATCTCTGCCTCTCTGTCTCTGTCTCTCCCAAGAATTCTACCTTGCTCAGGTAATGTAAATAAAGGTCCATCCCTCTTGGAAGTGCAGCCAGGCTGGTGAAGGACACACTGACACAGGCCACGCTTCCACTCCAAAGCATGTTGCTTTTCTCCTTTTTCTGCCCGGTTGGGTGTGGCACACCAGGGCTCCCTTCACCCAGCTGAATGGCTCCCTGGAACCTTGAGGACAAACCTAAGAGTGTCTTTCTGGGAAGAGCCCACGTTGTTGACATTTCTGCAGAACGGAAAGATGACAGCTGCTGTCAAAATCCTCTTGCCTCTGAGGACAAGTCCTCAGGGAGAGAGGGAAATCCGTGGTGAGTGAACTTGGAGCTTCTAAACATGAGAAAGCCTTGCGTTCTTATTGTGCAGTGTCTGTAGTTGGGGACAAAGTGGGAGGGGATCTACCTTGTTATGGTTCCTGTCTCTAAGCTTCTAGACCAGCTCGGGAGGTACTTATTTGTAGATGTCTTTCATTTTATGGCTGAGGCTGACGGACTTCACATCCCTTCTCAACTGTATCCTCAGCTAAGGCATTTTCTTGTTTATTTTTATCTTTGTATTTTCCTCTACAATAAACTTATGGTCACCAAGATTTAAATCATGTCTCAGCAAAATGACACATTAATATCCGTCACAGAGCTTTGAGGTTGATTGTAAACAGTCAAAATTCTAAGTAGTAACTAAAGTTTCCAGAACAATCAATGTGCTCTATAATTTTGAAATGAAGAAGTTTTGAAATGTGGAATAAATGTGTAGGCGTACATAAATAATGCAATAATACTTAAAAAAGAATTCACTGGAGCTGGGTACCCTGGGTTTAAATTCTGGCGTTGCTACTCACTAGCTATTTTACTTTGGTTAGGTATTTAATTTTTCTAAACCTGTTTCTTTATCTGTAAGACATACAGTAACAGTGCTTAGCTCATATATTTGTGAGGATTAAATGAAATCATACATCTACAAGGTACTTTATAAGCACTCAAATTCAAAATGTTACTGTAGTAATTACTCATGAGACATTGGGTCAGTTTTAATACCACACACAGTCACTGAACTGTCTCTTACTAGATGTTGTAACTTCTACTCTTACTAAACAATGTGAGGTGAGGTAGCAGAACTAGTAAGGCCTAATGCACAGGCTTTAATGATGGTTCAAGTAGAGAAAAGTTGGGGCTTAAGAAATGACACATGAGACCTATATGGCCTAGTGACTCTATGGCTTCGTCATCTTTTCATGACGAGTAACTGGTGAAGGGCTGAGAAATGGGGGAAGGGTGAGGCATTTTATATGGGAACTAATCCTTGGTGGCAGAGGAAACCCGTGCACACTCACTGATTGAGATCCAAGGAAACCTGTGGTTCCCATTTTCAATAGTGGAGGTCGAGAAGAGTCGCGAAGACCACATCCATTACCAGGCATATCCACCCAGAGAGGGTGTCCAGATGGTGAGAGAATCTCGCCCTGGGAAGGGGGCTGGAGGTTGAGGGGGGTGGGGTGATGGTCGCCATTATTTCCTCCTTTGTTCACTTCACCAAATAGGTTGCTGCTTTTTTATTTAGAGCCCCTTGTTCAGCCTGCAATTGTGTTGACCCACAAGTGTGGGCTAGGGCTATTTGTAGGCATGGGACCACAAAATTGGGCAAGGTCCCACCTAATCTTCCATTGACACTTTGTGCCTCAGACCAAAGGCCTTTCAATACCTAGATGCAGAGTAGCAGATGGTTCTATTAAGAAAGAAAGGGAAAAAAGGAGGGTTTGCAAAAACGTTCTGAATCTTTCTAATGCAGTTTGTCTGTCTAGGTCTCATCTGGTATGGCATGAAGTCGCTTTAAATCTCTGTTCAAACATCTTCCTCTAAATTATTTTGTAAAGCTATGTTCTGTGTATAGGCTAGGGAAAGAGCTTCCTAGGAAACAGACTCAGTATAAATTTCTATCAAAGATAAATGTGAGCTGAGGTTGCTGCTCAGGGACTTTTAGGGCATGTTGAGATAAAGACAGGAAAATTGAATGTAAATAAGAAATTGATCAGAAGACTGATTGGAAAATGGGATGTCTTTGACCCAGGAAAAATAGGGCAAAAAATAAACACACCAACACCCAGAAAAGCACAGTAACATGAGGGAATTCTCGCGGAAGGAAGTCCAGGAACAGAGGCTGTCAATGCTTGGTGGGGACAGATCTGCCACCTTTTGTACCTTTCCCACTTCTGCCCCATGAAAAGCAACAGGATCCAGAAAAATAGCTGGAGACTAAGTCGTCTCTTCCCAAAGTGTGTGCCCGCAAAGAATCCACAAGGAGTTGAATTCCAGTGGCATTTGCTGACTTGGAGAACATGTCACATTTAGTGATCTCTGAAGGACAAAAGGAAAGGAAGAGATTTGAAATTTTCTCTTCAGGGCACCATCCAGGTTAAGAACCAGGAAGAGAGTCAGCTACATAATGTGTGCAACCTAGCGCAAAATGAAAATACAGAGTCACCTTGCTCCAAAAGCAGAAAATGGTGTAATGAATGGGACTGAAATTTACGGATGTAAATGATTAGCATGAATTTCTGCATCACTCTTTGTACTGTCCAGTGCTAGTTTTAAATGCAGATATCAGTGCATTTAACTCCCGTGCAGAACCACTGAAGTTACATAATTTGTATTACGTAGCTTTACATTTTATGTGCATTTTTTCCCTTTGTAGAACAGTATAAGAAAGAATGGCAGCTTCTGAGGTCTCAGAATTGGATTTGATGGTCACAGCTTGCTCTCCGTGTTTTTCCAAACTGATCTGCCACAGCTAAGCCATGTGCTCTATTTCGACATAATCTCATAGAACAACCACTGAGACCAACTCACTGGGCAATCCCCAAAGTACCATATGTCCCTCCTCTTACTCAGTGAGTGACTGCTATGTTCCAATTGCGTCTTTATTTTGGCTCCTGTCTGCCCTTCCTATAACTAAGATTTATTGAGAGACCCACTCAGAGAATTGTCTCCATTTTCTGATGATATCCAATTTGGGGAAAACCTCTATTTCCTTAGAATCTCTCCCCAAATCACCCAACCCAAACCCAAATGCTTTAATAGCCCTAATGTCCTCTTGCTGAGACTCCCCACGACTCCTATGGTTCTGTATCCTCCACTGCAATGAGTAATAAGTTCCAGTTGTCAAGTAATAGGGGGGTTCCTGAAGGACACTGGCATGGAAATACTGCACAGGACTAACCCCAAAGTTTAAATTTTGGTTCTTGTCCTGGTGCACATCCTACCAACACTCTACTTTTAGTTTATCAATGAGTAAAAAGGATTAAGAGAAGAGGAAATCTAGTTGCCCTGACTTTCCCTGTTCTTCCATGTCATCATTTTTAGTGTAAGTGGTTGACGGACACAGGGAACTCACATGACCAAGGGGGGACTTGATAAAGTTTCTTGACCACTTGCGTTTCTTAGAACACCATTGCTTTCTTTCCATATTAGAAGCAAATTCTGTTTTGAACAGAGAGGAAGGCCTCTGAGGTTGTCATCACCTCTGCTTACTCACTTGTGGATGTAACACGGTTGCCTGGTGTTCACACTGCATCTCTGAATTTCACTCATGGATCCACCAGAGTGTGGCATTGTGAATCCTCAGGAGGGTAGGGGTGAGGAATGGCGGATATATCTGTGATGCTGATCTTTTCTACACTTCGTCCCATTTGGCTTTGTTTATAAAACACAAATCCAAAGGCAAGATTATTAAGAATTTCAAGGCTGTGATAGCAGATCATGAAACCAAGCTCAGGGTCCTCTGATCATGGGCCCCCTGTGCAGCTGCCCAGGCTGTCTATTCCTGAAGGACTCTGACTGGGGTGAGCTGATGAGCAGTAAGGAAGATCCTACTAGTCCTTGTTGAATTAATTCAAATGCTGGCTCTTAACCTATTCTACCTGTCATACCAGAGGGCTCTCAAGCAACTCCGGAGGTGACAAGAAACAGTGCCCCATGGGGAAGCTGCCTTGTTTGGAAAGGCCCCATTCCGTTCCTAGCCCATTGAGAGAACTGCTGCTCCCAAAAAAGGGTTGGCTTTTTTTTTTTTTTTAGTTCTTCTTAGTTTATCTTTTTACTGAATTTTTCCTTTATTTTTTTTAAAGTGTAAAAATTATGATCGTGGTCTAATCTGGCACTATACGCAAGGTATTACTAACATTCAGTAGCAGCCAGCTTCAATTCATTTAACATATTTCACAAATATTTATTCGGAAGTCCTGAGTGCCAGGCACTGTTTTATGAGCTGAGAATTTAGGGAAAGGCTCACAAAGCCTTTCCTTCAGAGCTCTCACAATCTAGAGCAGGGATGATTCTAAGAAGAAAAAACACTCTTCTCCGGGTCAGGAGGGGCCAAATCTAGACTCCCCCGATAAGTGACAGCAGATACCATGCAACTGGCTTTAAAAAGAATTCCATTTTTATCAGGGACAGAAAAGAAGGCAATTTTGCTTATCATTCATGAATTCTTTTTACCTGACAGGAAAAAGTTCTCTTCCAGAACATTCTCTTGGGATAGTGCAATGATTCTGTGCCTCAGAGCTTGCTGTCTTTGTCCACTGTTTATTTTATGGCTTGAGATCACGGTTACTCTAATAGAAATAAAATGAGTCACATGTGTGATTTTAAGTTTTCTAGAAGCCACATTTAAGAAGCCAAAGAAAATAGGTGATATTAATATTTCATTTCAGCCAGCATATCCTAAATATTCTTTTTTCAGCATATAATCAATATGAAATTATACAGGAGGTATGAGCATTGCTTTGTGTTCTACTTTTGTACTGTGTCTGAGTGAATCTGATAGGTGTTTTACACCTACAGCACACCTTAGCTCAGATCATCATATTCTCAATATTTGAAAACCACATGTTGGCATTGGCTATCACTATGGGCAGTGCTCTCTGGGCTCATTGTCTTGTCTGAAGGATCTGAGCCAAGTCAGGGTCATCATTGTGGTTCCTAGACAGAGAAATGGAGACTGCAATGCTGGGGAATTTCTGGAACTCACCATTGATGCAAATAGATGCAGGTCTCTATAAGGAGAAAGGCAAATCTGAAGTAAAACTTGACTGAGCAAGGTAATATGATCAAAGAACAAGCAGAACAGAGGTGAAGGCCTCAGGTATAACTCAGGGCCAAGGTGAGGGTACCCAGGATGGATCTGAGTACCAAAGGAGATAACAGCAAATCCAGGGAGGCAGACCATCTCTGTCTCATTAACTTTAGAGCTCAATTAATTATATCTCCTTTCCTCTTTTTATCACCTGTTTGGTGTGGCTTCACTGGTCTGAGTCTCCCAACCTGTCATCTTTGAGCTGGGGATGGGGGTCATTTGATGCCCCAATAGCTCTACACCCCTTTGCCAGTTCCAAGGTTCAATATTCCTATAAGCAACAATTCAGCACTGCAAGCATACGTGGGCACCAGAAATGTGTTTGCATTGCACATGAGCCAAGGATTTGGAGCCTGCTAAGTCCTAGACCTCAAGCAGAGGAAGTTAAGCCTCACCACACAACTGCATCCAATTTCCATTGGAAAATTACTTTGCAAAAAGCGGTGCTGAGGCTGCCCTCTTTTTTTTTTTTTTTTTTTCAGTTGATTCCCTAGGCTTCCAGTTCATGGCTTAGAGGACTGCAGAGAGCATGGGGAGATGCTGAGGGAGTGAGACTCTGGATAAAACCATGTCCTGTTTTACAACGTAGAACTGAAATTGGAGCAGAGATAGAAGAGCAGGGGACAGACCGGAGAAATGGATTTGGTTATTGCATTAATCTGTGGGACATTTCAAATGAAAACTTTCATAGGGTAATC
This sequence comes from Glaucomys volans, assembly GCA_020662805.1. Classification (NCBI taxonomy): domain Eukaryota; kingdom Metazoa; phylum Chordata; class Mammalia; order Rodentia; family Sciuridae; genus Glaucomys; species Glaucomys volans. The sequence continues at coordinate 627,272 of JAJEJO010000452.1, read as the reverse complement.
AATAATCTGACTTAATCAGCTTGTCAGTGTGGGCAGATGACATTTATTTTAATAAGCACTCTATAGTTGAGGGGCATGAAATTTTACTTATGGTGTATGTGTTTGTGTTTTCTTTTTTTGCACACAAATGGCTTTGCCTATTTATCCATAGTGACATGATGCTTCCTGTCCTTTCATTCCTTGTATGCTATAAATTTCAGACATCGAAGTTGAAAAGCATGTATTCTTTTCTCTGTTCCTGTTCACCCCATTACCTATCTCTAAAACATGGCATTGAACCTTCTTTATTATTTTGGCTAATATCTGCTTTTTACACTTTCCCATGTTTTCTCTCTCTGATCTTTTAAAAATGGCATTACCTCACATTTCTTGTTAGATTTTCAAGAGTCTGAGGCATTTTAGTGATGGGGTCTTTACCCTGTGGCTGACATACTCTTTCAGCCTCTGCAATTGTCTCTCCCATTCCTTGTTCTTACAGACTGCAGTGGAGTAACCATGACCTGAGGACCAAATATCTGTTTTTGTAAATAAAGTTTTATTGGAACACAGCCATCCTTATTCACTTAAATATTGTCTCAAGCTGCTTTTGTGCCACAATTGCAGAGTTGAATAGCTGCAACTCTCTGGCTCCATAAAGCTTAAAATTTACTGTATGGTTGTTTACAAAAAGAAACCTTGCTATCCCTTGTATAGATTTAAGCTCCCCTTCCCTCTTCTACATCTACGATAGGATTGCAAAGAAGATTACATTTAGGGTGGCAGAGGATGAGGGGTACCCATGTCAAGCAGACATGGCTTTGAATCCCGCCTCACTCAGTCACTTCCCAGAGAACTTCCTGAACCCCTAGGAATCTCAATTTCTTCAATATAAAATGGGAACAAGAAGATCAACCTGTCTAAGCTGTTAAGAAAATTACTTGAAATAATCTCTAAGAAGTGCATAACATAGAATTGAATGCATAAAATACCATAATCACAATAAAGTGAACTGTATAATAATAGTGACAAGGATAATCATTATACTTATCAAATTGTAGCCTCCTGTGCCAACGGAAACCCTCAAATAAAATGTTTTCCATAGTCATTCCCCACAGCAGTCAAGAAAAGGAAAAGAAGGAAAACGTTGCCATTGGTAAGTTCTCCATGAGAAACCACTCCTTGAGTCTAGTGAGTCTTTTCTCACTTCTCTGTAGAATCCTTATCTTTATCCAATACCAGTATGCACCATCTACCTTCTTGAGATACTTCCAAGAAGTATGAATGTATGATACAGTTTTATATAATAGCAAAGATTACTTATAGCTATACAATCTCACATTATTCAGTTTGTTTCTGTTGCTTTAAATGCTGTCACTTGGGGTTTTGTTACACTTTTCCTGAAAAACCATAATGTGATAAACCTTTGATCTCACAGGTAGAGTTATGCATATGCATTTTCCATACCCAATGACTTTTGTTTGTTTGCTTAAGAGTGTTTTTTAAAAGCCCTTTCTGAATATTCACTGTCAAATATTGGAACCAGGTTCTAATAGGTAAAATACGTTCTTTTTCTTTAATTTAACCACCGGTCTGCCATTTTATTCCCAAATTCTATGGAGAATCCAATGGAGAATAAACTGCAGATCCATGTGGTGTGGCTGGAGTTTTCAGACTGTGTTTGCTGATCAAACTATTAAAGAAGACAGCATAAAACTGCAAGCTGCACATCTTGATTGTGTGACCACTTGGGGTTGCGGGTGGTGACTGGGTCCATAATGTGCTCTCTGAGAGGCATTCCAAGGACACTTCTGAGAATCTCAGTGGCAATATGTCAGGCATCAAATAGCGATACCCTCTGTGGTTGCCAAAAGGGGGCTGGCTCTCTTTCCAAGTTAAGGAACTCTTATTCCCTGCTGCCTCTAAGACTTCATTATTTTTCAAGGTAGGTCCTTGTCCTACACATAATCACATAGTCACAGGGTCTAATGCTACTTTATACAAAGTAGGTATTCAGCAAATATTTACTAAATGAATCTATGATAGCAAAGTCCCTGTGTGTATTTATTGCTACTGAATTTTTTTTAGAAAGCCAAGCAAACATATATATTACTTTTCTACCTTATATGTGATTATGGGAAAATAATCAATATTTGAGAAAAGCTTTGTGTATTTTAGAAAAAAACACTCCATATATATTAAGTTGTTACTTTCAGTCTTAGGGAGTGTGTACCTTCCAGGAAGTCGCAGATCCCTAAGTGCTGGTTTCTTGTTTGTACACTGATGTTTTTAGAATCTTTATACATTCTTCTTCTTCCTCTGTGTGTTCTGTCTTCTGACCTTCAAGGCCACCTCATGAGTCACCTTTGATTAGAGGTTGAGGTCTGCGTGATGTGTTTAATTTCAAGATGCAGCTCTGTGTTCTGAGAGGTGCAGGAAGATGAGTCTCCCAGCCAACTTTGCAGTTGAGACATTACATTGCATTTTCTTTCCTGAGGGGAGGCACTTGGTTATAAAATTACAACTCTTGTATTGTAAATTCTGTCTCCTGTCTGTAAGATTTGATTGTAAGCTTGTGGCTTTCAGGAGCCACGTCTTTGTGTTTTATTAGCAAGAAGAGTGTAAGACACTTTTGTCTATTATCTACAAATAACCTGTTGACTGATGCTAAGAACTAAACTGTGTCCCCTCAAATTCATGTTGAAACCCTAATTCCTGATGCAAATGTACTTGGAGACCTCATCTTTAGATAGGAAATTAAGGCTGAAGGAGATCATAAGAATGCATGACTTGATAGGACTAGTGTCCTCATGAGAAGAGACACCTTTCTCTCTACATGCACAGAGAAGAGGCCACATAACATGAAGTGAGAAGGTGGCTGTTTGCAAACCAAGGAGAGAGACCTCACCTGAAAATAACCCTCGGGCAGCTTCATCTTGACTTTCCAGCCTCCAGAACTATATGTCATTTAAGCCATTCGATCTATGGTATTTTGGCATGACATTTAAGTAGATGGTTGCAACTGGTTTACTAATAAACAAACAAATAAATAAATAAATATTTTAAGTTTATTGTGAATAAAATTATTCTAAATGAAATGGTAGTTGGGTGGTCTTTTCTAAGAGAGTCCTGAGCTATAAAATTTGAGAGTTTGGAAATTTCACTTATAGCAAAAAATAAATAAATAAAATTATTTGGAAATTTGGAAAATCTTGGGAAAAATGATAACCCAGGAGAGAGTTGGAAGTAGAATATAAAAAAGGAACTAACAGAAATTTTAATATAAATGACTCATAAGCAGGCAAAGGACAATAAATATACACAAATAACAAGATAATGCACATGCATGTTTTAAATAGACTATAACAGTTTTAATTTATAGAGAAATTGAGAGGATAGCACAGTTTCCCTATTTACCATTCCCAGTCTTCTCCTTTATTAGCATATTAAGTTAAATTAACAGACTAGTATTGACACATCATTGTCTTAGTCTGATCTGACTGCTGTGAACTGTGAAGTTTGTAAAGAAGCATTTGTTTCCATAGTTTTAGAGGCTGGAAAGTCAAGAAGAAAGGTGCTGGCAGATTTTCTGCCTGGTGAGAACCACTTCTTGAGCCATACATTGTGTCTTCTTGCTGTGTCCTTCCACAGCAGATTAGGTGAGGAGCCCTTGTGTCTCTTTATAAGGGCACTAATTTTTCTTTATGAGGCTCTACTCCCATTACCTAATTCCCTCCCCAAAACTCTACCTCCTAATACCATTATGTTGGGGCAGCTATTTCAATGTAGTAATTTTGAAGGAACATAAACATTGAGCCTATGGCAATCATTATTAAAATTAAGGTTCATCATTTATTCAGAGCACACATTTTTTAATTTGTATGATTCATAAGCATAAAAACTTTCATCCTCCAATATATGGTTGTGATTGCTAATAAGTAAATATTCCATAGAGAGCAATTTGAAAGTCCATGAAAAATTAAGTGTGCATACCTTTAACACAGCAATTCTATTTGTAGGAATTCACCTTACAAATATACACACCATGCGCACAAGCACATTCGTACAGAAATAGTCCTTTCAACAACATTTGTAATAATAACAAAAAATGTAAACCACCTACATGTTCTACAACACATGTATACAGAGGAATACTGTGTCCATTGAAATCTGTACAGATAATATTTATATGTAGATCTACACAACATATAAATCTGTGTTTATCTCTCTATAAAGTGACATAATGTGATGTTTGCACCCTGAGAAAAAATTCTTGTTAAATGAAGAAAGCAAGTTGCCAAATAAGTGTATAGAATGCTTCCATTTGGGTTGAACAAAGTTGCCTATGTGGGTTTTCATAGAAAGTTCTGTGCTAAAGATAAGCTTTCTGAGAAATTGCAAGGCTGTGTGCAGCACTCAAACCACAGGGCTCATGGAAGTAGTGAGGTCAGGACAAGCAATCTAACATTTCATCAGTGAAATATTAGAAGCAAAGACGGGAACTTGGGGCAAAAGATAGCACGTTGCTCATATCAGATGGATAAAAAAACAAATGCTCTGATCCACACGACACTTTCTCTCGGAGAAGACATTGCTCCCCCGTGGAAAGGGACACAGTTCCTGCCTCACGGTGAGGCGATGGATGGGGTTATCGAGGTAGGAGGGGAGGTTGTGGCACCTGGTGTGTCTCAAATCTGGTGCACCCAGGCAGCTAGCTGGCCGGCATTTGAAGTGAACACAGGCGAGTTAGGCGGCTAGGTTCTGCAGCATTTAGCTATTGCTTTTGCAGATGAAATTGTAGATAAGAAAATGGGGGGATTTACATGATATTCAGAGTGTTCCCTAATACCGCAATCCCACTGGAACATATTTGTCTTTTAAAAAAAAATTGTAGCAGCACTGACAGTGTATTCATACACATTATGTACATGGGGGAAGGGAGCTGAATTCCAAAATCTACAAATGTTGTCTCTATTCATCCACTCCTCTCCACCGTCAAACATTTGGGATGCATTGTGACCTAAATCTGAAGCTGGAGGGTTTGAGGACCTTCCTTTAGCAGAGGTCCATTTTAGCCAGGAATGTGGTCAGCCAAAGACAGAGCCAGGTGCCCGAGAAATGCACCCATCCCCATCACTGTGGCTACCCAAGGCAGGACAGAGAGAAGGTGGGAGGGTTCTGATTGCTCCTGGTGGGAGTGGGCTGTTCCTTGTTGCCAGTGAAGGACACTGGGCAACATCCATTTGGTTGGAGGAGAGGCTGTTGGAGTCCTTTCTTGCAGGCCACTCTTACAGATGCATTTCAGGAGACAGCCGCCTGAGCTGAGGCCCCAACAGGGGCCTCCGAGTGTTGACCCAAGCCTTATTACTTGGTGACAGATGTGTGCCCTGAGGTTGCAGAAAGCAAATGGTTGGATGTATAAGTGATTGCAGGCTTTTATAGCCAGACCGGGTAAAAGCTTCAACCCAAATATGACTACATTATCCAAGAAGAGAAACTCACTGTGGATATCGGAAAAGATTCTCCAGTTCACAGTTTAAATAATTTCTTTTAAGAGGTTTTTTTTTTTTTTTTTTCCCTACAAGCCACTAGTGGTCCCCTATATGAGCTTTATCAAATTTCTCATTGGGATCAGGGGTCTGCTTTCCCTTCCCTAGGGACACCATTCTCAAGAAGGGAAATTTTATAAATTGGTCCCTTAATACAAATTTTATCTCCCTAAAATCCATTCTCCATAGGTGCAGTCAAAAGAGCTCTTAAAAATAGGAATCTAATGGTGCCTTCCCTTTGCCATCCTGTTGTTCTGGCAGCAGTAACTCTGTCCTTGGAGGTTGTCTAGGATTCAAATGCTCTGAACACTGCTTCCGTCCAGTGTCAGTTCCTTGTCCACTGGGCTCTCATGCACACGGTTGGCTGTTCTGACACTTGAACACCATAAGCTTCTCCCACCTCTGGTGGTTTCCTTCCCTGGAATGCTGCTCCTGAGTCCTTTGCTGGCCAGGCCTCCTCCCCATGCCCATGTTAACTTAAATCACATCTCCTCTGACAACCCATCTCATTTGAAGCCATTCTTTATTTATTTGTTTCTTCTTTATTGTTGTATCTTCTCCAGCATCCTCTCTCTCCAGAATGAAAATTCCAAGGGAACTGAGAGGCCTCATGTACTTCGCTGGCTGCTGTGTCCCCAGCATGTAGTCAACAGCCCAGGCTGTGGACGAAATGTTCATAAACATTTGTGAAGCTAATGAATAAATGAGAACAGTGGGAAGTTTGATCACTAGATGGTGACAATGGGTAACTTGGGAAAGGAGATCTTTGACTTTTTACTTGTTATACTTCTGATGTGCTTATTTCACAGCAAGAATGTGGTACTTTTGCTATTTGAAGGAAAAGGGAATATATTTTGTCAAATGTGAAGAGACCATGTGGTGGAGAGCACTCTGTGACCAATTATGCAGGCCCTGACTAGCCTGGGTCACCCACCATGGGTTTCCCATCTCTGTCCCAAGGGACATTGGGACTTCCATTGGTAAGCGGGAAAGCGTCATGCCACTTCTTAGAGAGGATTATTTGGTCAAACAGTCTTAACGTTTGGGGTTCAAGATATTAACTCTAATTCAGTTCAAGATGCTATTCCTGGGAAGAAGAAGGCAACAGCAGGACACTAATAGAAATAAAAAATAGAGTTGCCAGAAAGTGGTGATTCCAGGAAGAGAATGGACACCAAATGGACAGAGCAAGGAAGGCCCATGCTCCTGGTGATCTGTCCTAGAGGGAGACTGTCTGAGCACAGCTAGGTGGAGTTATGTCCCTGGGTGGACAGCAGGGAGGCAGGGGTTGCTGCCTTCCCTCTGGACTGGTCCAGCACTGGGAGAACAGGAAGGCCAGGGCTTAAAAGATAAGGGTGGGAGCAGGTCCACAGAGCCCTGGCACTTGGAGGAGATTCTAATGATCTCTTGGAGAAGCAAACAAAGTGATACCTTAACCTCCTTGAGGGCAAAACCATGCTGAAATTTGGGTGATATTGGTGTAGAGCATTTACAGTTTTTTGGGTGCACTGAAATTGATTTGTTATGGTCACTTGCTGTGATAATAATTGAAAACAATGATACCAACTTGTTGGGTGGAAGACATCATTTTAGGGAAGGCTGAATATTTATATTACTGACAATTTTCCTCAGAATGAAGAATTTGTTTGTATAGTCGCATATGTTGGTACACTCAAAATGATTCTGTATATTCAGATTTTCTACTTTTTCTGCAAGATAACAATAGAAAAATTGAACATTACTTTTTTTGAGGACTTATATAAGGTCTGTGCTAAGTGCAATATTTCAATATTTGTTGTCTCGTTAAGCCTAATGACAATGTTACAAGGTATAAAGGTACTCTGTTGGGGTTTTTTTCTAATTTACCATTGAGTAGACTGAGACCAAGAAAGATTAAGTAATTCATTCCATATTCAAGACTTATTAATGGTATGGGAGTTTCAGACCTAGAGAATCAGAGTTTTCTAATGCCTAAATCTTAATCACCACACACTATTTCTTTACAAAGCCAACTTTGTAAAGTTGGAAGGAGGAGATCTATGTGTGTGTATTTAGTTAATAATTTAGGGTAACTCACTTTTTGTCAATTTTTAAATTATTTCTGTGAAATGCAAATTATTTTGAAATATAGAAGGTACTTGTTTGTCCATAACTCAGCTGACTTAGTTTTTGTCTTGCTCTGACTGATCATTTTCTTAATAAGTATAAAAGTGAGACTTGATAAAAATATATACAATAAGTATAAAAGTGAAAGATTCCTCTCTTTACTCTTTTCCCCAATTCTTAGAAGCAAATAACCTTTAGGAATTTCTTGTGCAACTTCCCAGAAATGTATTATTTCTTTACAAGCTTATACCTGTATGAATATATGAACATACATTGAAAATAAAACACAAATAGACTTATGCTACAGAGAGTGTTCTGCAACTTGCTTTTTCCCCATTAAAATGTGCACATTAGGGCTGGGGATATAGCTCGGTTGGTAGACTGCTTGCTTTGCAAGCACAGGCCCTGAGTTCTAATCCCCAGCACTACAAAAAATAAAAATAAAAATAAAAAATAAATAAAAAAATGTGCACATCAACTCTGGTTCATCAATAAAAGATATGCAGATATGTGAGGGAAAATGTCCTTTGTAATTCATCGATTGTAAAAGCAAAAGACTAGAAACAACCTAAATATCCACCTGTGGATGTGTCTGATTGATTATGATATTACATAAACTGGATTACCGAGCAGCATTAAAATAATGATATATGCACTGAAGTGGAAAGCTGCCTTTTGTTGCTTCTTAGCCTCTATTTAATTTTCTAACTCAGGTAATGGTAAATATGCACATGTCCCCTACTATTATCTTGCCAAAACTAACACCTATGGTTTTGAGATCACATACTAGTTATTGCTAGTTATTGCTAGTAATTTCCTTTCTGAATAAGTCAGAAAATTTCCCCTGCCAACTGCAAAACAAATAATTTCTCCAGGTGCCCACAATGTGCCAAACTCTTGTTCTTCTCTTTCTTCCACAGAGAGGGAGAAAAGAGGCAATGGAAGGAACGTGTTTTCTTGTTCCAGTCCTACCTCTTTTTCACAGTGCCTTTTTCACTATCCCATAATACAAACTAAAAATAAAATGATGCTGAATACAACAATAAAAACACCCAAACAAAACCTGCCTTAAAAAGCTTAATAAATTATTCAGCAAGTGGGTATCTTTTCTAGGTTTTGAAGGGGTTGTCAAATTTCATTTCTGTAAATGCAACACTTCAGGGAAGTTTTAAGCCTCTGATACCTTTGTCGTGGTCTCCTTAGTGGAGCAGGCTGACTCAACATGTGTGACTCCTGTATCACCTTCCAGGGACTGTGGCTGCCTCCTCTTCCTGTTCCCCCGTGCCTCTTAAAGAACCACCTCTGGCCATGGCACATCACCTACTGATTCAGATATAAAGATGGAAAGTAGAAGTTTTAAGAACCCTTGTGATCAATTATTTACATTTATCTCCCTTAAACTCTTATTCTTGATCATATATTAATTCAATAACATTGGAATCAAAGAATGCATTTGAAATATTTCAAAGTTGATCCAAGGCAGGGTACCAGGCATTCACCCATCTACAGGTTCTGAAAGCCACTTGCTGTACCTGATATTAACCTTTCAGATGCTGGATTGTAGAAAGTTGCGGAAGGTGAGAAGCCAAGGTAACAAGGTTGACTGGGGAGAGGGACTCTGGGGTTTGGAAATTGTCTTGATATTTTTGTCGCCATCATAACTGTACTGGTTTGTATTCGTGATTATGCGGTGATTAAAATAATCCAGGGAAGAACAGTACCAATAATTGGAAAATTGAAAATATTCAATTCAGCAAATCTTTATTGAGTACCAACTGTGTGCCCAATGGGCATATAGCAATGACTAAGACACCCCACACCCAGCTCTCTCAAAGTGGTCTAGAGAGAAAAATAAAATCAGTGAAGAAAAACTGTTTTTTTGTTTGTTTGTTTTGTTTTGTTTTGTTTTTTAATCTCATAGGGACTAGTTTATGTACAACAGGGGAAATCTGAAGGAGTTTTGATTTCCAGGTACAATGTCAAAGGGCCAGCTAATTAACTCATAACAATTAAAGAAATAAATCGCCTTGAAAAAGATTCTATTGTCATGAGGAAAAAAGTTTTTATGTCTGTGAGCATAATTAGGGACTGGTATGGGCTGAGTCAACCTCAGTGGAGGTCTTAAAAAATCAAGGCAGACACTCTTATGCCTGGGTGGCATGGGCAAGTTCACCTCAAGGCCATGGGGAGGGAGCCACCAGCATGTCCATCTGCAGGTCGCCCACAGCTTGATGCAGTTTCTGTTTCCAAATGGTTGCTTTTGTGTAATGTAAGCAGTCCTTGAAGAAGTTTTATCAAAACCATGAGCAGAACTGAATCCTTCTTTCCTAAAAATAGCTTCTATGACACAAGATGAATTGTCTCAAATGGGTTTTGAAGGACCCTGTTCTGAATTCTGGGCCCTTAAGCTGTGGTTGACAAAGGCTCAGACAGATTTTCCCGGCCTTGCTGAGGAACTTGCGTGATCTTGTGTGGTATGTTTATTGAACATAGATGGCATGTATCTATTGAGTAAACAGGCCATGTTGCAGAGAAAATATCAGACAATCTTCCTCCTGGTGGCTGCTCCCCATGCGTCACTCTGTGAAAGCTGCTTGTTTTGTGGAAACAGACACATTTGGGCTCCTTTTGGCTCTGTGCAGCCAGCAGAAGAGCCAAGTCGAATCCCACTCTACCTTATGAATCATCCTCAATCTGCCGGCTGAGTGCTGGCTGAGACCACTTTGTTGGAGGGAAGAGGGTACAGAGCTGAATGGAAACATGTTGATTCTCAGATCTCGGGCCATTTGTAGTATAATTAGAAACATAATGTTTTGACTTAAAAGCGGATCACATCTGATAGGAGTGTCATTAAGATAGGGTAAATATTGAACTTTTTTGGTGTAATTCAATAGAGTCAGAACTTTGGTAATAATGAGATCATATCCAGTGCTCTTGGTATGAAATCACTTTGTTCTCCCTGATCCTTTAAGAAAGGTAGATGTGAAATCAGTCCAGAGATGTCACCAGCTTAATAATAAAGATATATGAAATCGATACCTCACCTCTGGGTGATTTTAAACTAAATATACAGCACTACTGGTTATTTGGGCATCTCATGGATGGGGAGAGGAAATGTGTACAATAGGCGGCTTGAACTCAATGCGAGCAGTGCTAAGCACACATTTTGAAAAAGTAATGAGACAAATATCTATACCCTATGTACATGTATAAATATGCAAATTGTATGATTCTACTTTGTGTACAACCAGAAAAATGATAGTTGTACTCCATTTGTGTACAATGACCTAAAATTAAAAATAAATAGATCAATCAATCAATCAATAAATAAAAACATTTTTAAAAATGTTGTATGTGTGATCACTTAAAAGTTCATTAACTACTTCTAGCCTCTCCATCTTGGGATTTTATTAGAATAGTTGTAAATACAGATGGCTCCCAACTCATGATGTTTCAACTTATGATTTTTTGACCTTATGGTGGTATGAAAGCAATGCACATTCCATAGAAACTAGACCTTGAATTTGGAATCTTCCTCTTTCCCTGGGCTAGCAGTAAGCTGTAGGATCCTCTCTCATGATGCTGGGCAGTGGCCTTGAGCCATAACTTCCCATCGGCCACCTGATCACAAGGGAACAGCCAATACTCTGCAGTGTACTGTGTCGCTGGCATTGTCTTCGGCTCTAAGTATTTAATAAATGACATGAACTTCCATACTTTGTTATAAAAATCAGGTCTGTGTTAGACGATTTTACCCTCCTGTAGCCAATAAAAGTGTTCTGAGCACATTAAGGTAGGCTGAGTTGGCTATGGTGTTTAGTTGGTTGAGTGGAATAAATTCACTGTCAACTTGGGATATTTCCAACTTACAATAGGCGTGTGGGGGAGGTAGCCCCATTGTAAATCAAAGAGCATCTGTTCTAGAATTGACTTCTCTGATGGATGGACATGCACATGTTGGCCTTCTTAAATCTACCATCTGGCCCATGTGATGGAATGTGGTGACACAGGACCATGCTGTCATGCCTGCTTATGTAGGTCCAGTGCACAGTGGGAGCCTGACAAGATCGTAGTTCTCAAGAAGTATTTCTTGAGGGATGAATGCAGGAGCAAACAAGAAAAATTTTGTCTGGGCACTCAGAAGAGGATCTGAGTTTTATGGGTGTGTTTGCTTTGTTTTATGTTGTTTCCCCAGGATCTGGAGCCTTAACAGTCTGTGTTTCAAGTGAGAAAACCTTAAGATATTTATTAAGGTTTCTGTTCTGTACCATGAATGGCACTGATGTAGAGGCTTAAAGCAACACGAAGTATGAGCTCAGTTTCCCAGGTCAGATGTCCAGGACAGCTCAACTGGTTTTCCCACTGCAGGTCTCAAGGTTGAAATCAAGATGGCAGTCAGGCAGGACTCTGGAGACTCAGGGTCCTCTTTTAGGTTCATGTGGTGGTAGGATTCAGTTTCCTGGGATTGTAAGACTGAGATCCCTGTTTGTTTCCTGAAGGTCAGGCTGGGATTTCTCTGTTCCTATTGGCCACCCATGTTCCCTCTTGTATAGTCCTTTCATTTCTTCTCATTTTTCTTCCCTTCGTCATCCTCCTCCTTCTCCTCCTCCTCCTCCTCCTCCTCCTTCTTCTTCTTCTTCATCTTCTTTTCTCTCTCTCTCTCTGTGTGTGTGTCTCTCTCTGTCTCCTCTCTTTTCTTTTTCAGCCATATTGGGGATCAAAACCAGAGCCTCATGCATACTAGGCCAGTGCTCTACCTCTGAGTTACACCCCTTGCCCCAACCCTTCCATCTTCTAACTTGCAATGCTATTTAGGGTCCTTTCCACCCTGAAAGGCTCACATGGTTAAATCAGGCCCATCTAATTATCTTAAAGTCAACTTGACTTGAGATTTAAATTTCATCTGCCATTCTTAGATTTGCCTTTGATTAAATAATTAGGGGAAGGAGAGGCTCACTTTTAAGATTCTGCCTATAGCAGGGACCATTAATAAAGAACACAGAGTGGGAGTACAACTGTTATAGGGTCTGCAATGCAGTCAGGAACCCTGCTGAAGGACTTTCAAATTAAAAAGAAAATTGAACATGTTGCCAGCTGTAGAGTTCATGATGCTCGTTTATGGGTCAGGTCAGCTGCCTACTTTTGGTGGGTCACCCCTGCACTAGGTCAGCCCTTCCAGTTATAGGGCAGTTAATCTGCTGCTCCAATATGATTTATCCAAGGCTGTGATTCTAGGTAATAACCTAAGATATATTTTTGACTATTTTTTTTTTTTTTTACCAATTGGTTGCTTTTTAGGGTTATCATCCAAAGTACCACAAACCTGGTGGTTTAAACAATAGAACCGTGTTGTCTCACAGTCCCAGAAGAGAAGCCTAAGATGAAGGTGTTGGTAGGGTTGGTTTGTTCTGACTCTGCTCTGGATCTCTCCCCACTGCTGGTGGCTTGTTGGCATTGTTTGGTGTTCCTTGGTTTATAGAAGCATCACCCCAATTTCTTGTTTTATCTTCATGTGGCATTCACCCTGTGTGTATGTCTGCAATTTTCACTTTTGTGAGCATATCAGTCACCTCGGCTCAACTAATTCAATCTGCAACAACCTTGTGTCTAAGTGTGGGTACATTCTGAAGCACTGGAGGGTGGTCAAGACTTTAGTACATGAATCTGGGGGAGAGGAAGTTCAACTCAGAATACCCAGTGTTGATGTCCCTCTTCTCAATTCCTTTCAGTTCCTCTATCAGACACAGGATTTGTTATCAGATATCTAGGTTACTTCTACACTGTCTCCTTACCCCTGTTGACATTCATTTGAGAAGTACTTTCTGTGCCTCTAGGCCTGCTACAGGCTTTATAGAGCAACTTGGGACAAGCCCTCTCAAGGAACTCTTGTGGTAACTCTTCTGTACATGGAGTCAGATGAATTGTCCTGAAACTTTGGCCTTATCTTGTCGATTTCTGCAGAAAAACTTCTAGTAGCTCCTTTAGGTTTAAGGACAAAGTTCAAATTCCTTAAGTAAGCATCAAAATTTCTCCTTAATCTATTTTTCTAGTTTAGACTCCTACTTCTGTACAATATGGAAACTCTACTTAAGCTAGACTGGTTTCCCCAGAGTTCCTCAGTGATTTCTGTCACATGTGCTGAGGGGGAACCACATGTGACATGTTCTCTACTTCATGCAAGTCCCCTCAGGCTTGTCTCCTCTGCTAGGTCTCCATGGACTCTGGACCATTGTGACTTTTCCTCTTCTGTGGGTACTGCTTAGCATACAGCTTTTCTTCCGACAACTCATTGAGATAATTTATTATGAAGTTCTTTACTTTTGTAAACTATGTTAAAATTTCATAAGAAAAGTTCTCTCTCTAGGTCATTAATATCTCCTCACTAGTAACCGGGAATTACCCTTAGAGATCGTATTGTAAAATCCTGTAATTTTAAGATGCAGAGACCTAGAGTGGTTATTACATGGCTCATCTAAATCCATGTGAATCTAACCGTCTTCTTTGACTTCTAGAACTTTCCATGGGGGTCCAATAATTACTTAACAAAGAACAAATAGAAGGCTGGGAGCAAAGAAAAACTTTCATTTTTCTTTTCTTTTAGAAAATTTTCTATTGTAATCTTTTATGTAAGGAATTTTGAAAGTGGTAATTCTTCAGTCCTCCATTGTGCTCCTGGAATAATGCTTCTCAAAGATTTCTGCATATTATCTCTAGATTCATAGCCCAGCATAAATATCCACAAGGGTCTGAGGGCACTGTGCAATTATGTCTGCTGTATGCAAGTTATTTCTCTAATGTGTTAGATTTTATTTCCTAAATTAATGCAAAATTCATATTCTCCTCAATATCTCCATTTCTTTGAGTTTAAAAATAGTTTCTAAGAAGTTAGTATTTTCCCATGACATCAAGTAAAAATGGTGCCCAGGTGGGGCCAAGTTTTCCTCCATGATTGACTTACTTGCAGACATGACCAGTGAGGCAAAGGGACCCACACTGGGCAGTTCTGACTCACACTCTTTCAATCAGACCATCTTTGTTCTCAGTACTTTATGTTTGGAACTTTCAGATCAGACTTTATTTGAAGTAGTTTTAATATCTTAAAAGAGATTGAAGACCACTGTCTAGGAAACTGTTTTCATGTTTAAAAAAAAAACTGGCAGCATTTAAGGGACTCAGAACCAAGTAACATAATGGCAGGAAGTGTTTTGGGAAGTTTCATGTAAAACAGAAATATATTCTGGTCAACACAGCAGAAGTGACAAGTTTATCTGTTTCCTCCCCAGACTACACTGTCATGATATAAAAGGGTATGCGCACTCACAAACACAAACACAGAGAGGCAAATTAAATGAGAGAGAAATAGCAACACAGTTTTGAAAAGCAGTCTAGAATGAGTAACTGACTAAACAACATAAAAAATAAGAAGTTTACACTTAAGCAAGCAGTGGATGAAGCTTATGAAGAAGTTGCCATGCACCGTGGAACCACAGGAAAACTTGGGGACTGGAGGCATCAGGTGTGTCTGAAAATGATGGGCTGGAAACAGAAGATGTGATTGAACTTGTGAATGAGAAGAAGTTAGACATTGCGGATACTTGGTTCTATGATATTTAGTTGAGGGACTGTCCTTCCCTCACTCTGATAGAATATTAGCAATTTAGTATTGGAAGACTTTTATCCAGAGGGCTTTGCACTTGAGTATATCAGGGATGCTATACTGTAATAGGTTTAATTGAAAGCCTGAATACTGAATATTGAACTCACCATCCCCAAACCTTCTTCCCTCATTCATTCCTCAGCAATTTACCAATTAAGAATTATACTCCATTTCTTTAGCCAATTATTTGAAAATATTGCTGATCATAAAAATGTAATATATATAATCAAGAAATAGCATTTTTATCAACAAAATATTATTGACAATACAGATGTCTAATATATAACTGAGTAGTTGGTGACATTGTCTACAAAGGAAATTTTGAATTCAGATTTATTCGTCACTTTGCTAGACATCTGGAAATTGTTTGCCTTCATCTCTTTACTCAGTCATACCCCTTTCTCAAATTGTTTATGTTTACTCATGTCCAGTTTTCTCAAACTTTCCCTGTAGTCATCCTCCTTTAGTGGAACCAACCTAGATACCCTTCAATAGATGAAAGAATAAAGAAACTGTGGTATATATACACAATGGAATATTACTCAGCCATAAAGAAGAATAAAATTATGGCATTTGAAGGTAAATGGATGATGTTGGAGACTGTTATGCTAAACGAGATTAGCCAATCCCCAAAACCCAAAGGCCAAATGGTCTCTCTGATAAATGAATGATGATGCAGGGTGGCAAGAATGGAGGAAGGATAGATAGCATGGAGGGAAGGGAGGGGTGGGGTTGGGGTGGGGGTAATAATAACAGAATGTGTGACAGACATCATTGCCCTGTGTACATGTATGAATGCACAGATGGTGTGACTCTACTTTGTGCACAACCAGAGAAACAATAGCTGTACTCCATTTGTGTTCAATGGATCAAAATTACATAAATTAAAAAAAATATTATCTAGAATAAATCAACTGTCTATTCTGCAAGAAAAAAAAATTATACTCCACTAAGCAAGAGACTGAAGACAACAACTTATCAAAGTCTTCAAATTTCTGAGGAGAAAATATTTCTTGCATTGGATTCTATACCCAGCACAGCTATCGAATGTGAAGGTAGTAGTTTTTCAAGTTTTAGATATTCATGACTTTAAAGAGCAATTGTCTATGTATCCTTTCTCAGGAAGCTACTGGAGGATGTGTTCCACTCAAACAAGGGAATGAACCAAGAAAGTAGGAAGATATGGGTCCTAGGAATCAGGTTATCCAACATCTAAGAGAGGGTGAGATATCCTCAACATGTCTAGGGAATGATCCATCCAGAGTGAGAATCTGTCCACATCTCAGGTGGACAGAGAATGGTCAGGCAAGAGTGTCACTGAGATGGAAAAAATAAACAGATAAAGTCTATCTGATGTATTTGAATGTAGACGGAGGGATTTGAAATATATATATGTATATACATATATATATACACACACACACACACAGACACAAATATTATATAATTGTATATATACATTAACAATTTTAAATAATACAATAAAATAAAGATTTTATTAACTTTAGAAAAATTAAAAACTTATTAGAGGAATGTGTTGCCTTTGTAGTAAACAATGCATTCATAATATTTATTTATTTACCCTGCACCATGACATTACACCATATTGGAATACTTGGGGTAGTGGTGGGGGACTTAAGTGTTGTGTGTGCACACACAGAGCAGTTAATGGTTGCTAGATTATCACCTATAGTAGAAGATGAACATTAAATCTGAAAATTTTTGGAATTTGCAAAAGTGTAGAGAAATAGTAAAAGAAATTGGTAAGTGGGTAAAATGGTTAGCCTCTGGCCAATGGGAATTAGGGAAAGCAATAGGATAGACAGTTTTTATTTTGTCATGAAATTTACAGATCGATTTGTCAATATGTATGTGAAACTTTGACAAAAGTAAACATTAAGTTAAAAAAAAATAAGAACTTAGACTTGTTTTCTTATTATTTATTGGACATGCCAAATCATCCACAGCAGTGCTGGGTGCAGAGTTGGTGCATAACTGATTACCTAGAGGTTTGCCCTTCTGGCTCCTTCTTATCTCTGGGAGAAGGCGGGGAAAGATAGATCCCACTCAGCGGTTGCCTCATAGTGAGATTACAAAGGAAGGAGAGTGTGCAGAAGTCTAGTTGTGACATCATTGTTGACATAACACTCCAGTGTGAAGCATTCTGTACAGACACTGGATTAGCTGCTCCTCTTTGGAATTTTCAGAGTATAACTAGACATGAGTTCCTTTCTGGCCATTTCCACTTTTGCAATAAAATAAACTGGATCCTGGCATTTTTATTTTTATTTATTTATTTATTTTGCCTACCTCATCTAATGCCAGGTTTGCTCTCTGCTGTGTTTTCTAAGCCTTCCCACTTTGCAGTTTCCTTGTGACATCTCCATTCTCTCAGGTCTTCTGTTGATAAATTCCAGTGCTTTTGATTTGGGCTTATGTTGGTCTCATGAGCTGATATTTCCTTAACTCTCTTTTCTCTTTCTCTGCTTTTGACTCTTATTTTTCACCAACCCTCCTCCAACAGGATTTATGGTTTAAAATTAATTTTAAGTTCCACTGAGATGATTAATACATGATATTCACAAATACCTTATGCAAAAAGAAGCTACTCCTGTTCAACATGCTCCAAAGTATCCACTTTATATCTTTCTGACATTCAAGGTGAAGAAACAATTCTTTCTTTATCAATACAAGCAACATGCCTTTACTTTCCTTTGCCCATGTTTGTACAGTGTTTTATTTCTGTGTTTTCCCTACAATTGGACTTGATGGTAATTTAACAGAATACAGTCCACCTAAACTGAAGAAATATGCACATTTCCTTTACATACCAGAAAAAGTGCCAAGTTACTTGTAATTTCTTTTTATTTTTCTCTTGTTCTGCCTTTTTTTTCTTTTCTTTATTTTTTATTGGTTCTTCTTAGCTATACATGGCAGTAGAATCTATTTTGATAAAGTTACACAAGTATAGAATATATTTTATTCTAATTAGGAATTTTCTTTTGATTAAATACCCAAGCAAGTCCCATGCTGATTTTCTAGAGAAAGATTTTTAGTACTGTTTTTGTCTTCCAGGGAGACAGATTAAACCTACAACAATGCACAAAGAACCTAAATGTAAAGGTCTTTTGGGCAATATTAAAATTAAGCCAGGCCACTGCGAATCCATAATGCTGCAGGTGAAATGGACGTGGACAGAAAACTAACTGTGAAAGGCCATAGAAATCAGCTAGCCAGAATGGTCTCTCCCTCTCTCTCTACCATCTTGGACTCAGTGAACCAGCAACAGAAGTGTGGCGTATTGATGGGGGGATTGGCACTAAGCTCTGTGGGTTGAGACACAAACACCTCTTGGATGGGATCATTGAACTCACCATTCCATTTTGCTGAGTGACCCTTCCCAGGACACAGTGGTTCATTCTGGAGAAGTTGGAGTGGAGCAGAAAGTCAAGACCTGGCTTGGCTCTGCAGATTGGCAGAATGACCTCGGGCAGAACACTGGGCCAGGGAATTCAGGCAGATGTGGATATAAGAAAGAAGTTGTCGTAGCTGGGGCTATAGCTCAGTGGTAGAACTCTTGCCTACCACGTGTGAAGCACTGGGTTTGATCCTCAACACCACATAAAATTAAATAAATAAAGATACTGTGTCCACATACAACTAAAAAATATTTTTAAAAAAGGGGGTGTCAGTAGTTGGGAAATTCTTTTTAGCAGCTGTACCCAAGGCAGGTCTTGAGATCTGGGGATGATGACTCCTACATATTCAGTAGGACAGAGGGCCTCTTCCCTTCTTGACTCAGGAAGTTCATTCTCAAGGCACTGAGGGGCCAGTTGGAGATTTCAGGAACCTGGCAGTCAGCCCCAGGTCAAGTCCTGGCCAGGCAGGGAAGGAATTTCAACCTCAGGCAATGGCAATGCTCAGGATAGGAAAGTGCTCTCTGTTTGAGGAGGTTGCCGGGGAGTCTGAGCAGGACCAGCATTGCACTAGGGATGAGAGCATCTGTGGGAGTGGGAGGGAAGCTGGAATCATCCCCTCCCTCAACTTCAGGGCCCCAAAGACAACAGAAGAGCAGTGGAAGCCAAGGGTGAGGATTTGAGGAAGTAATCGCCTATTTGCATCACTGTCATTGAAAGGTTCCCGAGAGGCTTCTAAATTATTCCTTTGGACAGAGGTCCAACTTGGCTATTCTATGACTGATGCTGGCAGTTATGACTGTCAGATGTGCTTTGGCATAGAGCAAAGGACTTGGGAGATTCTAGGATTGTTTAGAAGACACATGACTGCATCCCTGTTTAGGTCAACCATCCAAGAGCAATATGTCCACCATTCCGCATCGCTAATACCAAGACCACTTGGACAGCATCATAATGACATCCCTCCCTCTGGGTGTAGTGCCTCCTGAGCCCTGAGCTTGCAGAGCAGCTGTTGACTCCATACATCTGGCACAATCTCACTGGACTGAAGGTTTTGATATTCTGTTCAAGGTTCAGCAAACAGCATCAGGAAAATCCCAGAATGCCTGGCCTACTTGGCCAAGGGAATGAGAGGCAGATCCTCTGTTTTCCCTTCCCCGCCATCCATGGCAGTTGTTCAGTTCTCCTTTGCAAGTCTCCTGATTTCATCAGAGGTGGAAAGAGAGGAAAGATGTCCATGATCTCATAGGCACATTTCAATGGCACAGAGACACTTGCAATTAAAACACACACACACACACACACACACACAAAGTGAAGAAATACTCTATATCTAAAAGTCAAATTTTCCCAAATTTCAACTTTCAGGAAAATGGTTTCAAACCAGAATTCAGGAAATAAAACTCATACACTGACATCATTATGCTCGGCCCCTCAGTTCCTCACACAGGGCTGCCAACTCTAACTTCCCAACAAATTCTTAATGAAGTAGCTCTTCTATGCACATGGGGTTACTCACAGCATCTAGAATGGGATAAAACATCCTGTTTATGGCCACCACACACTGTGAAGGTGCAAAGACACATGTGCAATTAATCTGTAATGACATATTATGTCATGCATATACATCTATGCAATTAAGAAAGCTCTTTTCCAGAGTATCTATGTATCCCTTCAAAATTTCGAATTTCTTATGTTTATTATATATTCTATGTAATTTTTTTAAAGTTTGTGAATTCAAAGGATGAACTTTCCTTATCTGGAAATTTTCATTATGTGAAATACTTCATTTCCCAAGAACCCAAATGAAGTGTCACCAGTATATTCTGTTTGTTTATTTTTCCTGTAACACCATTCTTAGATACCTGCTTCTTCTAAGCCTCTGCATTGCAAGTGATTTTTCTCCATTCCATCCTTTTTCTTGGTTAAAAGCAAAATCATCCGCAAGCTTGGAGGAAAACTGTTTGCAGTTGCTTGTTGAGAGGGTCTGCTTGGAAGGCTCTGATTGATTTGTGAGGGACGAGAAATTTAAACCGCATCAATCGCATTTCTCCAGCGCAAGTGTCCAGTGCCTCATTAGAATCTCTGGCTTTTCTTCTGACCCCTGTTGTTTCACGTGATTTTATAAGCTGTCTGCTTCTAATAAATGAAATTATATTTCTGCAGGACTCCTGCCAGCAATCAAAGAAAACTACCCTGCACTCCCCAGGCCTGGGCATTATCAGAATCCTTGTCCCAGCACCAAGATGTAATGCAGAATGGCTATTTGTGTTTTGCTAGTCTGACAGTTCCAGAGAATTCTGTAAAAGGCAAGTGCAGATGTCAAACATTAGAACTGGAAATAGCTGATTGGAATTTTAAAGATTTATTGCAGATTATGTGACCTTACTAAAAGTTGGCTTTCTGATGAGACTGGAGCTTCCAGAACCTCAAGGTCTGGGATACAAGATGATTTGGTCTGATTCCACAAGTGGAATCAAGTCTGATTCCCTGGTGGCTACTCTTTTGTTAAAAATCTGCCTATGTCCCTAGAAGCATACATACCCCTGAAAACCTTCATTTTTAAAAAAAATTATGTTCCCAGATAATGTGCTATGGCATTGTGAAAATGCAGAGAACTCAACACACAACACTCTGACTCTAGAATTGACTGTTTCTGTATGCACATGTGCATGTGTGTGTGTGTGTGCGTGCGTGTGTGTGTGTGCATGTGTGTGTAAGGGCACCAAATGAGAATGTGATGGCAAAGGAGTTGAAATTCTGAGCACATCTAACTTACTCACAGTTGCTTAATTTTAAACTTTAAGGTGTAAAAAAAATTCCCCAAAGTTTGGAGAGAGAAACTTCACCTGGATTGGATCTGAGATCATCTCAGTGTGGAAGGTACATTTAAAATGAGTGTATGATTAGGAGCAGCTCTGGCTTCCTGTGTGTGGAGTCTCTGTGTGCCCATCTGTTCTGGCTCTCTTATCAATCAAGGACCACACGCCTCCCTCCTCACATGTCAGGCATGAATATTTTCTTCAGTTCTGTTGAATCCCTGTCAAAACCTCCCAGCATAAGGAAGGAGAAAGGGTTTGATTACAAAATATTCAATTACCAATGACTGTTCAAAGCATCATGAGCTGAGGCTCAGGGTAGGCAGGGGAGCTGGGTTTGGGGATGGGAGTTATTTTTCCAAGGTTGCTAAAATATCTTAGGCAAGTTTGATCTAGAAATGCATTTCCAAAGATTTGTCCCTACTGAATAACTTAGCCAGAGTCACCTACTACAGAATGCTCCTAAGCTGAAGTCATCCTTGCTTTTATTGAAGTCTCAAAAAAAAAAGAGGGGGGAAATGTCATTCACTGGACTATTAATTGGTATTCATAAGGCAAAAACTCGATTTCCCCAGAGAATCTGTTTCCACACAATTTCATATTTATGTAATACATAGCAATAAATAGGGGGGCCATTATGTTTTCTTAGAGTTTAAAAGGAATTGTTTTTGGAATTAGTAATGGTTTTAATGTGGAAATTTAAGAAAAGAAGAAAGGAGAGAGAAGGGAGGGAGGGGGAGGAGAGAGGGAAATGTGGGGAGAGAGAAGAGGGAGAGAGAGAGCAGGATCTCAGCATGAGCGAGCAGACACAAGCTCTCTGAGGCTGCAGGGTGAAATCAAGCAGGCTCCAGGTCTGAATCTCTCAACATGCAGCTCAGCCTCTCAGATCCTACATCTTTCGCTGGCATGCCAAGATCTGATGGCTTCATCTGAAGTCTGCACCTCTGAGTCTATCTTTCCATAGGTTCTGGGAACTGGTGGTTTCTTGATCCTTTGGGAAAGGGTTTATCATTCTGTTAGTTTTGCTTGTCTTGATTTGTTGATCACGGTCACTCTTCAAGACAAAGTGTCCACCCCAATCGAAATCTGAGAGTTGCTTGGAATCCAACTTTTCTGAGGCTCTCAAGTACCAGTACACTAAAGCAGATCAAATGTCCAGGTCTCTGCAATTTACCCTTCAGGTAAACCCATGCCTTCTCTGCACTCAACCATCCTGGCTCTGACAACAGGCAGGGGCTCTTTTCTCCAGAGGGGTGGCTTGGTGGGAAGCAGCAAGCCCTGCCTAGTGCCACAGGATGCTCTGTGCTCCCCCACCAAGACCCCTGCCTTTCCGGAGGGAGCAGCACAGGCGCTGAGCGGTCTCCCTGTTAATGGTCACATCTATCGGTCACTCTGCTCCCGCGGCTACAGGACAGTGCACAGGCAAGATGTTGAGTTGAGGGAGGATCTTTTCCTTTCTTGGAGGGCTTTGATTTCATTTCATCTTTAAAGTGGGTGAAACACTTTCCGCCCTCCATGAATCTCATGAATGTGCTTCTCTTCCTTTGCTCCCCTCCCTTCTCTGGAGAAGGTGGGGCAGGGAGGAGGGGATGTAGGGCTGGATTTTCATGAAGACCATCATCTTTGTTCTTTGAACTCTTTAATCCAGTCTAAGAACTGAGATATCAGCTGCCTTCTTTGAGGATGTCCAAAGCATTCTGATAGTTGTGTGTGTGTGTGTGTGTGTGTGTGTGTGAAAAGTCAGTTATGTTTGCAACTGTAGCCACACATCTCTTAAGGACGCGTTATGTTCTGAGTAGGAAACAACAAACAAATATTTCAAAATAAATTTCGCAAATAATTAGCAAGTGCCAGATACAAGCTAGGCATTGTAGAGGGAGTGGTAATACATACTTGGAACTTGCCTTCCTAGAGCTAATGCTATCAAGGTAACAGACACTGGAAAATGACTTCAGGGGACATTAGAGGCAATTTAGGAAAAAAGGAAGATTTTGATAGTGAGTAATCCTCCTCTGTGAACCATAAATGGTACTCAGATATTCTTTTTAAAATATAATGTGCAAAGAAATATCGAAAGCTTTATACAACAATACAGATGATGAAGAATCCAGGTGGGAGCTGGGACTGATCATTGGTTATAATCTTCCTAAATTAAACACGATGTAAGAACACATGTTGGGATCAGAAAAAAAACACATGGCACTGCGTGATACAAAAGGATGTGCCTGGAAGGAGCCATGCTGCTCTCCTGAAAGGGAAATGCTTAATAACACAGGTGCTTTGAGAGCTCCCACTGAACAGCGAGCTACGTGGAAGCTGAAAATGCTCTAGGAATTCCCATACTTCCAATGGGCAAGGATTTTCAGTGCTGTTACTCTGTCCTAACCCAGCCAATGGAGAGGCAGTTCTTTTCTTTTCTTTTTTTTTGGAGGAGTACTGGGGTTTGAAGTCACAGGCACTTGATCACTAGCTACATCTCCAGCCCTGTGTTGCGTTTTATTTAGAGACACGATCTCACTGAGTTGCTTAGGGTCTTGCTAAGTTGCTGGGGCTGGTTTTGAACTCCTGCCTCACCCTCCGGAGCCACTGGGATTACAGGTGAAGATCACCACACTCAGAGATGGAATTCTTTTTTTAAAAATAAATCATGCTTCAAAGAACTTTACACTTAGAAGAAATCTTGAAGACCTCTTTCCAATTCTCTCAGGGTATTCCCTTGCTTGTATTCCCCTCATTTGTTTAACAGTAATATTTCTAATTAAAATAAAAATTATGACTCACATGCAAATGGTTCCATGTGCTAGGCTAAGCAATTCACATGCCTTATTTGAGTTACTGAGGATGGTCAGTCTCTTATCTTTGTTTTATCGATAAACCATCAGACTCGAAGGGTTTTGTAACTTGCAGGGAAGTGATGAGTTGGGCATATGTCTGATTTCAGAGCATGTACTTGTACTATTACCAGATATGGCCTCTCACGCTTAATTAGTTTAATTTTTGTGTTTCTATTAAACAATTTCAACAAACATGATGGTTATTTAATAGAGAGGGGAACAACAGAGGAATCAGGTCTAGAGGATTTCAAAGCACAAATAGGTGCCAAACACAGCCAATAAAGAAAATGGCAGAAATATGGTCATCTTGCCCAGCACTCCTTGGATTCTCCCCACAGGATTAAGTCTTTAACTTTAACTTTAATTCTGAATGTGCCATTTCTTTCTTTCTTTCTTTCTTTCTTTCTTTCTTTCTTTCTTTCTTT
>JAJEJO010000452.1:586965-602480 GCA_020662805.1 Glaucomys volans | reverse complement strand
TTTCTTTCTTTCTTTCTTTCTTTCTTTCTTTCTTTCTTTCTTTCTTTCTTTCTTTCTTTCTTTCTTTCTTTTTTCCCTTGCAGTGCTGGGGATTGAACCCAGGGCCTTGTGCTTGTGAGGCAGGCATTCTACCAACTGAGCTATATCCCCAGCCCATGAATGTGCCATTTCATCCCTGGCTGAGGAAAGACTGGGAAAGAGAAAGGAAGTTTTCAGAAAATATGCTTGGAAGAGGGAATGAAAGGGTGGGATGACAGAGGCATGAAAGAGGTTTGGTAATTTATATGGAAGAGACCTCCAAATGGATCTTTTTATGCAGGAACATTTAGAGAGGAGAAATCTGGAAACACCAATCAAAATAGTAATAACATTACTAGCTTGACTTCATCAGGTGTCCCAGTAACAGGAAATTGTTCTCACATTTCCATCTTCTTTTAACCTAAGAAAAGTACAGCAGCCTCCTCTCAGCTCCTTTGCAACTAGAGAGAAGTCGTAAGGAAGTCAGTGAACCTGCTACTATGGCTGAACTGCATTCCCCAATTCATGTGTTGAAGTTCCGTTCAGTACCTCAGAATGTGACCTTGTTTGGACACAATGTCTTTATGAAGAAAGTTAAAGTGTAGATATTAGTCTGATCTAATATGATGGATATCCTTATAAGGACAGGAAATATGGACACAGATGTGTACAGAGGGAAGACGGTGTGAAGACACAGGGAGAAGACAGACATCTACAAGCCAAGAAAAGAACCCTCATCAGGAGACCCCTCCTGCTGCCTCCTTGATCTTGGACTTCCAGTCTCCAGAACCGTAAGAAAATTAATTTCTGAAGTTTTAACCACACAGTCTGCTGTACTTTGTTGTTGCAGCAACCCTAGCAAACTAATGTGGGTGCCCTCCCTCTGATTTTGTCCCTTGCATCTTTATTTAATGTTTATTTACCAAGAGCTGAGCTATCCAATATGGTAGCCATGAGCTACACATGTCTAAATAAATTTATGTTACATAATACTAAGTGGAAGTAGAAATTCTGCTACACTAGTGATATCTCAAGTACTAACTAGTCCCCTATGACAACCTATGGCAAGTGGTCTTTCTGTTGGACCACAGGCTTAGAACATTTCACCATCATAGAATGTTCTATGGGATAGGCCTGCTTGAGACTAGATTTAATTTAATTGTACAGTAAATCTTATAGCAGAAGAAGATACAGGGTAAGAATAAATTGAATTTTGAGCAAATTTTTAAGATACAGACTGGGAAGATTGTCAGGCTTAGTTTAGGTTTCCCCAAAATGAGAAATCGCAAGAAAAGATCAGGTATGTGTGTATGTGTGTGTGTGTGTGTGTGTGTGTGTAAAATTCCTTTATGAAATCACATGTTATCCTGAATGGAATTTCTAAGCCTCCATATCTTCTAGCTCTTAAACTATCATTTCTTTTCCCAGTGCTGGAGACCAAACCCAGGGCCTGTGCACATTAGGCAAGGATTTTGCCACTGACCTATAACCCCAACCCCGCCCTATTTAAATTCTTAATATGATGCATTACTTAAGTTAATGCCTTTAAATGTATTGCAAAAATTTCAATGGTATCCCTCAACAATGACTGAGTCCTTGCTTCTCCTGGCAGAGAAATAGTTGAAGCACTCTTTTAAATGAATAGTGACAAAATGGATTTGAGAAGGGTCAGAGATTTCTCAGATTATCTCAGGATAATGTGTATATGTTCATGCTCACAAGTGAATTATGGGTCAGGAAGGTAGAAATATTAAGTAAATTAGAACAAAATTAAAAGAGTGGATAGTAGGGAAGGGGGAAATTCCAGGTGGAAATTGTACTGGTGGATTAATTATCTCAGAAAACCCATAATGCTTCAGTGAGTCTCCAGAAGACTGAGGATGGGAACTTCTCTGAGTTCCCAGAAAGGGATTTGAATCCAGCTGAGGCTAAAGTGTGAAGAGGACCTACCCGTCATTCAAATTCTGTAATAAATTAAATCATGAGGAAGAAGACACACTAGAAATTCATGCAAGAAGTCAGCATAAAATGTAAATATAGGCCAGTAAATGAGTCTCCTAGTTATTATCCAGACAAGCTTTCAGTGAAAAAAAACCACCACAATGCATTAATACAGGTACACTGAGGTGTAATTAAAATCCCAACCCTAAAAAGAAAAAAAAAAAAAAGAAAGAAAAGTAAGTTTGGCTTCCCCTCACTTATGAAGTAGCAGGATTGTCTTCTTAAGACAAACTTTGCCTAGTTACAGAGGAAAGTGTAGATTAGTGTAATACATAGGTCAGGTACAACTCATGTGTGAGCCGGGATGTGGGAGGACCTTAGAGAAGGAGGAAGGCCCTGCTCACCCTGAGACCGGCTTCGTCTGACTCATGGCTGTGAAATGGGAGGGCTCAGTGTGCTCAGGCTGAGCCCTTGCTAAGCTTAAAACATAAGTACTTAAATTATTTAATTATGTCTCAAAAGACAGGGTTTTGTAGGACTGCAACTAAAAGCACATAAGCATTATAAGCTGAAATTTGAAAGATGAGCAGAAGCAGGCATTGGTTATAATTGTTTGAAAATTACTAAATTCGATTCTCTAGCTGGCAGGTGAGTGGGTATGCTATGCTTGCTTGAGAGCACAGAATTCAGGCATTTCCACTGAAGAAGGAGCAAACGACACATTTCTTATTTCTGTCGTCCTGTTAAGTCAGGAGGGGAGAATTAGGGGGAATAATATTTATGTGTTGAGCGGACATGTACTGAGACTTGCTCTCTTACTCAAATAAAGTGGTTTATAGTTTTACCTGAAGGTGATGTTAAAGTAGAAGTGTTACTAGTATTATTAATTTGGAAATATTCATTAACGTTAAGTGATAATTCTTTGTTGACACAAAGTTGGAATATAGTGTGATTCTGTTTTTAGGTTTTGGGGAAAAAATACAGCTTTTAAGAAAAAGCAGTGTTCAACTTGACAAAGAACAAGACAATTTTCCCTTGGTGACGTCAAGCAGGGGCTAGGTATTATAAAGGGTACTAAATGGCCTTCGGAGTTCCATGATTCAAAGAATTTCACATGATAAAGCATTATTTCACCTGAAGGCTGCAGATGCTGGAGTGAGATGAGCTCTAGGAAGACTTGACTTGAAAAGCAAGAGGAAGGCGCTTTAGACTGAAATGCCTGAGAACAGTGCAGATGCTTTGGTCACACTGGTCAGTGTGAGCGGCTATTACAAGTCTATTTTAATGTCCATGCATTCCATATTAAATAATAAAAGAAAGAAAAAGAAAAAAAATGTTCAAGTTGCCAAAGACTGAGTCTGTGTGAGCTCAGACAGTCACATATCAGCTATTTAATCTGAGTAGGTTGATGTTTGGCGAATGAGATTGAATTCTGACAGTTTCCACCTTGCACAATATTGCTGCCGCACAGGAGTTGAGAGGGACAAAGGAAGAATGAGGAAGGACTTCATGAATGGAAAGGGATCCTGGAGTAATGGAGCTGTCTTCTGGAAAAACGCTTAACAATGGGAAACCCTTTGAGTAGCTGACAGAACGCCACGGACACAATATGGCAGCTGGGCGAGGGCAGGGAGACCAGTCCTGACCCCAGAGTGTGCACAGCCATGGGAGATCAGTCAAGGGAATAAATGCAATGGTGTTATTCAAGGTTAGAAACTCCTGGGAAATCTGCCCAATTTGCCTACAGGCAAATTTATGTCTGGTTGTAAAATGTCTCAGACTAGGGGATGTTTACCCTATCCTTGCATCTCATATACAATTCACTTGGCAATTCAGCGAGTTGTTAAGAATTCTTTCAGCATAGATACAAAGACAATGGAGCAGAGAGATAACAATAGCTTACATTTAAGTGGCACTTGGCATGTGCCAGTCATGGATCTGAGCGCCTTGATTTACTTACCACTTCTAACATAAGAGGAAAGGATTCATACTTCTACTTTACAGTTGCCAAAGCTGATAATTAAGGAAATCCCCCTCCCTCCAACACAAACAAGGTCAGAGAGCCTAGTGGCAGAGATGGGATATGAACCTGGGCCAGCAAGGCTCCAGAGTCCAGTTTTTACCCACTATGCTATCCTGCTTTTTTCGAAGGAGCAGAACCTGCTCTAAAATATGGGTAATATTTTTGGTCTATACAATGACCCAAGTGAGAGAATTGGAGTTGCTTCCACACTTTATCAATAATATCACCACAACAGCAAGACTAGATACTGTATATGTACAACACTGAGTTAATAATTTGGAGCTGCTCTAAATTCTCAACATTCTAAAACATTCTAATTCAGCTGCATTATGAATTCTCCACTGGATGAGAAAAAAAGAATCTAAAGCTTTAGGGCAATAAATTCTCTTGTGAACTGGACTCTGCATTTCTATCTGACCTCATTTCCATCAACAACTTTCGTCTTGGACTTTAAGGATATGTAGTCTCAGTATGAAAGAACCACACTCTTAAAATTCTCAGTGCTTTTCAACATGATCTACTTTCCTTTTTCTTACTTACAAATTTTTTTTTTTCTCTTCCAAAACTCAAACAAAAGTTGTCTCCTCCAGGATCCTCCCCAGCCTTGCCCCACTGTCTATCCTGGGTGCTCTGGGGCATTCTCAACTACTGGCTTTCAGAGTGATTCTTACAAGTGGGTGTCTCTGTCACACCATGAGACTGGTTCACCTTAATGGCAACCACAGGAAGAGTGTCTGGTACAGAGCAGGTGCTCAATAAATATCTGTTAATTAAACATGTCCGTTTTCCTGGAAAATACAAATTAATGTGGTACCTACTCAAAAGCTAACCAGTAGTGTTTGTCTGCAGCTGCTGGATCTCTAGCAATGTTCAGTTCCCCCTTCCTTTTCTTTTCCCTCCCTCCCTTTCTTCTACAGGGGAGAAAAGATTTTTCCTCCATTCTTGAATGTTCTGTGGCTGGTCTGAGAATTAAATTGGCAAAGGTCAGATTAACTGGGGAAACCATACAGATTTTATGTAATGCTAAATTTTTACGTATACCTGGAGGTCTTCACATATAAGAAATGAAGATGCGAAAAAGGGAATAGATCTGAATGAAAATGTATATTTCACTTAAACAAAGAAGATAGCTTGTGGGGTCATGGAAACGTAAAGGAAAAGACAGTCATTTAAAAAACTGTAAATAAATCTCAGAAAGATCAGTACATAGAGGGAGGAGAGCAGGGAATTTTGGTGGGGAGGTGCTGGGGAATGAATTAGAGCAATTATATTCCCTGCTTTTATGATTATGCTAAAATATATCCTAATGTTTTCTACATCTAAAAATAACAAATTTAAAGGGTAAAAAAAGTTGTCATGGTGATCCATGCCTGAAATCACAGTGACTTGAGAGGCTAAGGTAGGAGGATCTCAAGTTCAAGGCCAGCCTCAGCAATTTAACAAGGCCCTAAGCAACTTAGACCTAAAATAAAAAATAAAAAAGGGTGATGGATGTGGTTCAGTGGTTAAGAGCCCCTCGATTCAATTCCTGTACAAAAAAAGGTAAAAACAACCCTTAAATATGAGTCTTAATAACCCACTCAAAGTTATAAAGTTAGTAAGTGAGAAGCTGGATTTTAACACAAAAACCAAACTTCTTAGAACTCTTGTGACCTGATCAGAGAGACACGGAGGTAACCCAAACCCCAACCTGTGGAAGTTGATCCTGACACTGGCTCGGTGAATAAGCAGTTGTCGGACATTGGGATACACACGTTTAACATTGATTATTTTAAGTGCAAAGTTAAAAAAGAGAAAACAATGCAGCAGAAAAAATATCCAGCTCCTCTGGTTGTCATGGAGATAAACTCTTTAGCACCGAAAAGCCTTTCATGGAGGAATAAGGAAGGGGAGATTTATGACTTCCAAGAAGTGTATTCAAGGGGGGGGGGGGTTCAACTTGTTCAAGATCAGTTGCTGAAAAACCATGGAGTGGGGCTAGGTAGATGTTTACACTCGATTTCCTGGGTAGAAGATCTGAGTAGCACATGCACCTCCCAGACTAAAATATCAAAGCTTTTGTTTCAGGACCACAGTGAGAACGAATTTCCACATCCTGGGACTGGGGACAGAGTAAGTGTGTGTGTGTGTGTGTGTGTGTGTGTGTGAGAGAGAGAGAAAGAGAGAGAGAGGTGGGGAGACAGAGAGCGAATGAGTGCTAAAGAGTTCTCTAGAAACCATTCGATGTGCCAGGCTATAAAAATAAGCATAACACAAAGGCAAAGCACCAGAGG
Source organism: Glaucomys volans (assembly GCA_020662805.1). Taxonomy (NCBI): domain Eukaryota; kingdom Metazoa; phylum Chordata; class Mammalia; order Rodentia; family Sciuridae; genus Glaucomys; species Glaucomys volans. The sequence goes on along the minus strand of JAJEJO010000452.1, from coordinate 596,225 downwards.
GGAATCCTACAAGGAATCTTTAGGTAGGAATGAACTTGAATCAGAAGAGAAGCAAAATCCTCCTTACTGATTATTGGCAATACCATCTGCACCTCTTGCAAGCTTTGCTTAAGTGTTCAGATGTTGCTGGTGCCAAATGCCAGCTTCAGAGACTCAGAGAGTAGAGAGAGGTGGGGAGCAGGCAGGTGATGGGGAGGATGGACATGGGCAGGGTGCTCAGCTGTGCTTCTGCTCGGGAAGTTGGGGCTCAATGGGAGAGTGAGCTTAAGGTAACAACAGCATGAAGGGTCCAGAAAAATGCAGAAAATAGGGCCAGGACTGAAGCTTTGGCAAGGATGGAGACAGGAGATGAAAGCCAGCACAGAATTAGGGTCCCACGAACACGGAGCCCAGAGAAGACATCAGAGAAGGCTTAGGATGGAGCTGATGAGGTCAGCCGATGGCTGGGATGGGGACCTGAAGTGTCTCATCAGTGCCTAAGCCTCAGCCCTGGGTGGGGATCAAGTCAAGTACACAGCAGAGTTAGAGAACACCCAAGCCCTCCTGTTCCAGCCGCAGTGGCAGGGAGGCAGAGTGCCCAGGAAATGAGAGCTGAAACCCTGCTCCAGTGGGTCCTTGTAGTCTTGTTTTGATAAAAATAGCTGCCGACTTGGGGCATGATTTGCAACCTAACTTCAAGGCTCCTCATTATTATGTTTATTTCATTATTTGGTATAAATCAGCTGATTGTAGAAGAGGATGATTTCAGAGGATTGAAAACTTCCTGGGAATCAAGGGACAACTCTTTCTACACTTAGGCACTGCTGTGTGAAAGTTAATCAGTGAACTGATCATCATTGTTAAGTACTAGTTAAGGACGTTGCAATGATGTAATAGATGATACATTTCTGAACGTTTTGATAATCTAAGGAAAGATACATTTTCATGTTTGAAAGTAAATTAATAGATATTTTATTTTATTTATTTTGTGTGTGGGATTGAACCAAAGGCCTTGTGCATGCAAAGTAGGCACTCAACCAACTGAGCTATATCCCCAGCTAAGAGAAGAATGGAGGAACTTTAGATTATGAAGAGGGAAATGGGGGGGGTGTATGAAAAATGGTGGAATGAGACAGACATCATTACCCTATGTACATGTATGATTAACATGAATGGTATGAATCTACATCATACACAACCATAGAAATGAAATTTTGTATCCCATTTGTGTACAGTGGATCAAAATGAAGTCTGTAAAAATTAAAAAAAAAAAAGAAAGTAAATTGATAGGCACAAGTGACAGTGGGTCATATGTGGCTTCCAGAGAGAAGTACACAAGAAAAGAGCTCATGCATGATAATCAGATGATGGTAAGGAAGTTGCCTGCAGATGAATGTAGCATGACGGGAAGAATAAGATCAGGATGTGGGAAGCAGGTTCCACCATACTCTTAGATGAGAATATCTTACAACCAAGGTCTAAGTCAACTCTTCTCACTCTTCTGAAAATTCATGCTAAAACAACTAACAGAATTTGTCACTCCTGCAAATTTAATTGTCCATAAAATTTAGAAGTCAGATGATCTGCAGGCTTTAAAATAACTGTAGGGATTTTCAAATGCCCAAGATCAGGCAGAAGCATATGGAAGAAAATGAAAAATAAGACTATTTCTGGAAGACTCAAAAATGTTGTTATTGATGCCAGGCCTCTTGTTTCTAATGAATGCTTTGTACTGGGACAAGGAAGACATGATGGACCCAGACTGGATCAGGGAAGTCTCTGGAGTACAAAGAATTGGGAATACAGCCTCATGGAAGATGGCGTTCCTAAGGAGCAAGAGTGTCCGTGGCAATGGAGAAGCAGCAAGGGACCTGTCCTGCAGCCTGAAAAGCACCCTGTTTCATCTCCACTTAGGGGACCGCTGTGTCAGGAAAAACCCACTTTCCAATGACAAAAACGACATTGTGAATGAAAACATGGAGAAGTTCTACAAAGCTTCCCGCATGATATCATAAAAACAGTGCCACTGGGCGAAGATCAACTGTGACCAAACATTCTGCCGTGATTTCGAAGAGTTTTTATGAAGCCATTGCCTCTAAGAGGAACATGAAAAATGAGAAACGTAAGAACTTAGCGTGAATAGAGTGAGATAACTGTAGGTTATAGCACATGAGCAGGCAGAACTCAAAAAAGAAAATAAATAAATAAAAAATAAATAAGGAAAGAAAGAAAGAAAGAAAGAAAGAAAGAAGAACGAAAGAAAGAAAGAAAGAAAGAAAGAAAGAAAGAAAGAAAGAAAGAAAGAAAAGAAAAGGAACAAAACCATCATAGAAATCCAAAGGAAATCCAGTGATCACAAGAGAAAATCATCCACAGCATAAAAAAGAGAAAAATGGAATAAAATAGTAACAAATACTTTGAAAACATTGCAGAGAAAATGACACATAAAATAAAAGCAAAATAGATCTAACATAATGGGAATTCTCAAAGATGAACTGAATAGAGAAAATATTTGGGAAGTCAGGCACAAAATGCGATTAACAAACCATCAGGAGTGGCTTTAGATAACTTGAGAGCGGCAGTCAGTCCCAGCAGCCCATGGACAGCCCTATGAGAAATGCGGGAAGGGAGGTTGTAAGCTGAGGATTTCCCTCAGGGTGACTCTCCTAGGAGACAATGGAAGGAGCAAAGATAAGGGGCTGGGGCTGTAGCTCATGGTGGAGTGCTTGCCTAGCACATGTGAGGCACTGGGTTAGATCCTTAGCACCACGTAAAATAAATAAATAAATAAACAAATAAATAAAATAAAGGCATTCTGTCCATCTACAACTACAAAAAAAAGAAAACCTTAAAAAAAAACTCAGATAATAATGTGGCCATCAGCTTGTGTTGAGGTAACTACTACTGAATGAATAAATTGTAGAGAAAAGTATAGTAAAAAGACAAAAAAGATCCATGGAGATATTTGACCCTACCCATGATGCAATGGTGATGCCGGGAGTCAGGGGGACAGGATGAGGTACACAGAGCGCATGCCCAGGCCAGGTACTGGGCTGACTCACAGAAACAAGAGGAAGAAGGGCAGAATTCGAGGAGTAGAGATGCTGATTACCTCATGTGCATCAGCTGGGAATCAAACTCACACAAGGGGAAAGAGAAGCTCTGGCATATTTAATTGTACAGGGTGAAGTGCCAGGAAAGGCTGAAGTCTTGCCTGGAAGTGGGTCACGCAAAGTAGGGAGGAAGAGACAAGAGTGATGGAGTCAGTAAGTACAGGCACACCTTCTATGCGCTTCACCTTATTGTGCTTGGCGGGTATTGTATTTTTACAAATTGAAGGTTTGGGGCAATCCTACCTTAAGCAAATCTATCGGCACCGTTATGCCAAAAGCTGGTGCTCATTTCAAATCTCTGTGTCATATTTTTGTATTTTTGCAGTTTTTAAAAAATTTAAATGATACATAACATAAAAATTGTACATATTTGTGGAGCATCATAATAATGTTCAGTACATGTGTACATTGCATAATGTTCACATTAGTTTAGACACATCTATCTCCTGGAATGTTTATTTCTTTAAGATGATCTTCTAGTTCCTTGAAATGCATGGTATATTATTGCTATCTGTAGTCACCTACGATGCAATAGTACCCCAGAGCTGCATGCTCCTGATTGACTTAGCACACGCTGACCAACATTTCCCCATCCCTCCCATCCTCCTGCTTTCCCCAGAGTTTGGTTCTTGGCATTCTCTCTCAGCTTCTATGAGATCAATTCTCTCAATGAACTTTGCTATTATTCTTATCTCTTTCATGGTGACCTGTGATTGGTGATCTTTGATGTTACTATTAAAATTGTTTTGGGGGCATCATGAGCCTGGCCCATGGAGGAGGATGAGCTAAAGTGATAAATGTTGTGGGTTCTGTTTTCTCCACCCGCTAACCATTTCCCCACCTCTCTCCCTCTCCTTAGAACTCCCCATCCCCTGAGACCACAATATTGAAATTGGGTCAATGAATAACTCTGCAATGGCCCAAAGCATTCAAATGAAAGGCAAAAATACATGTCTCTCTCTCTCTCTTTTTTTTTTTTAAATCAAAAGCTATAAATGATCAAGGTCTAGCGAGCAAGGGAGGTCAAGTAGCCCACACATGATTAGAAAGCAGAACAGCCTTAGAGCTGAGGTGGAGTGAGTTTTAGTGGTCTAGATCAAACCAACCACCACACCCCTTAAGTCAAAGTCCAGGCAGGGAGAAGCTTACTCCCCTCAACTCCAGGACGGCTGGGGGAGGTGAGGAAGTTGCAGAAGAAAAGTGTGATCCAGCCAAGGTTGGCTCAGAGGTTTAAGGAAGGAGGCTGACTCCATGACATCACAGTGCAGGTGAAGCAGGCGGTGCTGCAGCTGGTTACCCAGGAGGTCCAACTAGTTACCCAGGAGACCCAGCCAAGACAATTGACAGAGTTAAAAAAAATTTTCAATGTAGAAAAAATCTTCTATTGGAAGAAGATGCCATCCAGGACTTTCATAGCTAGAAAGGAGATGTCAATACCTGGCTTCAGAGCTTCAAAGGACAGGCTGAGTCTCATTAGGGGCTCATGCAGCTGATGACATTACCATTCTGAAAATCCTAGAGCCATCAGAAATAACACTAGTCAACTCTGCCTGTGTGCTATGGATGGAACAGCAGCACCTGGATGGCAGTACATGTGTTGACAACAGGCTTGCTGAATATTTTCAGCACTTGCCAAGACCTATTGGTCAGAATAAAAGATGTCTTTCAGGTATTACTGCTCATTGACAACCTACCTGGTTACCCAAGAGCTGTGATAGAGATGTAAATGAGATTAACCTTTTCTCATGCCTGCTAACAAAATATCCATTTTGCAGCCCACGGATTAAGGAGTGATTTCAACTTTCAAGAATTTTATTTAAGAAATACATCTCATAGGACTATAACTGCCATAGATATAAAATCCCCATGAGGCATCTGGGCAAAGTATATCAAAACCTTCCAGAAAGGATTCAGCATTCCAGAAGCCATTAAGGACATTTGTGATCCATGGGAGGAAGTCAAAATATCAACATGACTAAGGGTTGGAAAGAAGTTGATTCCAACTCTCATAGATGACTTGAGGGGTTCAAGACTTTGGTGAAGGAAGGAACTGCAGAGGTGGCAGAAATAGCTTGAGAACTGGATTTGGAAGTGGAGCCCTGAGATGTGACTGAATTGCATTCATGATGAAACTGTGATGGATGAAGAGTTGCTTCTTATGAATGAGCAAAGAAGGTGGTTTCTTGAGATGGAATCGACTCCTGGTGAAGATGCCAGGAACATTGTTGAAATAGCTAAACGTGATCTAGACTATGACACAACTTCATTTGGCAAAGGAGCAGCAGGACTTGGAGAGGACTGATTCTCATTTTGAAAGTTTTACTGGGAGTTAAACGCTATCAAACAGCCTCTCAGGCTGCAGAGAATTTTTTGTGAAAGGAAGAGTCAATGGACATGGCAATTGTCATTGTATTATTTTAAGAAATTGTCACTGCCACTTTAACCTTCAGCAACCACCACCCTGATCAGCAGCAGGCGTCAACACTGAGGCAAGAGCCCCCACCAGCAAAAGACTATGACTCCAGGAAGACTCTCATGAGCGTTAGCATTTTTTAACAGTGAAGCATTTTTAATTAAGATACTGTACATTGTTTTAGTACCTTTGCATGCTTAATAAACTACAGGGTGGTGCAAAAACTACTTTTATATAAACTGGGAAACCAAAATATTCAAGTCACTCCCTTTCTTATGATATTTACTTTGTTAGGGTGGTTTAGATTGGAACATGCAATACCTCCAAGATATGTCTGTACTTGTGATAATATGTACATTTCTGATTATAAAGGTAAACAGTCATGAAAAAAAAAACAACCTTTTTCAACTCTGTAAATGATGGAAATACAGTTATCCCTCCATATTCAGATGGCATTGGTCCCAGGACCTCTCTTGGATGAACAAATCTCTGGATGTGCAAGCCCCTTAAAGAAATCTTGTGCTATTTGCATATAATCTATGCACATTCTCCCATAGAAATCATTTTTGGATTACTTGTAGTCAATATACTGTAAATGCTACATAAACAGCTATAATGTTATACAGTTTAGGAAATAATGACAAGGGAAAGAAGTAGATATTCAATACAGATATCATTTTTTTCTGAATATTTTTAATCAATGGTTGTTTGAATTTGGCAGGTGGAAACCATGGATGTGGAGGATCAACTGTGTTACTTACAGAATTCAGAGTTAAAGACCTAGAAAAATCACATAGAAAATGAATGAGATACATACTTTAAAAAGGAAAACAATCATAAACACATAAACTTATAAGAATAGGTAAAATTCAGACCATATATATGTCAATCCCACCAATGACTATAAATGGGTTCAACTTATTTGCTAATATAAAGAGATTTCAGTTTGGATCAAAATCAAATACAACTTTGTGCTCAATAAAAGTGATATCCCTGAGAGAGAACATCAGAAAGCATGAAAATAAAGTATGAGAAGAGGCACACGAAATGCAATTGAAAAAGAAATAAGCAGCACAGACTTTAATATCAGAGAAGGTAGCATTCGGGCCAGAACAAGATTAAAAAGAGCAGTTCGTAATGCTAATTTGCCCAACTCATAATGAAAACATATTAGCCCTGCCCTGAATAGCTGGCACACTGGTGAAGCAGAGATTAAAGGAGACACAGGAGAAGCAGAAAGGGTAAATGCACAGAAGAAAATCTTAATTTATCTTTTTCCATCATGACAGAGCAAGTTAAAAAAAAATTCAGTAAGACACAGTGGTTTTAAGTAATATGACAGGATTGATGGATACGTATATAACATTTTATCATGAAAATGCAGAATGCAACTTTTTAAAATGTCCTTGGCCCTCTCATGAATATCAACTATATATCAAGTCACAAAGAAAGTGTAAATAAATTCCCCAAACTACTAAGAGCGCAGGCAACATTTTCTGATTGCAATATGGTAAAGCTACCAATGAATGAAACTGGATAACTGAAACGGTCTTTCAACCCAAAAATAATTTATACAAGAAACACTATCTCTTAAATAATTCTTCAATAAAAAATGAAATGCAAATGAAAAGTGGAAACATCTATATGTATACACTGCACTATGAGATTGCAAGTCACCACGTGTGGCTGTTTACAATGAAATTTTAAAAATTAAGTTAAGCTAAGTTAAACACACACCAGACAAGTTTCAAGTGCTCCGTGGTCACAGGTGGCTAGCAGCTACCAGGCTGGGCAGGGCAGACATGGGACATCTGTGGTGTCTCAGGAAGTTCTATGGTATTGCACCAGGGTAGAACAAAGCTACAATGAAAACACGACGTGAGAACGCAGCGACTCTGGCAGGGGTGGGCACCATTGACTTCACAACAAGGAAAACGTGCCAAAAACAGGGAAAACAAACACATGGGGTATGTGACTCAAAATGTTAGAGAAAGAACTACCACACAGACTTTTAGTAAAGCAGAATTTAATGTTAGAAAACAGAAGAACAGTAGTGCCCATAAATAAATTTATAAGCTATTTATGAAAAAACACCTAAACTGGAAAGTCTACTTTAATATCATACAAGGTGGGACTTAGGTCGAAACAAGACAGAACACATAGAAATAACAAAATACACAGTAAATAACAAAATACATAATTTAAAAAGAAAAAAATCATAAACCCAAAAACATACAAAGGGTAAATATTGAACATAAATTAAAAAATGAAAATGTGACCAAAATAATAAAAGAACAAGATCATTGAGCGAAGGCTCGATTCTCTGGAAATTATTTGAAAACCAAAAGAAAATGAATAATTTCCCAGGGAACTGTAACTTACCAAAGCTGACACCAGATGAAATAGAAAAATATCTAAGAGGGCTGTTTCCATAGATACAAACATAACACAAAGACAACTTCACAGGGGAACTGTTCCCAAATTAAAAAGAGTAGGTGATTTCATTGTTAAAGAAATTATAGCGGAGCATTAAAAAAGTCTCCAAATGAAATTTTAAAGCAAATGTAAAAGAAACTACTATGTTATAAAATTAAAATACTGTCAACAATCTCATTTATGAATAGCAATTTCAAAATCCTAAACAAAATATTAACAAACAGAATTTAGGAAAATATTAAAGAAACTATAATTAAGTGTTGCTAAAGCTAGAAATTAAAGGATGATTCAAAATTAGCAAATCTACTAATGTAACATATTAGAATCACATCAATATCTACATAGTTTCTCAAAAGGCCTTTAAAAATTGATGAAAATCCTCACTAGAATGAAACATATGAATAATTTGTTTGAACTCACGATTCTCAATTTGAACTCACGATTCTCCTGCCTCAGCCTCCCAAGTGCTGGGATTACAGGCGTGCGCCACCGCGCCAGACTGGTTGCAATTTTCAATCCCACGAACACTGCACAAGTGAATTCAATACTTCTTTAACATGATGAAATATAAGTATCTCATTTCTTTTTTTTATTGGTTCTTTTTAGTTATTCATGACAGAATTCATTTTGATAAAATTATACATGCATGGAATATATCTTATTCTAATTAGGACCCCATTGCTGTGGCTGTACATGATGGTGGGATTCACTATGGTGTATTCATATATGTACATAGGAAAATTATGTCAGATTCTTTCCCCTGTCTTTCCTATTCCTGCCTTCCTTCCTTCCTTCCTTCCTTCCTTCTTTCCTTCCTTCCTTCCTTCCTTCATTCCCCTTTGTCTAATCTACTGAACTTCTATTCTTCGCTTCTCCCCTTATTATGAATTAGCTTCCACATAACAGCAAAAACATTTGACCTTTGGATTTTTGGGATTGGCTTATTTCACTTAGCATCATAGTCTCCAGATCCATCAATTTACTGGCAAATCTCATAAAGTCATTCTTAATGGCTGAGTAATACTCCATTCTATATATATACCACATTTTCTTTATCCATTCATCTGTTGGTGGGCATTTAGTTTGGCTCCAGAGCTTAGCTATTGTGAATTGTGCTATTAGAGACATTGATGTGGCTGCATCACTGTAGTATGCTGATTTTAAATCCTTTGGATATATACCGAGGAGTGGGATAACTGGGTCAAATGGTGGTTCCATTCCTAGTTTTTTGAGGAGTCTCCATACTGCTTTCCAGAATGGTTGCAATTTTCTTTCTTTCTTTCTTTCTTTCTTTCTTTCTTTCTTTCTTTCTTTCTTTC